>CM021106.1:326763546-327253766 GCA_007115665.2 Sequoiadendron giganteum | reverse complement strand
AGTCAAGAGATGTCCCTATGTTAACTAGGAAAAACACACCACAATATGAAGGATCATGGCGATCTTGACTAGTGATTATAGGGAGCTCAAATGATAAACAAAATCCAAAAGTACCAAAAGATAGTAATCAATTACAAGCGTCCTTTGCCATAAGATCCCAAGGATGGATGGGGTTGATGTGGTCTGTTAGGAAGGATGCATCCTGTTAAGATCGATGATGGATACTAAGCTAAGGTGACCTAGATGACACAGGATAATTTCCATTGGATAGATTTCTTGATACGAGGAGACCTTGTTTGTGAAGAATCGGCGACGATAGGGACATACCTGACAACGATAGGACGAGACACAATCTAAAGACCTAGGGGCTCGAGGGTTGATCAAAGATCAACCTTGCCTATGTGAAAGTGTAGAGCCCTCGTAGTTCATGGTAAAAGAGTGGAAAGTGGACCGATGGAAACCGATGGAAGACCAAGACAGACACAAGCCTCAAGGGCAAATCAAAAGATCAACCTTGCCTACGTGCAAGCGCAGGGGCAACGTAGTTCGGATATGACAAAAGATCGAAGATGGATAAGATCAAAAAGCAGACCATGAGGACAGGTGATGAAGGACAAAATGCCTCAGGGGCCGATCCAAAGATTAGCCTTGCCTACGTGCAAGCGCAGAGGCATCGTAGTTCAAGAGGGGATGATGAGAAAAGTGGAAAGAGGGTGATGATGACAGAAGATGGAGGATGAAGACACGGAGAAGCCCCGAGGGTAGATCAAAAGATCAACCTTGCCTACGTGCAAGCGCAGGGGCAACGTAGTTCACAAGGAGACACAATGAGACCAAGAAGAGATGACACAAGCTCAGATTAGGATAATAAGCTCAAGGTGTTGGATAGCGGATGATGGTCATCCAATGCTCAACAAAAATATACCAAGCGATGAGGTGATGTAAACAGATGGGAGGATATGGGGATTGAGGAATCAGTGGGTAAGCCATAGAGTAACCAAGACGCGAGGTAGATAATGATTCAGCCCTATATGAGAGGCGCCCGTTTCCAGGTTTTCACTAATCGCACATATCCAAGGCGCCACGTAGGGGTGGTTTTCACCATAGGATGAATTATTTCTCTTTACTATTTTGGATTTTTGGATTTTTGGATTTTTTTGTATTTTTGACTTTTACCAAGAAGGATACCCCAGCTGATCTAAGTGTAGAACATCTTCAAATGCATGATGTTGATGGGTTCCTCCAAAGGCTCACCTTCAGGGGTGGAGAGCCTGTAGACACCAGAACCATATTTGGAGGTGATGACATAAGGGCCCAACCAGTTTGCTTCAAACTTACCTTTCTTCTCTCGATCTTGCTGATTCCGCTGATTTTCTTTTAGGACTAAATGACCAATCTCGAATTGGCGAGGGCGGACTTTCTTATTGTAGCTCCTTTTGAGTCGATGTTGATAAGCTTGTAGATGGGTATAAGCCTTGGCTCTCTTTTCATCGAGCAATTCCAATTGTGCCAAGCGTGCCACCCGGGTGTCTTCATCAGTGATGAGATTCTTGAGGGAGATGCGGAGTGAAGGGATTTCAACTTCGATTGGCAAGATAGCCTCAGCACCATAGATAAGAGAATATGGAGTGGCTCCAGTAGGGGTGCGGATGGATGTACGGTAGGCCCAAAGAGCAGGATGGATATGGAGGTGCCAATCGCGACCGGTGCTATTGACCATCTTCTTAATGATTTTGATCAATGTTTTATTTGTTGCTTCTGCTTGTCCATTACCTTGGGGGTAATAGGGAGTGGACCAACGATGTTGGATATGATATGTGTCACAAAGGGATTTCATGCACTTATTTTTGAAGGGTTTTCCGTTGTCGGTGATGATGGCTGAGGGGATACCATACCTACAGAGAATATGATAGAGGATGAACTTAGAGATCTGAACACCAGTGATTTGAGTGAGTGGAATGGCTTCCACCCACTTGGTGAAGTATTCAGTGGCTGTGATGATAAAGGTGTGACCATCTGAAGATGGAGGGTAGATCTTTCCAATCAAGTCGAAACCCCATTTTGAAAATGGCCAAGGTGTCGTGATGGGTTGGAGATCTTGTGCTGGAGCGTGAATCAGATCTGCGTGTTGTTGGCATGGAAGACAACTTTTGACATATTCACAAGCATCATGTTCCATTGTGGGCCAGTAATATCCTGCTCTGAGAATCTGTTTGGCTAGGGCCATACCATTAGAATGGGCCCCACAAATACCGCTATGCACTTCTGTTAATGTTGTGCGAGCCTCAGTTTCGTCTAGACAATGGAGGAGAGTTCCATCATACCCACGTCGATAAAGTGTATCACCAATAAGGGTATAACGAGCAGTGCGTTGGATAAATGATTTACGTTGGTTTCGTGTGAGATCAAGGGGGAGGATGTTGTCATGAATGTAGGTGTAAATGTCATGGTACCATGGGGATTCAGGGCCTACAATAGCACACACCATGTCATTTTCAAGGATATCGTATGCTGGGATTAGGAGTTGCTCAACTAGGAACTGACAATTTGTGCAATCTTTCGGCATGTCAAGGAGAGAACCAATGGTAGCCATAGCATCTGCTGCCTTATTCTGGAGTCTTGGGATCTGTTCAAATTGGATGGTAGTGAAATATTTTTTGAAGTCATCCACCATGCGTTTGTAAGGCAACAACTTTTCATCTTTTGTCAGAAACTCATCGTTGACCTGTTTTATGACTAACTGGGAGTCACCAAAAACTTGCAAGTGGGTGATGTGCCATTGAACTGCAATTCTGAGGCCAGTGAGAAGGGCCTCATATTCAGAGAAGTTGTTGGTGCAAGGAAAATCCGGTCTGAATGATTTTGGTATGTAGTCGCCTTGGGGAGTGATAAGCAAGATTCCTGCCCCCGATCCATTATGGGTGTGTGATCCATCAAAGTACAATGTCCAGGTGGTGGTTTCTGAGACTGCAAATACTCCTTCATCTGGGAATTCAGTTTCTATGGGATAAGCGTCCACTAATGGGGCATCCACCAATTGATCAACTATTACTTGTCCTTTAATGGCTTTTCTATCCACATATTCTATATCAAACTCACTGAGGAGCATGATCCATTTAGCCATTCGACCAATCAGGGCTGTCTTGGATAGCAAGTACTTGAGGGGGTCGACTTTGGATATTAATTTTATAGGATGGCTTAGCACATAGTGGTGTAGCTTTTGTGTGCTGAAGACCACAGCAAGGCAAGCCTTTTCCATTGGTGAATAGTTGAGTTCATACCCAACCAGTGTGCGACTGATGTAATGGATTGCCCATTCCTTTGAAGATTCATCATGTTGTGCCAATAATGCCCCCAATGCTACTGACGTGGCCGATATGTACAATAGGAGAGGTTTGTCAGGGATAGGTGGCATCAAGATTGGTGGGTGGGCCAAATATCCTTTGAGCATGTTGAAACCCAACTGACACTGTTGATTCCACTTGAAACTGGTGTCTTTCTTGAGAAGGTGGGTGAAGGACTGACATTTATCTGCAAGTTGGGCTATAAAGCGGCGGATGGATTGTAGTTTCCCTTGGAGACTCCTTAATTGTCTCAAGTTTCTTGGAGGAGGCATATCCATGATAGCTTTCACCTTAGCTGGGTCAACCTCGATGCCTCTGCGAGACACTATGAAGCCCAAGAGTTTCCCTGATGTGACACCGAATACACACTTTTTTGGATTTAGTCGAAGCTTGTATTGTTCTAAGCGCTCAAAGATCCGTTTCAAAATGGTAGGGTGTTCTTCCCTGGTTCCAGATTTTTCCAGTAGGTCATCGACATAGTCTTCCATGATGATGTGAATGAGGTCATGGAATATAACCGTCATTGCCCATTGATATGTTGCCCCTGCATTTTTGAGACCAAAGGGCATGACATTATAACAGAACGTACCCCAAGGTGTTGTAAAAGCGGTTTTATGTTGATCGTCGGGGGCAATCCGGATCTGATTATAGCCAGAGAAGCCATCCATGAGGGATAGCATCTCGTGTCCCGCAGTGATGTCGACTAACATGTCGATGTTAGGCAAGGGGAAGTCATCTTTTGGGCAAGCTTTGTTGAGATCCTGGAAATCTGTACAAATCCTGATGTCTCCATTGGGTTTAGCAACAGGTACAATATTAGAGATCCAATCAGAGTAGTCAATGGGCCTGATAAAACCAGCATCCAGTAACTTTTCTAGTTCTTTCTTAACCAATAATGCCACTTGTGGGTGCATTTTTCAGAGCTTCTGCTTGACAGGTTTAGTCTCTGGACGGACATCCAGATGGTGGACAACAAGATTGGGATCTAAGCCAGGCATATCAGAGTAAGCCCATGCAAAGTTGATAATCCCTTCACGGAGAATTCGGACAATGGTGGTGTATTCTGCTTCAGATAAAGATTTAGCCACATAGGTTATTCTTGGAATCTCTTCTGTCCCCAGGTTCACCTCTTGCGTTTCTTCAATGAGAATCGAAGATTGCTCGGATAGTCGTGTTCCTACAAGGGGAAGATGAATGTCCCCATCTTCCAGTGCTATATCAAGGTTTTCACTGTCAGATACATCCTTTGTTTTCACTTTTTTGTAGTCAAAAAGCGCCTCGATGAGGTTTTCACTTGATGACCCATCTTTCTTTTGTTTCTTTTTGTTTTTGCGATTAGGGCGTTCATCTTCCCCCAATCCCATTAGATGCACGTAGGTATCTTGTGAGGGAAAAGTGTTGACTGGTGCACTACCTTGTAGGTCATGATCGATAAGCTCAGGATGTTTAATGGATAAAGTGATGGTACAAATGGATAAGCATTCAAACATGGCAGGGAGGTCAATGTGATTCAGATTGTCGTATGCGTGTATGATGGATTCCTCCTCCGGTATGTCTTCAAGGGAATTGTTGTCAACACTAACATTGTTAGAGGTGTTAGCGGACGTTGTAAGGCCCTTCTGTTTGGTATCATAGCCCAAGCCCAAATTCCTTGGTCGGATGGTAGTTGCTTCAATGGGTAGATGTCTTCCTTGTTCTTCTGCACCAAGGCCTCCGCCTTGGTAATGGTAATTTTCAATGAATTTGGAGGCGTGTGGATAGGCTTCATGAAAGTATTCAATAAGGGGCCGTGGTGGTTCAGGCTCCTCTCGATAAACCATTGACTGATATCATCGTCCATTAGATTCTGGAGGGACCCCAAATTATTGAATGTTGTGGACCCCACGTTCTTGGAAGTGAGGGTGAGTGTCTTTTCTTCTACTTCTGGTAATGGCAGAATCGGTTGCCCATATGTGCGGGGCGAAGGTGGCATGGTTGCCACATTGAGTGTGGTGTGCATTTCGTATTCACCACATCCCTTATCTATGATCTGGACATTGGTGACGGTGGAAGCAGGTATGGATGATGGTGGGGATGAAGTGTTCAGAGTATTGGTGCATGGGATAGGATCGGATGTCGGGGGTGCCCCCATTTCGACCCTTGGGCAATAATGCAAATGTGGAAAAGAGGCTTCCAAGGCACAATAGTATTCAAAAGGCTGAGCGTCGGCTTGTATGGTGACTTCCATTCCTTGAAATGGAAATTTTAGGCATTGGTGATAGGTGGATGGTACGGCTTGCATAGAGTGAATCCATGGATGACCAAGAAGGATGTTGTATGGGAGTTCGAGGTCCAAAACATGGCACATAGTGTATTGTACAATGGGGCCCACTTGTATAGGGAAGCAAATAATGCCTTCAGAATCTTGCTCTGCATTATCATAGGCCTTGATGGTGATCACTTGATTTCTCAGATCAGCTTGGGTGTATCTAGCCTGTTGTATAAACTTTAATGTACATAGATTTAGGGCTAAACCATTATCTACTAGTACCCTTTTTACTTTTTGACAGTTGACATCGACCTCAAGATGGAGGGGGTGGTTGTGGCTTGAATCGAGATGCAGCATGTCCTTTTGGCTAAAGGCTAGCTGATAGGTCGATGAAAGATTGCCTACCAATGCTTGGAATTGGGTAGGGTCAATATTATTAGGTACTTGTGTGCTTTGCAAAGCCTTAGTTAGGATATCTTGATGTACGAGAGATGACTTAAGCATATCCAAAATGGATTTTTGGGCTATAGTTTTATCTAGATGGTCTAGGATATTATACTGGGGATTGGCGGATGGTCGTTGGGTGGGTGGAGATGCTGCTAGGACTATGATGCGGGTTCGTCGAGTAGTAACAACATATTGTGGTTCTTTTCCCTTAACATTTATCATGGATACACATGGTTCCACTTGTTCTACATATGAAACCACACCTTGATATGGTACATTTTTGTAGTTGATGTTATTGGTATTGTTGCCTAACTGGTTATTATTGCTAGGTCTAGGATTTGAGTTGGACGTACTAGGACCCTGGTTATGGTTAGGAAAGGCATTTTGGTATATTTGTAATTGAGCATTGGATGAAGATGCTGCGTTAGCATCTACATGTATTTTGCCTCGATCGATGAGAGCTTGGATGTAGGTTTTTAAGCCTTGACATTTGTCCAAGGTATGTCCTTTAATTTTGTGAAATTCACAGTATTCATTGTCTTTAAACCAAGCAGGCTTGGGTTTAGACGTATCGAGGGGTTTGGTGACAGGGTATGTTATGGGGTAATTGGCTTGAAGAAGCTTATTAAACACCGTGCTAAGGGGTTCCCCCAACTGAGTGAATTGTCATTTATTCCCACCTTGGTTATTTTGATTGGCTTGTTGTCGTGGTGCCCCTTGGGGAACGGATATGGCATTCTGAACGGACGGTTGTTGTTGGGAAGGATATCTTTGTGTGGTGTTGGCCACTTGGACATGTTTAGTGTCAGTGACACCATCATTGATGACATTTTTGTTTCTATTCCAAAAATGAGGTTTATCCTCGGAGGACTTCTCTCTATCGGAATTGAAATGCTTGACTTGTCCTCTTGCGACAAGGGCTTGTTCTAAGATGGGGCCTTTCTCCACAAGTCCCGCAAAAGTAGTAATGCAATGGAGTTGGAAATTATGTGCCATATCCGGGAGAGAGTTTTCCATAAACAACGTTACCATGTCTTTTTTTGTTGGTGGGGATTTCATCCTACTAGCCAAGGCATGCCATCTTTGTAAGTAGCTTGCAAAGGATTCACCATCAGGTTGTTTTTCTTTGAGGAGATCAAGTGTGTCAATATCTTTCTCTAAGTTAAAAGAGAAGTGAGTGACAAACTGTTCAGATAGCTGTGCAAAGGTTTTGATAGATCCCTTTTCTAGACCCATAAACCAATTGAGGGCGACCCCTTGTAGACTTTTAGGGAAAAGTTGGATGACGTAATTGTCGTTGTGCATGACCTCTTGGCAATGAGCATAAAACTCTTGAAGGTGAGCTCTAGGATCCTTGGTTCCTTTGTATTTGTGAAATTTGGGTATGTTGAAATGTTTAGGAAAAGGAACCAAGGAAATGGAGGGATCGAACAGATAAGGGCATATGTCCTCAAACTTGAAGGATTGTTTTCCTGTTCCAACTTGTAAATCCTTTAATGTGGCTTTTACTTCTTCCAAGTCTTTGTTGACAGGAGTATGTATGGATAATGTTGTGGGTATGATGAGGATGGCCCTGCCATTGTTGGATCATAAGTGGGATGAGTCGGGTATGAATGCATTGATTGATTGTAAGAAGGTTGATGGTTGGATGATTGGTTGTGTTGAGTGGGAGCCACTTGTTGTTGATAGTAAGACACAAGAGAGGGGGCCTGTTGCTGCATAGCATTTTGGTAATGCGTAGAGGTAGGGCCTCTTTGTTGATGTGATGATGTTTGTTGATAATAGGAAGTGTAAGGTGCCCCATGTTGGTGAGTTGGTTGTTGTTGAAAGTAGGGCAGATAGGATTGGTTTTGTTGTGCAATAGTGGGTTGTTGCATGGAATATGGATATGGGTTTAATGTTTGTTGATGAGGATTGTGTTGAGGTTGTGTAGGGTTGGTGTAAGGTGGCGGTTGGGTACGTATTTGGTTTTGCACATTCTGAGGAGGGTTTGTATGGGATGGAATGGTGTATGTGCTAGAGGGATGATAAAGGTATTTGGTGAGCGGGTTATGGTGTGTTTGCATAGGGATGTGCACATGTTGTTGTGGAGGTTGTTGTTGTTGTTGATGAGGTGGGTGAGATAAGATTTGTTGTTGTTGTGATGGGTTAGGTGGGATGTGTTGTTGTTGAGATGTATGTTGCACCACTTGATGTGGTGGTTGTGTGAGAATGGAAGGGTGTTGCGTATGTTGTTGATGTAAGTGTTGAGATGAAGCTATTGTAGTAGAAACATATTGTGGCGGTGTTGGAGGTGTGGTGGATTGCTGTGGATTATTTGGAGGTTGTTGAAATGCAGGAGGTAGTGCATTGGTAAGTGGAGGTGTACCCCCAATATTATAATATGGGGGAGGAAGCGGTGGAGCAGATGGGATGTATGACGACATGCCATAGGTGTGGGGGTCATTAGGATCGGGTGGTGGAATGGTAGATGTTGCGGTTGGAAGACGAGGATATTCTTGGACTTGATGGATGACAACATTTCCAAGTTCGGGGTGGTACCAATTCAGTGGGTCCACCTTTAGGAACGTAGGAACTTTTTGGGACATTTTGTGAGGTTTGTGGGTCAACAAATGGGGGAAGGGCATATTGTGATGTATCAAAACCGGATGGTGGTTTGACTCCCTTCATGAGTAAAGTGGAAAGGATCTTATCCCCACGTTCATTTAGGAGGCGATCCGTCATTTGGAAATTGGTAGGATTGCTGAGATATTCGTCAACAGTGACTTCAGGTTGATTGACCATGTTTTCGTCACTAGGTGGTGTGATATTCTGGATGTCAGTGTTTGATTGGGATGAAACACCATTATGGGGATCATGTGGAACGTTATTAGGATCTTGAGGGGCGTTTGATTGGGAGCCTTGATTTTGTTGGTCTGCCATTTTTTTTTTCGTTTGTGAACGGGTTTGAACGGGCATGAACGTGCAAAACAACTAGGTGATTTCAAGATGTAATCTCTAGAGGATGATCTAGGCGGTGATTTGGATTGATTGACTTAGATTGGATGATGGATCAATTGATGGTGTATTGATTGAGGATTTGGACAAGGATTGATTTGATTAGATCAAACAATGATGTATCGATTTGATGATTGGATCAAATGATGATTTGGATTGATGATTGGATTTGATTTGGACCAATTGGATAAATTGATGATCTCCCAATTGGATGATTGGATGATGATTGGATTTGATTGGATCAAATGATGATTTGGATTGATGATTGGGTTTGATTGGATCAAATGTTGGTTTGGATTGATGATTGGATGACGGAAGGGATCCTAAAACCTGATTTGGAGATCACCCTAGGTGACTTGTAACGTTGGTTGATCAGATTAAATCAATGATTATGATGCCTAATCCACCTTGAGATGGAAGGGGATTGATTTGAGCCAATGATGTTGACTTACAACACAAATCCGTTTCAAGATAGAAGCGGATTGATTAGGTTGAAGACAAGGATTGATTATGTAGGATAACAATCAATTTAACGCCTTGGTCAATTTGGGAAAATAACTCCTAAACAAGGTTTTAAAGGTTTTTGTGTTGAGGAATAATGATGGATGCAAAGGGAAGATATGTTGTTGAAGATGTTTAGGTCTTGTGATAAGGTGGATGTTCCAAATGGTGGAATGGTTAATGCGAATATGGTAAATGGATATTTTTGGAAACATTAAGCGGGGGTTTGGAATGGTTAAATGGATGTTTGGATTGGTCAAATGAGTGTTTAGGATGATCAAGTGGTCAAATGGAGGTTTCGGGGATTCAAACGGAGATTTAAAATGATCAAATGGGTGAAATTGGCCGTTCAGCGGGGTGTATTCACACTTCTGCAATAAAACTGCCGAAATAGTGGTGCAAGTTCACCCCTCTGCAGTGGAAAGGGCTAAAAATAGTGGGGCAAGTTCGCCCCTCTGCAGTGCAAAAGGCTGAAACAGAGGGCAGGTTCGCCCCTCTGCCGTAAAAAAGGCTGAAACAACAAAGGGTAGATTCGCCCCTTTGCAGAAAACAGCTGAAACAGAGGGCAAGTTCACCCCTCTGCAGTGAAAAATGTATCTTGGTTTGGATAAGGGATTTTGGAAAGGACTTAAAATGATTTAATGACAGTTTGACTGACCAAAATTTACTGGTTCTTCACAGAAAGACACTTTGAATAAGCACAATCCTATGATTAGTGTTTTTAATGGGTATGGCCGACAAAGGTCTTACTCTAGGATGAACAAAGTTTCTAAGGAGTCCTCGATATACGTTCGGTATGTGAGGCACAAACCATGAACACCAGTCCATCACAAGCATGAGTCGGGAGCCCCAGCGAGATATTGAAAGGCTCGGACCAACTCTTCACGTTTATCTAGGTATCACCCTAGCTTCAACGCTTCGCTAATTACGATGCAACTGGATTGAGGTACAACTTTGGCTCTCCCTCCTTTATATACCCCATCGATATGCATGATTGGGATCGTCCCTTGGGGTGATGAAATCCCCAAGCAGGTCCCTCTAAGAAGAAAACACTAATCGTTTCCAACTACCCCCTTCGGATCCGCACAAAAGTGCAAAGGGAGGAGGTGAAAATGAATTAATGTCCCTTTAGGGTGATACAAATAGAACAAACACAACAAGCAACCAATTTACTTTCCCCTAATTATACTAAGTAAAAAAAAATAATAAGGAAAGATTTTCAAAGAACGAAACAAAGGCCCTGCAAGAAAATGTTAGTTGTTTATCTTTTTTCCTTTTTTGTGATTTTCAGCAAATCTGACTTCACTCACCAACAAACAAGATTAGTTGATTAGATCACAAAAAAATAAAAGAAAGAAGACAAAAACAAAGCTAAAATGCCACTTTTTACCTTCTCGAATGTGCTGTTAAGGGCAGGTTTGCCCCTCTGTAGAAAACAGTCAGAAACAGCCAAAATGGTAGATTTGCCCTTCTGTAGAAAACAGTCAAAAAACAGTCTAAAGGGCAGATTTGCCCCTCTGCAGAAAATAGTCAGAAAACAGTCTAAAGGGCAGATTCGCCCCTTTATAGAAAACAGTCAGAAAACAACATAAAGGGCAGATTCACCCCTCTGCAGAAAACAGTCAGAAAACAGCCTAAAGGGCAGATTCGCCCCTCTGTAGAAAACAGTTAGAAAATAATCTAAAGGGAAAATACGCTCCTTTACAGAAAACAGTCAGAAAACAGCCTAAAGGGCAGATTCTCCCCTTTGCAGAAAATAGTCAAAAAATAGCCTAAAGGGCAGATTCGCCCCTCTGTAGAAAACAGTCCAAAACAGCAAGAGAAACAGTCAGAAACAGCAGGGCGGGTTCGCCCCTCTGCAGAAAACAGTTGGAATCAGCAAAAGGCAGGTTCGCCCCTCTGCAGAAAACAGTCAGAAACTGCAAAGGGCAAGTTCACCCCTCTGCAGAAAACAGTTGAAACAGAGGGCAAGGTCACCCTTCTGCGGCGTCTAGGAGGGCAAGTTCGCCCCTCTGCGACCTGAATCTGCAAACAAACTAATAACAGAAAATGTGAAAGAAAGAGACCCCTTTGTGGGTCCCATTGGGCGTGCCAAAAATGTGGTCATAATAAAATGCTACTTCCTAAGGTGAGATGCAAGATGAAAAACTAATAATGCAATAAAAAGAAGCAACAAGATAATAGGGCACCTCAATAAGATTAGCCTTAGAAAATAAAAAACATAGAAGTAAGATAAACAAAATGATTGCTAGTATACCTTCATGTTGTTGCTTCCCTGGTTGGCCCTTTGATGCTTCAAGAATTGTGTGCTCCTTGGATGACAAACTATGTTGAATATGCAAATGATATGAAAATGGATGAGGATGTAATGACAACGAGATGAGAGCTCAAGTGATAAATTTGCAAGAATTTTATTGCAAAAGACTTGATCATGCAAAAAAAAGGAATTGAAGGGGTATTTATAGGCTAAATTGAATTCTCTAGAGAATTCAACAATTCTCTAGAGAATTCAACGATTGGGATTGATCCAAAAAAGATCAAGATGAAGGGCTATGGTGAGTTGAGGACTCACAAGCCCTCACATCTTGACATGTGGAAGGTGAGATGTCCTAGGGTGGAGTGATGTGAAAATGAGGTGGAAGGGAAGGACAAGAGGTGGAAGGGAAGTACATGAGGTGGATGAAGGACAAGTACCTTTGAGGTACCTTGGGGGATGAGAAGATTTCCTTAAAAAGGAACTTCTTGTCCCCAAATGAGGATGAAAGAGACTTTTGAGGAATTTTAGAATTCCTCAAAAATCTCCATGAGAAAAGGGGAAATGTGTGGGAAGAATAAATGTAAATTAATTTACATTTAATGGAGGATTCATTGGATAAAAGGAGGTCTCCAAAAAGCTGAAGATTTTTCACATGTGGGAGATGTGACAAGTCCAAAGTTCTAGAAACCTTGGGCACATGTAAAATGACATGTCACATTTGCATGGGGGATGAAGAAGACCTTGGGGAGATAAAAGTGAATTAAAAATTCACATGGGGAAGAGGGGGACCTTGGTTGAATAAATGTGAATTAAAAATTCACATGGAGAAGGGAGTCCATACCAAAAATGGTAAGTGGGAAGGTTGACCAGAAAAGGTAAGCTAAATATGGTTAATGATTCTGATTAAGGTTGTGCAAACACAAGATTAAGGTAATTAATGGGAGATTAGAGGCAAGTGGGAGATTATGGAGGATGTGACACTTAATCTTGATTAAGTGGTGTACATCTTAATCACAGATTAATTAATTTAATCCAGATTAGAAGAGGATTATGGAGAATGTGACAAGGAGAGAGAAAAAAGAATTAAAAATTGATTTTTAATTCAAATAGGTTAAACGACTAAATTAAATAATTTGTCATGTTTATTTAATTTAGAGAAGAGAAGAAAAGGGGGTAAGGTAAAGTATTTAATTTCTTTAATTATATACTTTACGAACCTTAGGCAGAAAATGAAATAATGATTAAATCAATTATTTAATCACTGTTAAGGGAATCAATGACTAAAGTAGACGATTTTGATCATATGGAAGTGATCAAATTTGGATGTCTACATTTAGTAGCACAATAGCAATAGCCAACCCAATATCAAGCAACCTTAGCAGCACAACAACAATAACAAGCCCAACAAGTAGCCCTTGTGGCTCAACAACAACAAGCCTTACTAGCTCAATAGTATGCCCAACAACAACAACCACAACAAAGTTCCTACTATAATCTGCAACATAACATCATCAATACAAAGGCATTAGGAACATAAACATCAACACCATGATCACCTTCAAAAAATCCCAAACCACCATACACACCATACAACAACTTATCATATCAGGCTCCTACATACAACTCATCTGCCATCCCACAATACATAACATATGTTCCTCCATCAAACCTGCAAGATGATCTAGCATCGTAACTTAAGGCATTGTCACAAGAAATGCAAGATCTTCGGATGGGCAAGACAAAGAAGCCTCATACACAAAACTTATGTCCATATCCATTCGATCAAACTATCATAATGGTACCATTCCCTCTCGGATTTGAAATCCCCAAATTTGATAAATATAAAGGGAGAGGAAGTCCTGTAGACCATGTCAAAGAGTTTAAATTCATGTGTATGGAGGTGGCTTACAATGATTCTTATTTAATGTGCCTCTTCCCCCAAAGTTTAACGGGTCCAAAAAAAATCAAATAGATAAAATTCAAATAGCTGCACAACAAACAATACCTCCTCAGAAAAAAAAATCAACAATACTGAAATGCAACAAGGACAAACCCCTAACAATAAAAACTATTTGAAATGCAAGTACACATAGTTATCCGAGCCTATCGAGACCATCATGAAGAAATTGGTAGAGTCAAACTTGATAACATTGTTCAATTTCAAAAACTACCAAGAACCACAGGAAAAACCATCCTGGTACAACAAGAACTATCTTTGTGAATTTCACAAAATCAAGGGACACAAAACAACAAATTGCACGAGGCTCAAAAATATTATCCAAGACCTTATAGAGAGCAACACCATATCTTTTGAAGTACCAACCGGTAACCAGGATCTTAAGATATACAAAAACCCTATGCCAGATCATAACAAAGGGAACAACACCGAAAAATCGAAGGATTACACAAACGTGCAACATACCTATTCCAATGTAGTCACCTCCTATGATAGTGTCATCACTGTTGTCACCATCAAAGGGCCTAGTGTGAAATGTGGAGCCGCCACATGATGTGGCAAAGTCACTATTCAAGAAGTCCAATCTAAATCTAGGGTGCAACCTACTTTACCAATATCCAATCCTAGCAAGTACAATCTCCTAGATTAGCTTAAGAAGACCCCCGCACAAATAACAATCTTGGAACTATTGAGAATATCTCCTGCACATAGGGAAATCCTGGAGAATGCTTTGTCTTCATCATCTATCCTTGAGGATATTGATACATAATAGTTTCAAGTTATGGTAGGGTGCATCACTGATCGTCTTCTCACCTTCTTGGAACAAGACCTACCATCACAACCATATCATAACCGTGCCTTACATATTGAGGTAATTGTTCATAAGAAAAAGCTCAAAAGAGTCTTAGTAGATGGAGGTGTTGGTATAAACATTTGTACCCTTTAGTTGATCAAGAACTTGGGCTATTTAGAAGATACTATTGAGAAAGTAAAGAGTACCACCATCAGAGCATATGATGATCAAGAGCAGGTACCACAAGGCATCATTGCATTACCCATCCAAGTGGAATCTATCATTGAAAAAACTACATGCCAAGTGTTAGACCTTGATCTTACCTACAACATCCTACTTGGCCAACCATGGATCCATGCCTTGAAAGCTGTAGCCTTGACCTATCATCAATGTGTAAAGTTTCCTTTCGAGGGTAGAGAAATTACCATCCATGGTGATCCTGAGCCCTTTTACTATTGCAAGAACCTTGAGGCCAAGTAATATAAGATCCCCCAAATACCCAAGAATGGCGAAGGGCCTACATCCTCCTCCTCAATTATTGACCCATCATCCCTTGCATTGACATTAGAAACGAAAATACCTATTGTACAAAAAATTCCCAAAATCAAAGCAGTGATCCAGGATGATGGTTGTTGAAACTATAAGCTAATGAAGAATACCTTTGTCTTGGGAGAGCTACCTATTTCTCCTCAATCCCATGGGAAACCCACATCTAGCAACAAAGAGCTCGAAACAATCAAGATGGCAGCTACTACCTTCACCAAGTGGGGGGATTTAAACCAAGAAAATGTCAATGAGGAGGATGTGTCTAAACTGCTATATCAGGATGAATGACCCGTCCTTGTTCTTCCCATGGAAGATGATAATAAAGGCTTACAACTAATAAAGGGATGGGGCTATAACAATAATGAGAAACTAGGACAAAATGATAATGGTTTACTAGAACCCATCGTTCCTGAGAAATGCCTAAAGAATCTTGGCCTAGGTTGTACTGCTAGCAAGGTTACCCTTCTTGGAAAAGGTACTTTTGCTAAATGAGTTGAGGCTTCCTCTTGGTTACTGACGTCGCATGATACTACCCTAGATGAATTCCCCCTTGATGTTGCCAACTTATTTGAGAATAAATCCCTCTTCATGATATCCATAACATCCTTTACTCTGAGAAATCAACGAGTGAAATATGCCTAGCATACCCCCAACTCATTTACTTAGACCAATGAGGACCACCAATTCTAGATTTATTCAAAAATGATGAAGTGATCTTAGAATTCATGGGACTCTAAGACAATTTACCATGGACAGATCATAAAGATGGTTTTAACATAGAGCTAGACACAGGAACATACTATGGGGAGACGATTAAATCCTTTAGTCACAAAATTGATGACATGCAACTAACATACAAATCTTTAAGTGAAAACCACATTGTGGCACTTTTTGATCCTAAAATAGTTGAAAGAAAGGATGCATTCGAAGGTGAAAACCTCTTTGAGGTACCCAAGGATGATGGATTCAATCTCCCCTTTAGTGAAATGCATCCAAAGAAGTCAATATTTCTAGTATAAAAGGCCACTTTGGTCAATGTGGGAACAAAAGAAGCACCCAAGATCACTTTCTATATTGAATCCCTATTGAATGAAGAATAAAAGAACCTAAAAGCATTCCTAAAAGTGTGAAGAACCACCTTTGTATGGCCATATACAGATATGCCAGGGATTGATCCAAAAGTGGTTGTGCATCACTTAGTAGTATATCCTGAAGCTAAGTCAGTAAAGCAAAATTCAAGGAAGATGCACCCTCAGATAGCACTCTTGGTAAAACTTGAGTTAAAAAATCTTCTTGATGTTGGATTCATCCAACTGATAGATTATCTTGAGTGGGTTTCAAACCTGGTACTAGTCTCCAAACCCACTGGGGGCATCAAAATATGCACAGATTTTAGAGACTTAAACAAGGTGTGCTCGAAGGATGATTTACCTCTTCCTAACATCGACCTCATCGTGGACTTAATAGCTGGGCATGAAATATGGTAACTCATGGATGGTTTTATAGGCTATAATCAAATCATTATCACCAAGGAGGATCAACATAAAACTACATTCACTTGTCCATGGGGAACCTATTATTGGAACGTAGTGCCATTCGGGTTGAAGAACGTAGGAGCAACCTATCAAAGAGAAATGACCCTCATCTTTCATGAAATGATCCACAAAACAATCAAAGATTATGTGGATGATATTTTGGCAAATTCAAGGAAAAGGAGTGAGCACATAGAAGTCTTGGGACCCATCTTTGACAGATTTAAAGATTACAAGGTATGGCTCAATCCAAAAAAGTGTGTCTTTGGGGTTACATTACGGAAAATTATTGGCTATATCGTCTCACAAAGAGGGATAGAAACTAATCCAAAAAAATATTAAAATCCATCCTAGACATGGAACCACAACAAACATTGAAATAGCTAAGAGGGTTACAAGGAAGATTGTAGTCCATCAGAAGGCTCATACACAGCTATCAGATATAATCCACCCTTTCTCGCATCTTCTCCATAAAGGATTAACTTACAAGTGCGACGAGAAGGGTGACAAATCTTTCCATTAGATCAAAGACTACCTATTAACACCACCAGTGCTCATTCCATCGATATCGAACAAACCATTGATCCTGTATATCTCAACAACATCAACAACACTAGGTGCTCTTCTAGCACAACATGATGAAAACATAAAAGAAAGAGATATCTACTACATCAGTAGTACCTTAGTGGGCTATGAAATGAATTATTCATCCATTGAGATAGCATGCTTAGCAGTGGTTTTTCCTTCACAAAATTTTAGACACTACATGTTGTCAGATGAAATCAAACTCATTGCAAAGATCAACCAATTGAAATATTTGTTATCCAAAGCAATTCTCATTGGCGAATGGCCAAATGGGTAATGATCTTAACTGAATTTGACATAGAGTATGTGGAGCATAAGGAAATCAAATGAAAAGTGATCGCATACCAACTAGTAGAAGCTCCTATCTATGTAAAGAACCCTTTGATATCAGAATTCCTTGATGAATCAATGTTCCTTGGAAATCTAACAGATCAATGAAAAATGTAGTTTGATGGATCATTCACACAAAATGGATTAGGAGCGGGTATTCTCTTTATCACCCTCAAGGTGATTGCATTCTAAATTCATACAACCTATTATTTTCATGTACTAACAACATTGTTGAGTATGAAGCCCTAATCACAGGTCTAAGAATAGCAATTCAGTGGCAAATACAAGAGATGAAAGTCTATGGAGACCAACTAGTTATCAACCAATTCAAAAATGACTATCAAACTAAGGATGGCAAGCTTACTCCCTATAAGAAGATGGTATAAAATCTCAAGGACCTTTTCATTGAAATAACTTTTATAGATTCCTCGCATGAACAATCGGGTAATAGATGCTATGAAAACAATTGGATCATTGTTAGACATGTTGAAAAATGTCCTCCAATATGAATTCTTGGTAGAACAACTTCTCGTACCAACTTTCAAAATCCTTGAATTTGAATTTTCACGTGTCATTGTTTTTCTTGGATCCCCGTGGTACCATGGCATATTCATTTACCTTAGTGGAGGAACCCTCCCATTTGATATCACCTCCAACCTTAAAAATAACTTTGTAAAGAAGGCATCCTAATTCGTGATCCTAGGTGATACCTTATACCATAGAAGCATTGAAGGGACATTACTACGATGTCTTAACCAAGAGGAAGCCTTGACTACTTTAACAAAAGTACACGATGGCATATGTGGTTCCCATTCTAGTGGTATGACTTTATCTAAGAAACTGTTGAGGACTAGGTAATACTGGCCAACCATGGAAAGAGAAGCTCATCAGTATGTGCAAAAGTGTGTCCAGTGTCAACAACATGGAGATCTTATTCATTCTCTAGCTCAGGAGTTGCAACCAATGGTCAGACCTTGGCCTTTCTCGCAGTGGGGGCTTGACCTCATAGGAAAAATTAGTATGGATCAAGAGAATATCAGCTATCTACACCTAAAGATGAACCCTTGCAAGAACCCACCAATAGTTTGCATCTTAAAAAGTTTTATACCTAGTCTTGAAGGGTGTAAATATGGAAAATATAAAAAAAAATAAAAAAATGATCGAAATCCAAAAAAGTGAGAAAATGGATTGAAAAATCAATAAAAAAATCGTCCTCTAGTGAAAACCACTTCGATGGTGATTTGGGCAAGTACCTTGGTGAAAACCTAGAAAACATGTGCCTTGCATAAATAGAGCACCTCCATCTATATTTGGCTCATTATCTTATCATTCTTGGTGTCCCATCCATCCATTACATCCATTATCCTATTTTATTCCATCATCTATCTGCATCCTTATCATAGCCATATCTTGTGAAGTATCGTATCCCCTTAGTACTACTTGGCATATTCCTAAGGTCAATTTGTCCTGCCTATATCGAGGTAGTCTATTATGCCACATTGGGGGCACTTCATTGTAGATTAGATTGGGTTCTTGTATATCTCAAGGTTATTGGAAATCGCAATTGAAAATCCCACAAACATTCATAAAACGTTCGTTAGAAAATCCAAAACATTTGCAAAATTGTAAAGTCAAAATCCAAAACATCCAACACATCAAAATCCCTAAAAAGGTCAAAACATCAAAAATCCAAAAATAGTACCTTGTCAAACTATGAGTCTCTGATCTTGAATGTAGGCAAGGCCATCATTGATGTGCCCCTGAGACACCCTAGGTCAGTCCTTTAGGATTCTGTCATAATAAATTGGCCATCCATCAATTGTTCATATTTTATTTTCAATAATTTGAGTCAATTGAACTACGTGGTCTTTGCGTGTATAATGTAGGCAAGGCTAATCTTTGATCAGCCTTTGAGGCCCCTAGGATAGGTCTTTTAGGTTAGGTTCTTGGTTTAAACTCTCGAAAAACCCCTAAACATTCAAATATTGGAAAATCCTTAAACATTTAGAAAACTTAAAAAATACCAAAAACATTGGAAAACCTTGGAAAACCCTAAACAACCTCAAAAAATTTAAAAAACCAAAAAATTCACATAAACTTTGAAAAAGACTAAAAACAACCTCAAAACATTTTCAAAATACCAAAAACATTGAAATATTCCAAAAAATCCAAAACCATCCATCCCATTTCGCTTTCACCCGCAATAAACCTTTATCCATAGTCACCTTCAACCTTTGGCAAAACAAATATAAAGCAAGTATAACACATCGTAAAGTGAGAGCATAAGTGTCAAAATCTAAAGTCTAGATCATAGGTAAACGGCTCAATGGATTTTGTATCAATGAATTATCACACACCTCATCCTAATCAAAACACCTGATCAACATGTCCTAGGATGTATCCTTCCTACGATGGGCATCAATATCAAAAAACACCTTAGCTAAGTTAACCTGGCAAGAGATATAAATAACACTGACTGTTTATCTTTGATCTTTTCTTATGATTTATCTTAATGATCGATTCTGAGGACCTCTCGATGATGTCTATCAAAATGATTTAGAGAGAAAGTAATGGGGGCATTGATCATTATCTTTCGTTTGTTGTGCTTGTCGGTATTCTAGTAAATTAATCTTGGTGCATACTTGCTTAGATGTGTGTAGGGAAGTTGTTTGGAGTATATTGTTGACTATTGTGTATGCTTTGGTTTGATATATTTTGAACTACTAAAATACATTCCAATGAGGTATCTGTATGTCAAGGTGTGAACAAGAACTATCCTATTTGTTTGTAGATTCAAAGTCCATTACACTAGATACAACGTTATCTTGGTTATCAATACCTTGATGCATCCTATCTATGTGTTATATCAAACAATAGGGAATGACAAAAAATCCCAATCCCAAGATATGAGAAAATCATCATCATGCATTTCTCATCACCATCTCTAATGAAGTCTTGGTGGATCATAGACTTGTTGGATATTTTGAATCAATCATCACAATCAATGGTCAAAATCATTCATATTGTTTCTTCTATCTTCTCTCTGCTCTAACCTAGTATCATGAAAGTCATCAAAAACATCATCAATGCATCCATCCTGCATCCATAAATCATCAACATTCATACATCTCACATAATCATAGCATATAATATTTTACTACACCATCATTATCATTTAAGTTGTGATGAATAATTTAGATTTTTTATTCTAAGCATCTTAAATCATTGCACACATATCATAATCATACATCACATTATCATATCATAAGCACGAACATCTGTATTATCCATACATACATCCATAAGCATCCATCATCATGTCATAAAACTACATAAGAAAATACACAAAAAGAAATGCATCCATGTCATTTGCATAAGCATAACATCTACATATCATATCATCCATCCCATAAAATGTCATAAAAATATATCGAAAGGGAAACACATCCATTCATTACATTGCATCCATACATGATCATTATGCATCCATACATTCATAAACATGAAATAAAGGATACATCATATAAAATCCATGTCATCTCATATATATCAAAAAATGGTGACTGTCATGATACAATATCTGAGTTAGTATCTATGTATCTATCAAAAGTACAATTTCCACGAGGCTATCGAAAAGGATTCTATGAATGTATATCTGAATTGGGCAATAATAAAAAAAGTGTTTATACAAGCGGACTATCCCTGATGGTTGCTCCCCTCACTAGGATATCTCTTTGGTTGATCCTCATCCTAGGGATGTGCTCCACTCCTTTGTGAGTAATCTGGTTGCCTAATCATCGTGGGGAAATCCCAATGGTAGTGCATGTGATAATACGCAACCTTAGTCACTACCCCTTTGTGTAAATGGGAAAAAATTGTCCATCCCTATGTTGCGACTGTCATAGCTTTTAACTGTTGGTGTCGTCTGACCTCCTGTGCCAACTCCATATCAAAGGTTTGTTTGAGTTGGTACTCTTGATCCCTCTCATTAGTGACTTCTAATACCTACTATCAGGCCTAGTCTCTCTCAGTTGTAATGACCAATATCTATTGTCGAGCTTGATCTCTTTCAGTCGTGACCACTTGTATCCGTCGTTGAATCTAAGCATCATGGGGATTTGGACCCGGTGTGGTTGCTGCTGTATCAGTGGCTACTGAGGTGGTTGTTGTTGCTAATGTAATGGTGGTGCACCCTAGACCTATCCATCCTAGCCATCCTATCCTTTGCCTCTGCCATTTGGACCTCTGCCCTATCCTCTTTCCTGCTCATCATTTGGCTGGCCTTGACCTCTACCTACTCCCCTCCCTCTTGGCCTCCCTCATGAAGGTATACCTATCAGATTTGTCAGTCTGGGAGGGGATATGAACCATGCATCATATGTAGGTGTCGTATGTGAATCTACCTATCCCTAATCATAGGCCCATGGCCTAGCAACCAACTATCTAAATCCCTCTACAACCTCATTGGTTGGGATCGTGTGTCCCCACGTTGTCTCTCAGGATGACTTGGTAAAAATGGCAGTAGACTGATCATCAGGCCTGTCCTACCTCTCGCCAAACTATTTAGCAACTCTATCATATAGGTATCTCTCGATAATCGTATGCTCTCATCCCTGCATGAACCGGGTCTATCGAGCAAAGAACAATTATTGAACATCATTGTACCATGCCGAAATCTAAAGCCATGACCACCACCTAAAAACTATCATCTCGTCGATCACTCAATGCTAATAAGGAATGCCAAGCTACCTTGTGTTCTATAAAGTGATGGTGCCTCTATACTGCCAAACAACCAGATCATCTGGCTCCACATCTACCATGTGAACAATAGGTCAGTGCATAAAAATGTTCTCCCATGCCCATATGTGGAGAAGGGTGACCCCTGTCCCAATGGATCTGCCATCGAAATACGCAGAGTCATGCATATCATGGTATAGGGAGGCCAACATCACTAGTCCCCATGCAAACTGAGTCCTCTTAAACAACATCCTATGTCAAGCTAGCCCCATCTAAGACTGAATCCCTTGCTTTGCCGATCTGGGGCAACCAAACCTAAGATCACTATCGCAATGATCAATTTGAAGGTAAATTCTTGACCTTTGTACATCTCAAAGTCAATCTGGGAGTTGACTAGGACAATGGAATCTTGGTCAAACACCTCATGGAAAGCGTCATAGCTGACATCAGTGTCATAGATCACATGCTCACCATGTATCGACAATCAAAAAATCTGCCATACATCCTCCAACGTAATTGTCGCCTCACTGATAGGTAGGTGGAATGACGAGGTATCGCTATGCCATCACTTGCATAGCATTGGCATCATCACAAAATGAGTCCAGACGACGGGCATGTAGGTGACGTACCACAAACCGATCTCTCCCAGGTGCTCTTGTCACAATTTAGACAAATCACCAAGCTAGATAAAACTATCGACTGGTGCTCGTGGGACATCAAAGGATGGATAACCTCCTGCACCCACGAAGCACACGATGTAAAAATTCACAAAAAATTGGCTAAAATTTTGGAGTTTTTATCCCCAAAATGACAAAAGCATCACTATTTACGATAGTGTCGCTATAACTCAAGTTCCAAACAATGACATTGGATGCATTCAAATTGCAAATCACGATATGTGTCGCTAATCACACCTGCGTCGCCATTTGAACTTGCAAAATCTAATCCTAAATTCTAAATTGTGTCGCTATTTACACTTGCATCGTGATTTGAAATCTGAAACCCTAATTTCAAATTGTGAACTATGTTGCTATTTACATATGCATTGCTATAAATCAAAATAGCATTGTCGATTCTAAAAATAGCATTGCTATATAGCGATGCCACCTAAATTCAAAATTCAAATTGCAATAAATGCACTCAAAAGTTAAAATGCAAGTCAAGTTTCAAATCACATATCGGTGGTCCTGTGCCTAGTGGCCTTTGTTACTCGCAAACCGGTCAGAAATATATCGTGGGAGCACTCGTTGCGCCATTTCGTCAGAGGGTCAAAACTCAAAATGCAAGGATTCTCTAAAGTGTGAATGCAAAAATGAATTGAAAGTGACCCTCCATCATCTATTTAAGCCCACAAATTAAGGGTTTTTTCCCTAATTTAACTTTGAAGCTAGGGTTTATCACCATCTTCACCAATCTTGCCAAATTGCAGCTTATTTCGCATCAATTTTTCCCATTTTTGGCATGTTTTTTGCATCCCAAAGCCTTTTCGGACCCCTTAGGAAACATTACATCTTTGTCGAGAAATCAACCGAAAATTCAAATTTATGTCTGATTTCTCGAGGGGGCAGGGAACCAATTTATTCATTTCGCTGGGGCAGCAGTGGGTCATCCAAAAAATCAAATTTTTTTGATTTGTTGATTTAAGCAATAGTTTTTAACCCAAAAAACGTCTATCTTTGAACCAACGTAGCAGGTACCTCACTTCAAAGAGGGGAAAAATGTAGACACTTGAAAATTTCTTAAATGATATCATACACTCGAATCGGGTATACTAACATTATTTCATCATAAAACCCATCATCTTTTCGTTTAACTAATTAAATTAGCCTAGATATTTAATTAGTTATGTCATTTGCATCTATTAACGTAATTAGGTTAATTCACCCCCTTTCATGCTAAAATTTCATCTTATTAAATTAAATACATCAAATTATTTAATTTAAATCCCTAAGTCTTCTTATTTAATTAAATAACTCTAAAGTTATTTAATTAAATATCATTTCGCTTTTCCCCCTTTTTATTAAATCACTTTATTTAATGAATATCATCTAATTCCCCTTAATTTCATAATTAAAACTTTGTTTTAGTTATCAATTACTAATAAATCTAATTCCCCCCCACTTGTAAGGGAATATTTCTTTTTTGCACATTCCTCCAAAAGGAGTATTCCAAGAATAATCCTTCCCCTTTTTGCACATTAAAACTTTTAATTTGCTAAATATCTATTTTCCTCACCCATAAAGATATTCCAAGGGAATATTCTTTTTTGAAACAAATTTACAAGACTTCATGTGCAAGTTAACTTACAAGACTTCTTGTGCAATTTTTGAAAGTGTGTTTGTTTGGATTAATGTGGGCTCTGGATTAAATCTCATCATTGATGAGAATCCATGATCCATGCCTCCAACTTCTTCCAAACCTCACCATTGATTAATATTTTTGATCTCAAACCTCAATTTCTCATTTGCTTTCCTATAATTAAGTCACTATTTGGAGACAAATGGATCCATCTTTTAAGATCAAAATTATGTTGTTAAAATCACTCACACTCACACTCATATTTAGCATATTTTAAAGTTTAATTACTTGCATAATAGCTTAGCTTCCATTAATGGATTCCATGGTAACTTAGATGCATACATTTAGCTTATTTGTTAATTAAGGTTTCAATCTTTTCAGCTTAGAATCCATTTAGATTAGCTTTGCATTTGTACATCTTGATCGTTTTAGCATAAATCATGTTAAAATAGCTTGCAACATGTTAATCTAGTTTGAGTCATGTTTCATCACACATCTAAGAGTGGTTTCACCAGTTTTCTTCAATAAAACTGGTTGAAACAAACTCATTTATCCACAGGGATTGGGAAAGGATCATTGTTCCACATCAACGCGACACCACTCCCACAATAGGATAAGTTTCAAATGGATTAGAGTAGGTGTTTTGAAGTTTTCATAGTTTAGCATGTTAGTTTTGACAAAATTCTTAGTTTAGTTTATTTTGAATGATCTCTATTGGATTGACGTTTAGTGGCATGAATATTCTTCAATTCTTCATGGATCAAGTGTAGTCAGCCCATACTAATTCGTCAGTGACATTTACTAGAAGGGTTATGGTAGCCTATAATATTTAGAGATCCCAATAGTCATGTAGGACAATGTGATATATGTTTAAATGTAGGGAAACTCACCGAAAGAGATGACATTCCCTTGTGGTTGTTATTAGCACAAGACTAATATTAGAAATGGGAAATTGGCTTTTTTCTAGACCCATTGGTTCATATGAATAGAAATCAAAATATAGATTCATCATAATGGGGATTTAATATCTCTCAAGATGGGGAAGTAGAATCATTGAAAAAAATATAATTCTCATATTACAACAAAATTCATTTACCAAAATAATATCATAATATTTGGTTGTTCATGGAGTATAACACAAAATCAAGGAAACTATTTTGTTAATAGAGAGTTGTAGAGCTATTAAACAATTTTATGATATCACATAGTAGTAATCCCTACCATCCTCAAGAAAATGAATCAAATGAAGAATTAAACAAGATTATAGGCACCACACATACACAAATTTGTAACAAGAAATATAGACTAAGATATAAGGAAACTAATAGTATTATGGGCCTATAGAACACCTTGTAATAGAATATGTTTTCCCATTTGAATTATTATATGGATTTGGTGTGAAATTACCTATTTATTACATTATACCTAATATGATGTCACATCTCAATTTTCTTACTTGCATTTAATAATGTTGAGTTAATTGAAATATTTGAAAAATGGAATTTATCATTTAATGTTTATGAGATTTGATAAATGCAATAATATTTGAAAATGATTATCTTGAAACTTTATGATTTAAGAGAATTGATTTATAATGACTATCGGTTAAAGATTATTGATGAACAATTTTGAGTGCAAGAATGTTTATGCAGGAACAGGTTGAAGAACGAGAACATGGTTGAGGTAGGACTGCTTAGTCAGATGACCAACAATAAGCAAGATTTGAATATTGAATCTCACACACCACAATAAACCATGACATCTACATTTGTCTTGCAATTGATAGATATAATTCTTGCTTGCATAGAATTGTATTTTGTTTAAATAGGCAACCTTATGAAAGAAACAAAAATTGCATTTGCTTGTCTTAACTTGTCTATTCGAAGTTAATTTAATATTTAGAGAGAAAGGAAAAAAGGTGGTGTGTGAAATATAGTTGTTTTTACATATTATCTTTGCAAGAAGAAAAATTTGAATAATTGATCCTTTAAAATAATTTGAAAAGAATTAGTTCTTGGTATGAGAAGTAATTAAATATATATAAAAATTTGGTGAATTTATCTATAAACATAGATATATATATATATATATATGTAATCATATTATACATGATTTAAATAATAAGAGCCCTCTTAATCGAAAACCCTTTTATGAAATTATATGGAAGGAGTGATGACATTGATTATTCATATAACCCATTCATAATTTTGAACCCTTCAAACAATGGGACTAAATGGATAATGTTGAATGACGGGGGAGTGGGGCGGCTAAGTAATGGAGGTATGCAAAGTTAAGAACACTTAAAGAATAGAATGCAGTGAATCAAAGGCAGAAGGGGGAAATAATTTTTGAATGGGAATCAAGCAAAAGTAGGGGAGGTTATCATGAAAAAAGGCAACAAAAGGAAAAAAGTACGAAAGGGAAGGAAGCCATTCTCCATTTGATTGAGGAAAAAGCATCGAACTTGCAGATTTAAGAGGTAAAAATTGATGCCTTTCTTAAGTTTCCTTCAAAAAAAATGATTTACTTCGTCTTCTTGAGCAAAGCTCAACCTTAATGAAATTTGAGTCCCCTGTTAAGAGAATAGTTCATATATTATAATCAAACTCATGAATTTTGTTTCCATTTTAAGTTATGTATTTATTGATAGCCATGTTCAAAGGGTGAAAATCCCATTCTTTACCTTCATTGTGTAACAACATGCATGTGCATGGTCAGACCCGAAGGCCTATGTTCGGGCTCTAGCCCACATGTTATTTTATTTTATTTTCAATTTATGAGAACATCAACATGTTCTCTACGAAGAAATACACCATCTTTGGTGTTGATCACCCATGATACCAGTTGAAAGATATCTTCATTTGCAACAACATGCATATACCTTGTTTCATGGGGCTGAATGATATGGACCATTCGAGCATGATTCTCGGCTCAAAATGAACCATATAATTTTGCTCTATATACATAAAATAAGCAGATTAAATCATCATTATTGTTGCAGGTTGATGGATGTCATCCTGCTCAAAGCTTATTGTGGATAGGTATTATCGATCTGACATGATATTTTTTCTATTTGAGGTCAGATTTGTATCATATAGATGTGCATTGGGAATGAATCCCTATGTTGTTCTGTTAATCCCATTATGCTGAATGATCAAGCATCGTTCAAATTACAGACTGGATTGGTATTATCGATCCAAAGTAACTGACTGTTGTAAATGTTTCATAAAAAGATATTGCATGTGGTTATTGTTATGTTTCCAATAATATATCATCCATTATAGGCCGAGGGTATATGTACCCTCACGGCTTATGATTAAATCTTTCTTTCTCCTTCAACGTGCATGTATATATATATATATATATATGCATGCTCTGTCACCCATGTGTATGAATCATATAGATTAGAATAGTTGAATACACTATGTTTCTTTTCAAATATTGATAGACTAATGCCTCAGGTATGAGGCTGAAAACACCAATGAAACATAGGGTGTTGGGTATAAGTTCATGGCCTGATCAAGGCAAATCGATCCTAGTATTTTTATTGTATAAACATATATGTGTGATTAAAAGATGAACAGTTTGTAGAACATTGACCTTTTCTAAATTAAAATATAGAGAATAAATGATCTGTTAGATAATCATAGAACCTATTTGTCTATTTGGAACAAAAATATTATAGGATAATGTTAAGCCTTTTCTAAGCAATTCAAACTTATGTTTGACAATAATTAATACTAGTTCTTGTAATGATTTTGGAGACTGATTTTATCTATTAAGAGTAATGAATTGGTATTATTTTAGATGGAACTCTGTTACTTGATAAAATATCAAACCACTATATAGATATTCAATGTGTTTTTATTGGAATATAGTGAATAAGACAAAACTTGTGTATCTGAAGAATTCAATGTATCCTTGTTCTAGAAATCTACATGTTGATTGAATTATGTTTTACCATTATTATTAAAGAATGTGTACACATATACAAATTGTGAATAATATCATATATGTGTACATGCATAAACTGATCATTTATGCATGTTCACATACATGTGGTATACCTTTTTATTTCATCTTAATTTACTCATTTGAATATGTGTAATTAATTCATTTGCAAAGGAAGAACTGTAGAAATGGAATAGTGTTGAAGTGAAAATATGAATATTAAGGAAATATAGTTGTATGATGAATAGATTAATGGATATACCATAATTAAATGGATTACTTGTTTGTTTATTGATGAAATGCAATGCTACAAAAGTACTAGACAGACTATAGCACACTGATGTATGATGCTAGTGGATGGTCTAGAAGGGAGGGACACCCTTTTTGTTATGATAAGCTACCTTTCGGGAATGGGTGCTAGAGAGTTTAAAATTTATTTTCCAAATCTAATTTTAGTTGCATTTATGTGGCATGAGCTTGGCCAAGCTTTGCAGTCACTTTATTCGAAATAGACTATTTATTTATTTATCCTCTCTTTGTCTTCTTTGTCTTAATACCTAACATGGAACTTGCATTTTCTAATTGTAGATAGAAATGTATGTAGCTAGGCATGCACATATTCCACCTTGAAAACTGTATCTCTTACTAAGTATTCCATGCAAGCTCAGGTATTCTTCAATGGAAAAAATAATTTCAAGGAAGCATTGCTTTGTGGTTGGGTGGAAAAGCACCTGAACAATGTTCTCATCCACTAATGGAGGTGAGCTATCGAAAATGAATTATAGTGGAATTTATTTTTTTATTGAAGTATTTGTATCATTGACGTAATTATTGTATTAACTATGTGGCTATTGAGTTCCAAGTCGAACTTGTATATTGTATATTGACATTTGGAAATGAATATATTCAGAATCTATATTTATTTATGGACATGAAATTGCTATATTGGAAAACAACTATGGGATTTATGTCTTAAATTTATATTCATAATATCAATTATTAATTTATTTTGTAAATATTAGTTGTGCATGTTATATTTGGTATCAGAGCTTAGGGTTCAACTCTAGGCCTATGAGCCCATGGTAGTCAGACTAGGGGATAGTTGACCCTTAACTAGAAATTGAGTTACCTTGAAAATAACCAAATCTGAATTGGTTGCAGGAAATGGGAAGGTCCAAGTTAGGAATAAAGAAGGTAAAGACCATTAGGGATTCGACAAAACAAGTTGTTATTGAAGAGAATCCCAAATCCGAAGACCAACCTGAGATTCCTAACGGTGAAACTCTAGCACACTACCTCACACGACTCAATTTGGAGAGAGGCAAAAAGATTAAGGAGTCCAAACAAACTCCTAAGACTAAGAAACCCTCCACATTTAGAGATTGGCCAATAGGATGTGGACCTAATGCACCTTTATTGACTAAAGAGGAGTTCCTACATGAATTTCGTACCTCTCCTAAGAAGGATGATGTAAAATAAGATGAGGACTAAGAGGAGTGTCCTCTGTCTAATAATGAGGGAACCATTTAGTATGGAAAATAAATTTTATAAATAAGGATCAGTGTAAATCCATATTTAATATAAATAAAGAAAGTCTTATTTTTTGTTGTTCAAGGACATGAAACCTGAAGACTTGTCTTGATGTGAATGAATGTGTAAATCTATTTTAGGTTACATGTTGTGCACGTAGAATTGTGTAGATGTAATTGTTTAAACATAAAACCTTGTGTTAAGTATGCTAAATGCGGTTGTGGTACATTTCAAGTGTGAGTCATTATGGTGACCACTAGATGAGAAGTGGGTAGTAGCAAACAAGATAATGGGTCGAGCAAGAGGCTAGACAAAATCTTGGACCTCCTGAACTGACAAGAATCTCGAATGGACCATTTTGGAGCAAGAGGTCCAAGGAGTACGGGAAGATCAAATTCACATGAATGAGGAACTTGACCAAGGTGGAGGGGGCCAAGGAGATCCCAATCGGGTTCAAATTGAGAAGGAATTGGGGAAAGATCTTAAAAAGGTAGCACCACCGAAATTTGATGGCAAGGCCATTAGGGATGGAGTTGAGGCATGGATTATAGAGATGGAAAAATAATTTGGACTCTGTAACTTGTTAGACCAAACCAAGGATACTTGGGATTTGTATCAACTGTTTGGAGAGGTAAATACTTGGTGGGACAATGAGAAGGTAGATAGGAGACTTTAACCAGAGGAGATCACTTGGGAGTTTTTCCTCCAATATTTTAGGAAGAGGTGGCTACCACAACTTTTCTTTGACAAGAAGATGATTGAATTTCAAAATTTGACCCAGGGTGGCCTGATAGTAGTTCAAAATTTTACCAATTTGCTCAAGTATGTGTTGTAGTACCAATCCAATGAGTGATTTAGGATTCAAAATTTTATATTGGGATGGAGACCCCATATCAGAGTTGATGTGGACCTACACAATACCCTTACAATGGCAGAAGCTTTTGAGAAGGCGATTAAGAAAGAACATAAGTTACAACAGTTGTCCAATCTTTGCAAGGGTTCAAAATTCAAGCTAAGATTCAAAAGCAAGAAGTTTCAACCAAGGTAGAAGGAATAGAAGGGAAATAAATCCCATCAAATCAAAAATTTAAAAAGGTAAAGTGACCCTCTAGAGAAGGAAGAAGGCAACCAAGGCGGAAGGAATAAAAGGGCTAATAGTGGCAACAACAGTTATAATAATAATCAAAGGTACTCAAAATAGGATAGGTCTAGAGGTCGAAGAGGACCACATACTGGGTGTGTCACTTGTAGGGGTGACCATTATGCATCTAGTTTCCCTCAAAAGCTGAAGTCATATAAGGAAGGAAACCAACAAGAGACCTCACAACACAAGATCCATGTGGCAATGGATAATAGGCAAGCAGAGTACCAGGCTTCTCTGATATGATTGATAGGTAAGATTTATGACCGAACCATTTTTATTTTGATAGATATTGGAGCTACTAAGTGTCTTATAGATCCTAGAATGATTCCTAAGCTACCCATTAGACCTGGATATTTGGAAAACTCATGGGCAGTTCAGTATGGGAATCGAGTAGAGAGATAAGTAGATTCATGTTCATTTTGTAGCAAGTTAGAACCTCAACTTCTTGAGCCAAGTTGACCTTCATGTGGCACCTGTAGGATCCTATAATGTAATCTTGGAAATCAACTGGTTAACTAAGCACAAAGCCATTGTAAATTGTGAGGATAAGATGGTTAGTTGTCTGGATGATTATGGATACCCGATTGAGATTCATGGGATACAAAGACCCCTAGAACTTAGGTAGATCTCAACTATGTAGCTCAAAAGGGCTCAAAGGAAGGGCTGTGTCATATATGTTGTGTATGTCAGTGAACCTGACAAAGAGAAACCATACATAGATGATTACCCTATCCTTAGAGAATTTTGGGATGTGTTTCTCGAAGATCTCATTGAGATGTCTCCAAAGCGAGAATTTGATTTCTCCATCGATCTAGTGCCTGGAGCCAAGCCTTAGTCTAAGGAACCGTACAAGATGACCACCATTGATCTTTATGAATTGAAAGCTCAGTTACAAGAGCTATTATGTAAAGGGCTTATTAGACCCAGTGTTTCATTGTGGGGAGCACCAATTATCTTTGTGGAAAATAAGGATGAAACCCTGCATCTGTGTATTGATTATTAGATGTTGAAAAAGGCGACCATCAAGAATCGATATCCCCTTCTGAGGATCGATGAATTATTTGATTAGATGAAGGGAGCGTCAATATTCTCAAAAATAGATCTTAGATTTGGTTATCATCAGTTGAGAATAAAGGAAGAAGATATTCCAAAGAATGCTTTTTGAACTTGGTATGGGCATTATGAGTTCACCATTGTACCATTTGGATTGACCAATGCACCCACAACTTTCATAAATCTTATGAACAATGTGCTTTGGACTATTTGGATGAATTTTTCCTAATATTTATTGATGACATTCTAGTTTATTTCAAGTCTATTGAGGAACACGATCGACACTTGAGGATAGTCTTACAACATCTAAGGGAGAAGAAGCTTTTTGGAAAGCTATCCAAATGCTTGTTTCATTAGGACAGGGTGCACTGCCTAGGTCACATTATTTTAGTTGAGGGAGTCTCCGTGGATCCTGAAAAGATAAAAGCAATTGTGGAATGGCCGATGCTATAGATTGTGATGAATGTACGAAGCTTTATGGGCCTTGTCAGGTATTACAGGAAATATGTGCAAGGGTTTTCTTAGATTTCAACCCCAATAACTTCACTTCAAAATAAAGGAAAGAGGTTTGAGTGGATCTAGAATGTGAACAAGCCTTCCAACTCTTGAAGGAGAAGCTCACAATAGTCCCATTGTTGACTATACCCGATCCCAATGGTCAATTCTCAATGATCATAGATGCTTCAGGAGATGGTGTAGGAGAAATGTTAATGCGGGAAGGGCAAGTTGTGACGTATGAGTCAAGGAAGATGAAACAACATGAAGTGAATTATGCACCACAAGATCTAGAATTAACAGCTATAGTGCATTCCTTGTAGATGTGGAGACATTATCTTTTGGGGAAGTAGTTTGAACTCAAAACATATCATTTGGGATCGAGATACATCTTCACTCAGCCAAACCTCAATGCATGATAAAGGAGATGGCTAGAATTCCTTAGCGAGTATGGCTTTAGAATTGAGTATAAAAGAAAAAGAAAATAGAGTGGTAGATGCTCTTAGTAGAAGAAGACATATGGAAGCCATGAGATCTACGAGATCCAATTTGAGGCAGCAAGTGATGCAACACTTGCAAGGAGATGAGCATTATGAGAGGGTGAAGAAGGCACTATAAGAGAATCCATCAGATCACCGATTTGATGGGTATGAGTTTGAGTCAGATGGTATATTAAGATATCAGAGGAAAATGTATATTCTAGATTCTAGAGAGCTTTGGAAGCTGGTCCTAGAAGAAGTTCACAATGCACCATATTTAGGACACCCCGGAGTTACAAAGATGATTGCATAATTAAGAACCTTGTATTGTTGGCCAAAGCTTAGGAAGGATGTAGTGGAATACATAGCTAGGTGCTTGGAGTTTCAATGAGTTAAGGTTGCACCATTGTATCTAGTAGGGATCCTTTATCCTCATGATAATACCTGAGTACAAATGGCAAGTGATCAACATGGAATTTGTATAGGGATTACCTTTAAGTAGGAACATACATGATGTAATTATGGTAGTAGATGATAAGTTGACTAAGGTGGAACATTTTATTCTAGGGAATCTTAAGGATGGATCGCTCTGTTGCAAAACAAAGACATTGTTCAATATAAGGTCTAGTGGGACCAATATTGTGAGGAAAATGCTACATGGGAGGATGCAGAGTAAATAGAACACTACTTTCCTCATTTTATTTCTTAGATAGACTATTGATGATTCACTATATACTATTGTTTAAAATTTTGGACTTGTATGCTATGATGTTTTGGCTTGAAAACAATATGATTTGATGTTGAAATGAACATATGTGATTCAATTTTGTTTAGTTAGACATCAAGACGATGTCTCTTCCTAGTGGGGAAGGATGTCACATCTCAATTTCCTTACTTGCATTTAATAATGTTGAGTTAATTGAAATATTTGAAAAATGGAATTTATCGTTTAATATTTATGAGATTTGATAAATGCAATAATATTTGAAAATGATTATCTTGCAAATTTATGATTTAAAAGAATTGTTTTATAATGACTATCGATTAAAGGTTATTGATAAAAAAATTTGAGTGTAAGAATATGTATGCAGGAATAGGTTGAAGAATGAGAACATGGTTGAGGTAGGAATGCTTAGCTAGATGACAAACAGTAAGAAATATTAGAATTTGGAATCTCACACACTACAATAGACCATGACATTTTCATTTGTATTGTAATTGATAAATATCATTCTTTCTTGCATAGAATTGTATTTTGGTTAAATACGTAATCTTATGAAAGAAACAAAATTATTGCATTTGCTTGTCTTACCTTGTCTATTCGAAGTTAATTTCATATTTAAAGAGAAAGGAAAAAAAAGATGGTGTGCGAAATATAGCTGTTTTTACATATTGTTTCTTTGCAAGAAGAATGATTTGAATAATTGATCCTTTAAAATAATTTGAAAAGAATTAGTTCTTGGTAAGAGAAGTAATTAAATATATAATTTTTTATATGAATTTATCTATAAACATAGATATATGTATGCAATCATATTATACAAGATATAAATAATAAGAGCCCTCTTAATAAAAAACCCCTTATGAAATTATATGGAAGGAGCGATGACAATGATTATTCATATAACCCCTTCATAATGCTGACCCCTTCAAACAATGTGAATGAATGGATAATGCTGAATGATAGGGGAGTGGGGTGGCTAAGTAATGGAGGTATGGGGAGTTAAGAGCACTCTAAGAATAGAATGCAAGGAATTGAAGGCAGAAGGAGGAAATGATTTTTGAATGGGAATCAAGCAAAAGCAGGGGAGGTGATCGAGGAAAAAGGCAATAGAAGGAAAAAATCACGAAAGGGAAGGAAGCTGATCTCCATTTGATTGAGGAACAAGCATCAAACTTGCAGATTTAAGAGGTAAAAATTGATTCCTTTCTTAAGTTTCCTTCAAAAAAATTGATTTACTTTGTCTTCTTGAGAAAAGCTCGGCCTCAATGAAATTCAAGTGCCCTGTTGAAAGAATAGTTCATATATTGTAATCAGAATCGTGGATTTTGTTTCCATTTTAAGTTATGTATTGTTGATAGCCATGTTTAGAGGGTGAAAACCCCATTCTTTACCTTCGTTGTGTAACGACATGCACAAGCATGGTCAGAATCGAAGGCCCGTGTTCGAGCTCTAGAATACATGTTATTTTATTTTATTTTTAATTTATGAGAACATCGACATGTTGTCTACGAAGGAATACACCATCTTTGGTGTTGATCACCCATGATACTAGTTGAACGATATCTTCATTCGCAACAACATGCATATACCCTGTTTCATGGGGCCGAATGGTATGGACCATTCGTGCATGAATCTCGACTCAGAATGATCCATATCATTTTGCTCCATATACAAAAAATGGGTGGATTAAATAATCATTATTGTTGTAGGATGATGGACATCGTCTTGATCAAAGCTTAGTGTGGATAAGTATTATTGACCCAGTGTAATATGTATTCTATTCAAGGTCGGCTTTATATCATATAGATGTGTATTGGGAATGAATCCCTATGGTGTTTTGTTACTTCCATTATGCCGAATGATCAAGCATCATTTAGATTACAGACTGGATTGGTATTATTGATCTAGAGTAACTGACTGTTATAAATGTTTCATAAAAGATATTGCATATGGTTATAGTTATGTCGCCAATAGTATATTGGCCATTACAGGCCAAGGGTATATGTACCCTCACGAATTATGATTAAATCTTTCTTTCTCGTTTGACAAGCATGTATATATATGTATATATGCACAAATATATATATACATATATATATATATATACATATACATATACATATATATACATATACATATACATATACATATATATTCATATACATATACATATATATACATATACATATATATACATATACATATACATATATATATGTATGTATGTATGTATATGTATATGTGTGTGTGTGCATGCTCTGTCGCCCATGTGTATGAATCATATAGAATTGAATAGTTGAATACACTCTGTTTCTTTTCAAATGATAAACTAGTGCCTAGGGTATGAGGCTGACAACACCAATGAAACATAGGGTGTTGGGTATAAGTTGATGGCCTGATCAAGGAAAATTGACCCCAATATTTCCATTGTATAAACATTTATGTGTGATTAAAATATGAACAAATTGTAGAACATCACAATGTTCTAAATTAAAATATAGAGAATAAACGATTTGTTAGATAACCATAGAACCTATTTTTCTTTCTGGAATAGAATGATTATAGGATAATGTCAAGCCTTTTCTAAGCAATTCAAATTTATTTTTGACAATAATTAATATTGGTTCTTGTAATGCTTCTGGAAACTGATTTTGTCTATTAAGAGTAAATGACCTAGTATCGTTTTAGATGAAACTATCTTACTTGATATAATCTCAAACCACTATATAGATATTCATTGTGTTTTTATTAGAATATAGAGAATAAGACAAAACTTGTGTATCTAAATAATTCAATGTATCTTTGTTCTAGAAATCTGCATGTTGATTGAATTTTGTTTTACCATTATTATTAAAGAATGTATACACATATACAAACTATGAATAATATGTATTTATGTGTACGTGAATAAACTCATCATTTATGCGTGTTCACATACATGTCGTATACCTTCTTATTTCATCTTAATTTACTCATTTGAATATGTTTAATTAATTCATTTGCAAAGGAAGAACTATAGAAATGGAACAGTGTTGAAGTACAAATATGAATCTTAAGGAAAGATAGTTGTATGATGAATAAATGAATGGATATACCAGAATTAAATAGATTACTTGCTTGTCAATTTATGAAACAAAATGATACAAAAGTACTAGACAAACTGTAGCACATTGATGTATGATGGTAGTGGATGGTCTAGAAGGGAGGGATACCCATTTTGTTATGATAAGATACCTTTCGGGAATGGGTGCCAGAGAGTGTAGATTTGATTTTCCAAATCTAATTTAAGTTGAATTTATGCAACTTGATCTTGACCAAGCTTTGTAGTCACTTTATTTAGAACAATCTATTTATTTATTTATCCTCTCTCTATCTTCTTTATCTTATTACCTAACATAAAACTTGTATTTTCTAATAGTAGATAGAAATGCATGTAGTTAGGCATACACAAACTCCATATTGCAAATTGTATCTCTTGCTAATTATTCAGTGTAGGTTTGGGTATTCTTCAATGGACAAAAGAATTATGGGGAATCATTGCTTCATGGTTGGCTGGAAAGCACCTGAACCATGTTCTCATCCATCAATGAAGGTGAGCTATTGAAGATAAACTATAGTGGAATTTTGATCTTATTGAATTACTTGTATCATTGATGTAATTATTGTATTGACTATGTGGCGATTGAGTGCCAAGTCAAACTTGTATATTGTATATTGACATTTGGAGGTGAATATATTCAATTTTTTCTAATTTATGGACATGAAATTGCCATGTTGGAAAATAGCTATGGGATTTATGTCTTAAATTTATATTCATAATGTCAATTATTAATTTATATTTTGTAAATATTAGTTGGACATGTTACATATGAGATTATTCCAATCATTTAAGGTTGAATGGGGGTGAACCCTTACAAGAAAAGGTTAAAGGAATTAGAAAAAATAGATAAAAAATGATTGTTAGAAACCTATCATTAGAAAATAAGATATATTAGAATCCAATTATATATGAGAAATGAAAAGAAGAAAGGTGAGACATCTTAGCCTAGGAGGAAGCAACATGAAAAATAAAATACACTACAACATCAACATAGACAACATAGCCTATGGAAGTTGATATAGATATAGGAAAAGATGAATTATGTACAAAGAAACAACCTACAAAGAAGTTAGAGGGGTATTCATAAGAAATATCCACCACAAAAAGGAAACAAGGCACACAACAAGAGATAAAATATACTATTGAAATCAAGGTTCATCAAATTCTAGTACTTATTTTAAGCCCCAATCTTATCAAAATTTCCATACAATTTTTTAAGTGTGTCCCAACCTTCTTAAGTGTTGAATATTTATCAAGGAAAAATTGCATATATCAATAGAAAGAAGTGTGTAAATGTAACATAGAGCTTCCTCACATTTTTCTTTCCACTTCTCCTTTTCTTTAGATTCTATAGGTTTAGGCTTTGTTTCATATATATCCCTAGCATAACCAAGATTCATTAGATTTCATGTTACTTATTTTCATGTGGAGTAATTATATGGAGTGATGAGAAGGATTTTAGGTTTTTCCTTAACAAGAACAAAAAAAAAAGTAACAGATCAAGGAAAAGCATAACCCCCTATTAGTAAATGACCTAATGACCCCTAATATTGTAATGATGACACTTTATCTTAGTACAATTTATAAAGCATAAAATTGAATCAAATAGTTTTGTAGTATTTAAAATGGACCAAAATTCTAGAAGTATAAAAGAACTATAAAATAGGAAATAACAAGCTACACCACTATTTAATGCTAAAAATAGTTTAATTAAAACATAGACCTAAAAAATGAGCTTGTATATGAAAGTTATTGGCAATGTTCTAAAATTAGGATTAAATAACAAGATTTATGATAAAACTCAAATTCTAGAAAAATATGTGAAAAATAAAAACCAATCACATCAAAAAAATATGTAGGATCATTTATTTTGTGAAAATAGGTATCTTGATGATTGAAATATGTACCTCCAAAGACAAGTGTCTAAAATAAAAAACCCAATGGTAAGGGCATACTTCTCCAAGGAAAAGATATGGTAACATCAACACACCATTCACATGTTGAAAGTGGATTCCTAGTTAACAAGAGGTACATAGTCAACATAGGATGATAATGATGTCAACACTTGGTCCATGTGGACAAGAGACATGGTGAATAATCAACATGTGGAGGGGTCCATACAAACATGATTTGGTAGGAAGTGAAAGGAAAAGCAAAGGTGCAAAAAACACTTTCCCAGTGCTAAGACCACTGAGGAGAAGTGCAAAGACCAAATTTTAAAATTTTCTAACTTCTAGGATGAACAGACAAAGCATAACAGGAAACCAAAAAATCAAACACAAAGATAACACCAGATTTACATGGGAAAACCCTTTCGGGAAAAAACCCACCACACCAAGAGAAAGACACTTTGTATTACAGTAAGAAAAAACTTACATACAAAGTTAGAGTCCCCAGTCTCTGAGAGTTAGCTCACAACAACAATTGAGTTTTTATGCACTCACTGTTACAATGCTATTTCAGCATACAACGAGTACCAACTCAGTTTTCAGATTATGCAACTTCTAGTCTCAACCGACAATTACAAGTATATCACCAACCACCAATTAGGGTGCATTAATTTTCATTTGTCACCGACATGCCAAAACGATCTCAGATCGGATCCACTTGCAATCCTACATCGAGCCACCCTTGCATTAAATTCGTTGTAGAGAAAATTACTAAATTCGGGCTTTGCCAACCGCCAAAATCCAATCTCATATTAATTATAATAATATATTGCTTTTCACCAATCCATCATCTAGCAATAAATGTTGTTTTGCAACAACGGTACAAAAACAACCAATGAAAGATCACCATGTGTCGCACTGCTATTCACTTTGCCGCTTGAATGAAATCCCTTCGCTATCGCTAGCCATTCCATCACATTCTGGGGCAGTCAAAATCCGTTATCGCCAAAACATCGACTGTCAGTTTTATCGGGTCCCACAAGCTACATGTTCGTCACTTAAGAGGTTCTGAGGCATCCAGGAGGGAATCTCCAAGATTCCCATGAGCCCACCCAGAACGAGATTCCAAGGCTGCCACATGTCCACCGCTCGCGTACTCTACTTGGCTTATGTGGAAGGTTTTGGATCTCCTTTGGGGAATCTCTAGCAGCATTCGCTATATTCCCTAGGGAACTCTCGAGGCCCTAACAAGTGTCCATGACCAGACAAACCTTCACATAAATCAACTCGGGGGACCCACCTTCCTTCGGTGCACTCACCACTTTAGGAAACCACCACACGTCGAGCGCTGAAGCAATTTTGCTCAGCAAAAAGGTTTCCGACTATAACTACTTTATGATGCCACAAAAATCAGCCAACACCGTCGGATGAAGCCAATTGCAGCCATAGATGCAAATCATCAGCACATCAGTGGAGCTTAGCACTACCTCCCGCTGATGAACAACTGCTCCACTGATAAAGGAAAGGAAAACAACATTTTGCCAACTCCACACCCGTCAGCTCATTGCTGTGACAACCCTCGGAGTCTCGTCGATTAGATTGAGTCTCGATGACCAAAGATCAAAATGACCAAATGAGGACTCCACGGTAAAGTGATAAGGCGTAAATACGTCAAACCATTCTTAGAGGTCCAAGCCAGTAAATTGAGGCACATTTTCCCAACAAGCTCCCACTTGATGAAGACTTACTGGCTTCCTCCAAACTTCAAATTTATTGATGATCATAGGTCCCAAGGCCCATCAAACTTGCACACCATCTAAACTTGTCCGTGCTCATTGGCTTTGTCAATGCATCAACAAAATTCTTCAAAGTATCTGCCTTCTCTAAAGAGACCTTTCCATCCTCCACCATATCTCTCACGAAGTGATACTGCACACCGATATGCTTCGTCTTGGCATGGAAAGTTGTATTTTTTGCCAAACAAATGGCACTCTGACTGTTGCAACAAATACTGATATGCTCTACATCAAAACCAATATCAGAGCACAAACGACTAAGCCAAACAAATTATTTGTAGGTGTGAGTCATTGCCATGTATTCTGCTTTTGTCGTGGACAAATCGACTATAGCTTGTCGCTTGGTCATCCAACTAATTGCACCACCATTAAACATGAAAGTATATCCAGTAGTGGATCTTCGGCTATCAATGACCCCTGCCCAATCAGAGTCCACATATCCAAAAATATTGAGAGTTCTCTGTGATCCAACCAAATTACCATGGTAGCACAAAGTAGTGCATTCTGAGGTACCTTTCATATATCTAAACACTCTTTTCACAACATCCCAATGTGTCCTTCCTGGATTTTCCATAAATCGGCTGAGTACTCCCACTACTTGGGCAATGTCTGGCCTTGTACAGACCATAGTATACATTAAATTTCCAACAACACTCACATAAGGCACTATGGTCATGTCCTCCATTTTGGTAGATGATTTTGGACAATCTTCAACATATAGCTTTGTTCCCAGCAAGACTAGAACAACTAGCTGCTTGTAGTCGGGTGATCCCACAAAGCTGGTTTACAATTTCTGAGAGGAACCGATTTTTGCTGAAATCACATATTTTTATAAAATATAATGATTTAATCCTTTAAAATTTCCATTTTAAGGATTCCAATTGAAGATGGTTTGATCAAACCACCTTAGATCAAACCCCCTTGGATATAACCTCGCTAGTTTTAAACCATACCTATAAATGAGTCTCCTTTACACCTATCAAAACGCTGATAAAAAATAACTTTTGATTTACCTTTTGGGGGATGAAATGAATTCATTTAAAATTTATTTGAAATGATTATGGTATTCCTCAAAATGAGATATCCCACGAATATAATTTTAATATGTTTTGGTTTTATTATGTATGTGTTTTTCTAGTTTTATTATTAAACATAGGTTTTTCATCGAAAATCAAGTTCTCTATTTTGCACATGTGGAAAAATATAAAATTATCAAAATATTTTTTTAAAAATATGTTCATGCTGGGTATTGATGTCCTTAATCCATTAAAAAAAATAAAATTGAATTTCGATACATACACAAAAATTTATGTTGTATACAATCCGCCTATGTTTGAATTACAATTGGTTTGACTTTGAAACTCTATTAAGGAAAAAATATTCAATGAAAAAATATGAGACCAAATTAAAGTGCTAGATATCATAGTTACAAATCTAAATTCAAAAAAATTAGAATTTTATCCTTCATACAAAAAAAGTTATGTTGTATATGGTGAGTGTGACTTTTTAAAAATGTTGTTTTTTGAAAAAAAGTAGTTTTCGTGGGAGGTAGAAAAAGAAGTGCAATATTATTCCAAAAAAATTGAAAAAAATATTTTTAGAATCTACAGACAAAATATGATGAGACTCTAGTTTGCATCATCTTCAAACTCCTCACGGTTTAGCTGCTATAGGTGCCCGAATGTGAAGATTTAGTTAAAAATAATAATTTCAATGTCCAGTTTGGCCAAAAATTGTAAACCACTATTGTGGGATCACCCAGTCGCTCATATCAAATCTCTCTAGGACAGTGTTGATGTACTTACTTTGGCTGACCCAAAGCTTTCTTCCCTTTATGTCCTTGGTTATCTCCATCCCCAAAATATACCTTGATGCACCAAGATCTTTCATTTCGAATTTTGCAGACAACTGAGACTTAAGATAAAAAATCATAGTCTTACTATTCCCTATGAACAACATATCATCCACGTATAGGTTAATAATAAGAACAAGATGATTTTTAGATTTTTAATACACACAATAATCAGATTTTGATCTCATAAATCCAATAGACAACACAAAAGTGTCAAAATTTTGGTACCACATTCTAGGCAATTGCTTCAAACCATACAGAGATTTCTTTAACTTGCATACCAGGATTTCTTTACCTTTTTTGACGAAGTGCTCAGGCTAGGACATGTAAATTTATTCTTCCAACTCTCCATGGAGAAACATTGTTTTCACATCCATCTGCTCAATCTCTAAGTCATATGCAGCTACAAGTGATAGTAGAAATCTGATAGATGTCAGCTTAGCTACAGGGGAAAATTTTTCTCCATAATCAATTCCCTCTACCTAGGAATACCCCTTTGCAACCAACCTTGCTTTATACTTCTCAACACTGCCTTCAAGACAAGTCTTCTTCTTAAATACCCATTTAAAACCAACAAACTTTCTTCCTTCAAGCAAAGGTACCAAATCCCAAGTTTCATTCTTTTTCAATGATTCCATTTCTTTATTCATGGCTTCCAACTAGGAATTTGCATCGAGCATATTAATTGCCTCCTTAATAGTCCTAGGCTCCTCAGTGCTAGTAATTAAAGCATAGGCACAATTCAAATCCAAAATGGAGAAACCATACCTATCAGGTTGTTATTTTTGATGTGTAGACCTTTTCACTAGCTGAGGTTGTGGTTCTTCATATTCAGAACTCTCAGAGATGCTAGAGCTCTCCTTAGTTTTAGGTACACCATGCAATTCTCCCTTTTCTAGAGTTTGGGGAATCTCAACTGCATCATTCTTCTTTTCTCTTTGATCTATCTCTAGCTGTGGATTAGCTATAGAAGGTTTCAGCTCACGAAATATTACACTTCTGCTATACAAAACCTTCTCAGTAATAGGATTCCAAAGCTTGCATCCTTTCACACCATAACCATAGCCAATGAAGATACATTTAATAGATTTATTCTCCAACTTCGATCTTTTCTCATTTGGCACATAAGCATATGCCTTATAGCCAAAGACACAAACATGTCTCAGAGAGGGCTTCTTACTAGACCACGCTTCCAAAGGTGTCTTATCAACGAGAGTAAAGAAAGGAGCACGATTTACTAGGTAGCATGCTGTAGCCACAACCTCGGCCCATAACTTCTGCTCCAGACAAGCATTGCTCAACATACTCCTTGCCTTTTCCATCAACGTCCTATTCAACTTTTCAGTATCTCCATTTTGTTGTGGAGTATAAGGTGTAGTTTTATGCCTTTTAATCCCATGGTCTTTACAATATCTATCAAAATCTGCAAAACAAAACTCATCGCCATTATCCGTCCTCAAACATTTGATTTTCCTTCCAGTCTGATTCTCTACCAAGTTTCTAAACTCTTTAAAATGACTGAACACTTATGATTTACTCTTAAGAAAGTATATAAATGCCCTTCTCGAAAGGTCATCAATAAAAGAAACATAATATCCAGACTTCAATAACGAAGGAACATTCACTAGACCAAACACATCAGAATGAACATAGTCCAGTACACTAGAAGATTTATGAGAAATCGAGGAAAAAGAAACAAATTGTTGCTTTCAATAAATGCAGTGTTCGCAAAAATCAAACTCAAGATTACAATCTACAAGCCTTTCAAAAAGATTTTTATTTTTCAAGGTTTTTAAACCTTTCTCACCTATGTGACTGAGTCTATGATGCCACAACATGGTATTCTCTGCTGGGAGTTTCACCTTCATCTCATTTGCATCCAGAGAAGCATCTTCATCTTCCTCTGTAGGAACATATTTGCTTGACTTTACAGAGGCACTGTTGCATTGAACAGGATGTGCATCCATCTTGTATAGAGTGCTAGTACGCACACCCTTAGCCAACACCATTGCACCTCTAGCCATCTTACATCCTTTACTTGAGAAAGAGACTTCCACACCAACATCATTCAACTTACTAACATAAAGTAAGTTACGAGCCAAACCTGGTATGTGCAGTATGCCACCAATCCCTTTGATTCTATCATTAGGGAATTGTATTTTAACTCTTCCATGACCAACAATCTCTAAAGTTGAATCACTTTCTAGGTACATCTTTCCACCATTGTACTTCTTGTACTTGGTGAACCAATATCTATGAGACGTCAAGTGAAAGGATGCACCTGAGTCAACCAGCGAGACAACATCTGATGCCTGAGTTGCCAAGGTTGCAATGGATGCATCCACATCACTTTGAGAAGAGTCATAGTCTGAAGCGTTACTCTTCTTCTTCTTCTTCTCCTTACAATCCTTTCGAATATGACCAAATTGCCCACAATTCCATCATTTCACCTTGGAATTTTTACCAGGAGACTTTGATCTCACTATAGATTTAGATTTGGACTTCTTGTCCTTCTTCTTGCCTTTCTCCTTTGATCTACCTCAAACAACAAGGGCATCTTTGGCCATCTCAAAAGACTTCCTCCGCATTTCTTCAAACAACAGCGAAGCAACCACGTCTTCCATCTTGAAAGTACTAGTTGTACTTCCAATAACCATCACCAGATGATCCCAAGTGTTAGGTAACAAACATAACATGAGCATGCAATGATCCTCCTCCTCAATCTTCACACCCACATATGCCAACTGAGCAACACTCATATTAAACGAGTTTAGATGGTCTGAAATAGATGCACCTTCTTCCATCTTCAAAGAGTACAACTTCTTTCTCAAGAATAATTTATTCACCAGAGTCTTTCCTTGATAAATATCACCAAGCTTCTTCCACAACAAAGCTGTAGTCTTCTCCTCATGGACGTTCACGAGTACAGAATCGGCTAGACAAAGTCTTATCAAACCTCTCGCTTTTCTATATGCGAGGTCCCATTCTTCTTGCTTCATACCTTGTGGAATAGTTCTAGACACTACTACCTAGAGGTCTCTATCCACTAACAGGTTTCCACTTTGAGTTTCCATAACTCAAAGTTGTTTCCATTGAATTTATCAATATCAACTCTTCCTGATGTACTTGCCATCTTAGAAAAAACTTGGTCCTAACTTTGCAAGACTCCCACTGGAATAGTATTAGCACAAAAAACCAACCCTTCTAACAAGGATAACACAGCTGGCCAAGTTTTGATACCACTTGAAAGGAAAAGCAGAGGTGCAAAAAATGATTTCGCAACGCTAAGACCATTGAGGATAAGTGCAAAGACCAAATTTTAAACTTTTCTAACTTCTAAGATGAAAAGACAAAGCATAATAGGAAACCAAAAAATCAAACACAGAGATAACACTGGATTTACATGGGAAAACCCTTTCCAGAAAAAACCCACCACACCAAGAGAAAGACACTTTGTATTGTAGTAAGCAAAAAATTACATACAAAGTTACAGTCCTCATCTTTGATAGTTAGCTCATAGCAGTAGTTGAGTTTTTGTGCACTCATTGTTACAATGGTATTTTGGCATATAGCGAATACTAACTTAGTTTTCAGATTATGTAACTTCTAGTCTCAACCAACTATTACAAGTCTATCACCAACCAATAATTAGAGTGCATTAATTTTCATCCGTCATCGACAAGCCAAAATGATCTCAGATTGGATCCACCTGCAATCCTGCATCGAGCCACCCCCGCATTAAATTCATTGCAGAGAAAATTACTAAATTCGGGCTTTGCCAACCACCAAAATCCAATCTCATATTAATTGCAATAATATATCGCTTTTCACCAATCCATCACCTGATAATAAATGTTGTTTTGCAACAATGGTGCAAAAACAACCAATGAAATATTGCCAAGTGTTGCACTGCTATTCGCTTTGCCGCTTGACTGAAATCCCTTCGCTATTGCTAGCCATTCCATCACATTCCGGGGCACAGTCAAAATTCGCTATCACCAAAACACTGACTGCCAACTTTATCAGGTCCCACAAGCTACGTGTTCGCTGCTTAAGAGGTTCCGAGGCGTCCAAGAGGGAATCTCCAAGATTCCCATGAGCCTGCCCGAAACGAGCTTTCGAGGCTACCACGTGTCCACCGCTCGCGCACTTCGCTTGGCATACGTGGAAGCTGCTGGAGCTCCTTCGGGGAATCTCTAGCGACATCTGCTATATTCCCTAAGGAACTCCCAAGGTGCTGACAAGTGTTCATGGTTAGAAAACCCTTCACATAAAGCAACTCGGGGGACCCACCTTCCTTCGTTGCACTCATCACTTTAGGAAACTGCACGCATCGAGTGCTAAAGCAATTTCGCTCGATGGAAAGGTTTTCGGCTGTACCTACTTTATGATGCCATGGAAAGCCGCCAACACCGTCAGATGAAGCTAATTGCATCCGTAGATGCAAATCATCGGCACATCGGTGGAGCTTAGCACTGCCTCCCGCCGTTGAATGACCGCTTCATCGACGAAGGCAAGGCAAGCAACATTTCGCCAACTCCATGCCCGTCAATCCATCACTATGACAACCCTCAGAGTCTTGCCAATCAAACTGAGTCTCAATGACCAAAGATCAAAATGACCAAATGAGGACTCCAATGTAAAGCGATAAGGCATAAATACATCAAGCCTTTCTTAGAGGTCCAAGCTAGTAAATTGAGGCACATTTTCCTAACAGGAAGAAAAAGGCCATCATGGGTCTTGATCGTATTGGGTCTCATGGTCAAAGGACCCATGCATGTAAGCATATAAAATGATAGGCATTGATTGGTGTTAAGGTAGGTGTGGTACACTATAGATTATTATGCATGTATGGTGGTAGACATGATAGTTGACAACATGTGCATTGAGGAAAAGTAGGTCAAATTATTGTTAGGCATTGAGAGTGGATTCTTATGAGCATGAACTAAAGGACAATAATGATGCCCAAGAAAGAGGATGATAGTAGGAGAAAGACCTTGCCATGGACAAGCCCAATGGTCATTAAGGTATTGAATGGTAGTGATCAAGATAAGCTACTAGGATAGTCCAGTGACTTGAAATGAGAATATCACTAGATAATGGGGCATTGTTGCATGAACTACAAATTGTCAAGATTGTGATAAATTTGGAAGTACCATAGGATTCTTCAAAAGTACAAGAAACATAATAATGAATTGAGACTATTGTAAGGTTCCTCAAAATTCTCAATTACTCATTTCCATGAACCATATGAAATAGGTACCTTGAACAATGAAACTCCTAAGTCTCCATACTCTAATCCTTAAAGTCCATGTAAAGAACCTCAATTTTAATGAAACTCATACTAAGACATTTTAACAAAGAAATTTCATAGACAAGCATTTTGATCTATAAAATCTCCTCAAACCATGCAAATCAAATAAACTTATATATCTTCTTGACTATCATAACCATATTAAATTTACAGAGTATCGTATATAGAGTACTAGAAATTTAATGAATTATTGTCAATTTTAGTGGTTCATGTGTTATCAAACGCACCATTGTGTTTAGATTGTTGCAGTTATACCTAAAAAAATGTGCAATGTGCAAATCCTAAAAAATCAAATATAAAATAATCAAATGGTTTGCCTAACATCATTTTGTACTAACGTTTCATCAACAAACTAATTAAATAAATATTATTTAATTAGTCTAACCCAATATCAAATCTAATTGGATAGTTTTTTATTATTTAATTACCTCAATTTTCACCTCACATCTGATTATATAATAATATTATTTAATTATTACAATTTCTACCTCACATGAATAATTAAATAAAATATTTTTTATTATTTAATTTACATATATTTCCTCTTCTATTTCCAAGAATAAATACATTTCTCTCCTAACGTTTATGGTTTGCGACAAATTACCATTTTTATTAAATACAATCTTAGACATTCATCTTAAATAAAATTAAATACAAACTTTTCATTTTCTCTTTGATCTTATGGAATTATTTTCATCTATTCTCCATCATCGATCTTCCAATCAAATCCTCACCATCCATCCTCCTTGCCAAAAATCTATAATTTGGCACATCTTCTTATGTAAATCAAGTGATCACATCTAATAGGGATATGCTACATGATTTCTAAAGTGAGGTTTTGAGGAACCACATCACATCCATTTGAGCATCATAATGAATTTCATTATGTAACACTGTTTCATTTATTTTACATATTTTTTGAATCTCTATTTGCTCTATCCAAAGGTTTAAATTATATTTTAGAATAGGAAGCATTGCTTGCATTTTTTAGTTTTAAATTATGAATTTTGTGTAGATCATAGATAGATCAAATTTTGGTCTCTCATCTGACCAAAATGAAATCCTTGAGTAACTTTTTGAAGAATTTTAGACATGATGATGTAGTTAGAAATGTTGCACAAATCACCAAAAGTTTAGTTCACACCCCAAACCCCCAAAACCTAGTGCTCTCACAAATATGAAAGATGGACTAGACTAGAACATCATGGATCCAATACCATGCTAGAATTTTTAATAAGAAAGATATAAAGTGAGACCCAATATCATAGAAGATAGATTAAAAATATTCTCATTAATATCGAGACAAGAAATAAAAGAGAGAAAGAGAAAGCAAAGCTATGTGAATGCATTTGCTAGAAATACCAAAGAGGACGAAGGTGGATACCTCATCCACTAGAAGTATAACTCTTAGGAGATGAAAATACACCTCTCACTCCACTCCCCATTATTAGCCTAAATAAGCCTGCCTTAAAAGTAAAATAGGTGTAGGAAAAGATCTAATAAACTAACAAAAAAGATATAAACTTATGTACTAAAAATCAAGAGTGGCCATGTATTCACATTAGATTGTTACTCGTGTATTCAATTATGTTTTCCATTAGAGATTAGTGTTAAATTGTTTTGATTAAGGTAAAAATGGGAAGGGCCCATACCCATTACAGAACAACTATAAAGACAAACTTCAAAAATAAATTTCGCTAGTGGTGAGACAAAGAGAAACAACAAACTAACTAAAGAAAATCAGGGAGGTTTGAACCCAAACTTCAACAATGATCTCAAAGAGGGCAAGGCGGGATTGAAATCACTTTTCGAATTCGACAGGCTACCAATCACATCATTAATATTTCTCTTAATATTGCAAGAAACACCATCCTTTCTGAAGAGGGGATGCTCATAAGGGTGCTTCTCTTTCCCCTTAATAGTAGAGGGGCAATCAGACAGATTACGAGGTTGAAGACAAATTAGTGTTAAATTGTTAGTATAAAAAAATATTTAATATATTTAATTTTCATAATCTCCTATCAAAATTTATTCAATACTTTTCATTTGGAGCTATGGTAGTGGTCGAAATAAAATATTTAGTTGAATGTATGAGGGTTATGAATATATAAGGGTGTACAAAATATCATTAACAATAGGTACCTAAGATATATGTTAAAAAGATGGGATATTTTGATAATAATTCTTTACTAGAAGGGGATATAAAAAATTATGATGAATGGGTAGAAATGAAAATTAAGGCTTTTATTTAAGATTCCATGATCGAAGGTAATATATGATAAGTCTACGAAGTGAATCTTCAAGTGCACAAGCTCCCTCCTTGATCCTCCTAGTTTTTGGTCCTAAGTTAAGTCTATGATCTTGGGTTCAATGCCGAACCCCTTGATTTAATCTTTCAAGTTCAAAATTCATTTTTTTAACCAAATCTTGTCAAACCTTTCCTCCAAGGACTAACTAAACACAAATAAATAAAATTTATTATTGTCTTTATATTTTACACATCTAAGATTTGAAAGTTATATTCACATATCACTCACATTTTTCTCTTCAATTGGAGAACTAAGAGGACTCTAGATTTACGTGTGTATTGATAAGAGCATATGCATGTCTAATGAGTGTTTTTTTCAATATTGTGTGTACACATTTTCACAAGTTGGCATGGGAGTACATATCCCCTTGTGACATAACAACAACCCTAAAGGTATCTATAAATATCATTGATGCTTAAATATCAAAAGAGGCCAAAGTGACTCAAGTTAATAAATAAGAAATGTTTTACAAATTGCTACTTCAAGTCCATGGTGGTGGACAAGTTCACAATTGTGGACTTGACTCTACATAGATAAAAAAAACAATCTTGATTTTGAGTGATAACACAAACATAAATACCATGTTTCACATCTCAAAACATATCAAATTCAAAACTACATCCAACTTTATACATTTTTGGATCATAAAGCTAAATAACTTTCATTTATCACATTTATATTTCTTAAAATATCTATTAAAAATTATTATATTTATTGTAATAATAATTAATTAATCTAAATTAAATGAATTTATATAAAAATGATTAAATTAATCTAAATTATAATTAAAAAAAATATTTTTCTTGAATATTAAATATTTTTGAATTTAATTGTCATATTTTTTCATGAGATTTTCTTTTCTCTTACTCTCTACATCTTGATGATAAATTATAGAATGCAATCCAAAATACTAATAAAAAAAATACTACCTAATTAAATTTATAAACTTTCAATATTCAATATTATAAACTATGAAAATTAATCTTTAATTTATTTTTCCTTACAATATTTTACACATAAATTTATTCATTTATATAACAATATACACATATATCATCTATTTTTCTTATTTTATAAAATACATATAAATTTATATAAAAATTAAAATAATAATTTTAAATTGCACTTGTAGACTTGAAAAACCCATAAACCATTTTAAAGTATAACATACATCCACTTTGATGTGGGATTTTATGAAGGTAGCCTAAAGCCTTACATTAAGATTCAATTTCTCTAATTATTATATATTCATTTAAAAAATAATAGATTATTCAATATTTTGATAGGAAATATTTATTTATTTTTATTTTATTTTTATATATTTAATTGTTATTATTATATTTCATTTTGTAATTGATTGTTTACTAAGATTAACATAATTTATGATCTTTAGATTTGTAGCAAAGCATTTTTTTCTTTTTATTAATTTAAATTAAAAAATAAATAATTGGAATGTTACACTCTTTATGTTTGTTATAAATAAGTTTTTTTTATGAGAAAAAGGTACTTCATATTTCAAGTATAGGGGTAACTATCATTGTGGATAAGGCTGCCTTTTTTAATTAATAGTTCTAAAATATTTTATAATGTTAGTTTTATAATTATAATATTAGATATATGATTTATTGTTATTTTTAATTAAGAGTTAAAGTTAAGAGTTGGGTTAATTGTTAAATTGTCTTATATAATTTTAATCTTTCTTTTTAACTATATGAGATGTACATTAAATAAAATTCATTTTATAATAGTGATGGTGATAAATCTAGTAATAATGTTATTAAAGGAAGATTCATTCTAGATTCAAGTCATCTTGAATGGTTTTCTTTTATGTATGTCATGACTCATCTATTTAAATAAGACTATTTATTTGGTTTTGTAGTTGATAACTTTTTAATTGGACATGCATTAATTTCATGATTTTTGGTTCAACTATATTCTTATATGTATATCTCTCTCCTTAAAAGACTTAGGTAAAGACACAACATTTGGTGAAGGTTTTACAAATGAGGTTACAAGCTAAGTGGGCTTAATCTTGGGGAAAACTCCATGGTTAAGCGTGCTTGAGTTGGAGTAGTACTGGGATGGGTGACCTATGGGTCGAAAAACTATATGATCGAATCCTATAGTAATATCATGACTTAGGTTCTTTCAAAAATCCACTTTTACTTTTGTCAATTTTTTTAACTCTTAATATTTTTGAATTTACTAAAACTATTCTCTTTTATAACACTTAAAAGACTTTAAACTCCAAATTAATTTTGAAATTATTTTTTTCAACCCAATTTTATCTATTACTTTTGTTACAACTTCAGTTATCTTTACTTTTTTCATATATAGATTAACTCAGATTTTATTCTATTTAAATATTATTAAATTTAAAGATGAAACAATCTATAATAATTTTATGTCTTATATTATCCTGTTTTTATTGGTCAAAAGTACTTTTGACTTTTAAGCTGGATCATATTTTAAGAATAATCCTCAGATCTGTATATTTTGTGAAGTATGGCACCTCCAAAGAAATTTAACAAAAAGAAGAGAAGAGATGGTGGTGTTGCTGCAGAAGCCTCAATAAATGGTAATGAATCAAACTGGTGGCATGAACGCTCCAACAAGCTCTCTATTAAAGGTATAAATTTGTAGGTTAACTTTATGAATATACTTTGCCTCTAATCTGCTTTCTCTGGTTATCAGTGTACGTAAGGATGAATGAGTTTGTTTTCAAAAACTGGTGGTCGATGTGATGATTTTTCAGTCAAGATCGTTCGATGAAAAAAATAGGATCCATGAAGGTTATAAATATTTGTTTCCCTTAACTAAAAGGTTCCATTAGTGTTCTTATCCCCTGTTACAGAAGAGACGATTTTTGTGTTGCTGAAATTCTGGGTTCATGTTTTTTTCTTAACATTGAGCATATGGGTCAATGGACAAACGGACAACCAGCTTAAAAATTGCCCACATGCGAATAGTTTAATCATTAATAAAATGGGTTCTTGGTTTGATTTCGAGTGTAGGATTTTTTTTCTGTTTTCTATCCCAACTTTTTCTTAGCATGCTTTTTCAGATTACTAGTGGATGAAGTGAAGTGATCTGAAGTCTGAACAAGCCAGCCACGTTGCAGGTGTTGTTTCTGTATTTTAGACTCTTAGTTTGTGTTTGGATTTTTGTATGGGAACACTTCAACTGTTTAAACTTAAGAAAAAAAAACACTTTTAAGCAACAGCATGAGACGTAGGGTTAATGTGCTTAAGAATGACATGGTATATTATTTTACATCAAGTGGAAGAAGCTATATAGGTGAAACCTAGTAGCCTATCAGCCATATTAGAAATGTCTGCATGGAGGAGAACACATAGTGGTGAAAGATTGGTCAATTGTGAGTTGAAATATTGCTTGGACCAAGAACTTTCTGTCCAAGTTAACCTCTCTTGTAAATCCACTACTATGGGTTGTATCAAAGACTTTTTGGGAATTGAAGTGGTGACTAACCCCTGGCAAGAATGTCTTCTGTGTAATAAGCTCTCAAGTGATTTAGCCAATATTCAATTTGTCACCGGCAAATCCGGTTGTCTAAGGAGTCCCAATGTTTGGTAGTAAACCCCCTTCATGTTTGTAAAAACTGTTTGAATGGTAAAAATGCAGCAGGAGACATATACTGATGACTGAAAGAGATCAGAATGTAAAGTCACACCAAAAGGAAAGCTAAAAACAATAGGGCAACTGGATGCTAAAGCATCTCATCGAACAGCAACCTGATGCAAAAACATTGGTAATTTGTTGTTCCTATTTAATTGTGGTAGAATGGGTAAAACTTGGACTGTCAAATTTAGCAATGATTGTTACCATGTCAGCCTTTACCTTAGTAGATAAGCATGCGCTGCATTCAAAAGTGATCTGGGCATTTTTGTTGGCCTATGTTGCAGTTGATCTAGCAAGACCTAGCAAATTTGATATCAAAGAATATTATAAATAAATGATCTCTCTGCAATGCCAGTTTTTATGGCATATTTCATCATTTTTTATTTGCAGAGAATCGTATTACATCTATCAATAGCCTGTTTCTTTCACCATAGCTCATGCTTCTTGCTATGCCCATTAATTTTTGATCTCTCAGAAAGTAATGTAAGAAATGTGAATATATGAAAATTTATCAAGTGTATACTTGATTTCATTATGTCTACTGTTCCTCCAAATTCCCCTCCTTTGAACCTTTTCCTTGAATCCCATATTTGCTAACGGGAGATGCTAGCAGCCTAGCTATATGCATCTCCATGTGTATCACATGGCAAGATGATCTCAGTGCTATGACCCAAATTTTGCCATCCTCAAACTGGTATATTAAGTTCAAACACTTCGTTAATAAAGCTACAATTTTATGCTTTCACGTTTACTCCTTGAAATCAAGATTGAACATTTTAGGTTTTCCTTTGTGATCTGGTGACACCTTCACTTAGTGAAGAGTCCCTCTACCCTTTTAGGTCACTTTTATTTTTCTGAGAGTTCTTTGTTTATAGAAGGTAGTTTCGGCTGTGGACAAACAAGAGCCATCTGCTAGAACAAGCGATGGGAACCATGAGGGCAATACTTTTTTTCTAGTTCTTCTCTTTTATCTGATCTCTAATCTACATTAGTGAACAAAACAATTACACAGCAACATTAGCACTTTTTGTTGTTCCGAAAATGGCAGCATTACAATAAGAGTCTCTATGCAATTGAAGGCCTTTGCTTTTAGAGTCTAAAAATTAAGTTTAAAGAAATTGTAATATTTTCTACAATATAAAGTCCTTGCTCATATCCCACATTCATGATGATACTGTTTGTGCATGTGAGATCATTTGAGAGGTAGCTGAATATATTGACTTCAGTCTTTGACTTTTCTCAACAAAGATGTTTGTCAGTTTTTCCTAATAATAGCAGTAGCATCTTGGACGCTGTGAGTACTTTGATTCTTTTAGTTTTAATTCATCTCCATAAAACTTCAGGCCACTCTTTTCAAAGAACTCAGCGTATCCAACTCATATATCTAAGCAGAGGCTAATTTCTAAACCAAAATTTTCAGAAAATGTTTTCCCTGGTAAAATATGTATAAAATTAGCTATCGAATTTGTTTCTATAGTCCAATAATTTAAGTCTATATGAAAGAGAGTTTTTTCTTTTTCTTTTAATGTTATATTCTTTTAGTTCTTTTCTTACTTTCTACTTCTTGATGATAGATCATGAAGTTTGATTTGAAATGTCCAAGAAAAAAACTCACAGTCAAAACCCCAAAAAAAATTCTGCAACTTGTATAAAGAAAGCTTAATGATTGATTGAGTTCAAGCAGCTCTGTATAAAACTGGATGCCTTTTATTAGGGCTTGTTGTACTCCTGATACCATCACCAAGAACCTGTGATTTGAGCCCTTTTCAACGGAAATCATGAATCATGTATTACATATCAAAACAGATGAGTTACACAGAGGTAACATTCCCCTCAAGGGCGGGGAGAGCTAGCATCTGTGCTTTTATATCAACATGCGAAGAGTTTAACATCTTTATTGAAAATCTCACTCCCTGACATGATATGGTGAGGTAAACTAAGTCTAAAAGATCCAACTTGACCGGGATGGAATGTTTATGATTGACATCGATTTGTTTCTAACCTTATATTTAGATTTCCACTTAACCTCATGTTTGGTCAGATTCCACTGCTGATTTGCAATGTGTAGAGCTCCTCTTGCCAGATCCTACTAGTAGCTTATTTTTGGACCTGGTTCTCTTACCAAAATTCTTCAAATAACATACTGCTCTCTACAGTATTTTTAATTTTCTTTTGTTAAGACCTAGAATGCAGATTTTAAAATCAGACCAGGATTCCTGGTTTTCATTGCGGAGTTCTGGTGTTTATGGGTCTGCCATTTGTTTTCTTAATGAAACTCAGTCAATTCTTCTAAATGGTACAACGTGGATGTCAGATGGTATTCCCTAACCTCCTCTTTTTGTTTTATCACTTTTATGATTTGAATATGGATTGATTTCCATAATCTCATGGCAACAAGGCTTGAGACTCCAATATTGAAGTCATCCATATCTGATTTACACATACTATTTTAAAAATGTATATGATAAAAAGAATTGGCAATAGAAATCACTAATCAGTCATAGGAAGTGGAATTGCAATAGGTACAGTTACATAGTCTGACTCTATACATACATTTTAGGAGAACTAAGGAAACATCACCATGAAAGAAATACGAATAAAAAAAATAGGGATTACTTCTATAAATGAGTTCTATATGTTCAGTACATGATTCATCCCTTCTCTTGATTCATGTACACCAGAGGAAAGAACTATTGCATATAGAAACAACACTTCGAGTTAAAGGAATAAGTTTTACTCAATCAAGATCTCTTCCAATTTAGTTCTATAAATTAGATTGGCAATATCTTAAAACCTTTGTATAACAGTCTCTTTGATTGACAATAAGCATATTGGAAATCTTATTATTGCCAACAATGGTCTTTCTATATTATCCTATGAGATCTGTCTTTCTAAGAGGCTTTCCTTTAGTTATTGTAGTTGCCCATTCTTTGTTTCAAACCGTATGTGTTTACAGGCAGCTAAACAGTCTGTAACAAATCAATTTTGTCTGTAAATTTAAAAGCTATTCCAAAACTTATATGGGACCTACTTACCATGTAAACCTGGTATAGGAATTGTTTATGTTTTTTTCTAAATAAGGTGTTTATCCTCTTTATCATATCCTTGCTTGGTAGTAATATCCAGATTTACTAATTGCCATTGATGCAGGAGAATCATGTACAGATAATGAAGAGGAGAAATTCAAGTCATTTTTCAGGGTATCTAGGAAAACATTTGAGTATATCTGTTCTTTGGTGAGGTCTGACTTGGAAGGTAGGTCGTCATCGTCAGGTATAATTGATGCTGAAGGAAGAGTGGTAACAATTGAAAAACAAGTAGCTATTGCTTTGAGAAGGTTGGCTTCAGGTGAGTCACAGCTCAGTGTAGGGGAGTCCTTTGATGTGGGGCAGTCAACAGTCTCTCAATTGACATGGAAGTTTGTAGAAGCTATGGAAGAACGAGGCAGGCATCACTTGAAGTGGCCCCATTTGAATGAAATGGAGGAAATTAAGACCCAGTTTGAAAAGATGGAAGGGCTTCCCAACTGTTGTGGAGCCATTGATACTACCCACATTGTTATGAATTTGCCTTCAGGAGAAACTTCAAGTGTCTGGCATGATCCTGAGGAAAACTACAGTATGATTATGCAGGCAATTGTGGACCACAATATGAGGTTTCGTGATATTCTAACTGGATGGCCTGGTAGCATCCATGATTATGACATCCTGAAAAATTCAGGGTTTTTCCAATTATGTGCAAATGGTCAGAGGCTTAATGGTTCCAAGGAGTTAGAAGATGGCAGTCAAATAAGAGAGTATGTATTGGGTGATGAGGGTTATCCTTTATTACCATGGCTTCTCACTCCTTACCAAGGTAAGGATCTTTCTCCCATAAAAATGCAATTCAATGCAAAGCATACCAACACAAGATTGGTTGTAGAGCGGGCACTAACACTGTTCAAAGAAACATGGAGAATCATTGATGGGGTAATGTGGCGACCAGACAAACATAAATTGTCACGCACAATCCTAGTGTGTTGTATGTTGCATAACATCATAATTGACAGAGGCGATGAGTTGCAGAGATATGTGCCCTTATCTTGTGATCACGATAAAGGCTACCGCCAACAACTTTGTCAATTTGCAGATAAAAATTCTCAAACGCTAAGAGACCATCTATCCAAGTATTTATCAGAGAAAATACATTCATGATTTTCATGGACAGAGTTAAGACCTTGTTGAACTTTTGTTGTAGTAACCATATATGTCTCTTATTCTGTCTCTCAATGTGCATTATATATTAGGATTTTATATCATTCATGAGATCATTTTATCTATTCTATATTGGAGCACGAGCTTTAGGATGAGATCTTTTCCCTAAGAGTCAAGGATTGAGGGGTATCCATTCTCAAGTTTGTCCAATCTCATCCCTTGTGGTGTCAAGACCTTGCACTTAACAAGACTATCCCTGGTGGGTTCATTTAGAACCATTCAATTTCACCAACAGTCCAAGGACCCATTCAATTAGTATTTTTTTAATAATTCAAAAAAAAAATGATATCATTTTTCAAATGAGAATAGACCTTAGTCAATGTGAATAGACTATTAGTTAGATATTTACAACTTTAAATAACATGTAGATGTAAGATAATGAGTTCACATTGGGGATTATTTATATTAATCACACTAAAACAAATTTCTATTATAGTTATTTTTATTTTAGGTCACATTATGTGGGTTGTATATGAAGACCTTTAAATTTATACCAAAAAATCCCACATAGAGTATATGTTTTGGCTTCCAACATACTTTTTAAAAGTTCAGTTTTGTACATCCTTAACCAACTTTTATCATCCTATTGGAAAAGATTATATAATTGAAAGGTAGAAACAAAATCTTACATTTTATATTTTTACTCTTACTATAACAAAGATTGAATTTTATGTGAAAAATAGTGTGTGGGGATGGAACTAGAATTCACTCCCACCCATAGTTCCGTAGCACCAGTTGCCTTACTCTTACCCATATATAATTTCTAAATTTTATATTTTATATTTATTTTAAAATATATATACTACACCATGCTAATAAAATTAATTGTAGCTTGTTCATTTTAAACTTACAACATTCCTAACATCAAATACACTAACATATGGAAAACAATAATGAAGACGCTTATCTAGATATTATTTTGTAGGAGTGTCTCTAACCTTAGCAGTGATTCTTTAGTGGCGAATATTTGCCAATTGGCTAATAGTTGAAATTTGAAATTCGAATCTGGCTAATAGCTGTAATGTGACCTAAATCCCACAAATTTTATTTGTCTTATTTAAATTGCCAAAGAATTTATTTTATTAATGTTTTTAACTCATAAATTTGCCACAATATTCAATTCATGATTAGATCGTATTCGCCTAAATTTTATAGTTATAGTAGAAATCTAAATTAATTCGCAATAGTATATCATAATTATTAGTTGCTTTAGGGCCATATTTCCAATCTTTAGTTGCCACCATTGATTTAAAATATAATCTAACGACCCTCATTGTATTTCACAAGGTAAAATGTACTTGGGATTTGTAATGCTCATAGGTTCCAAAATTTCTTTTGGATTGTCGATCTTCATTGGTCATTTATATTATATTTTAAATCAATGGTGACAACTAAATATTAGATTCTACCCCTTAAATCCATTGATCATTATTCTACCCTTAGGCCCTTGCTTTTTTATAAGAATTTATTTTTTAAATGAAAGGATTCATCATCATAATTAATGCATTTTTCTATTATTTTCCAAGATTCGCCAAGATTTTATATCTTTCTTGAGGGTAAGTTTCTTAAAGTTATCACTAAGTTACCTTAGACTCTAAGAATTTAGTAAAAAATATTTTTTTATTTTCATAGAACAAAATAAATTATTTAAATAATGCCAAAACTAATTATTAAAATTAATGTTCATAACGTGTCTAGTGTAATTTATGTAACATGACCAACCCATGGACATCTTTAATATGTCCAACCTATGTTGTAAAATATTAGAACATTCAAATTCCAATAAAATATTTTTAATGAAAGAAATGAGATTTTCAAGAAGAATTTTTAAAAATACTCAAGAAGGATTTTTTTCCCATTCTTATAGTCCTACTCTACATCCTCTTTATAAGTTTATTTCTTTCATTTATCTTTCATCTTTAATGACACTTTCTCTTCTTGAAATCTCTTCCATGTCTATGATCTTACTCTCAAATTTGCATCCTATTTGAAAATTTCTTTCTTTAGTTTATCTTTCATCTTTAATGATGCATTCTCTTTTTGAAATCTCTTCCACATGACCCATAACATTTCATTGTCCATAAAATTATATATTTTATTGAAATCACTTATAATATATCATATTAATTATCAAAATTATTTCAAAATATTTTAGAAGTTTTATAATACAAAAGTGGTTGGTTGATATTTATGACTCAAAAATCAAATGATCATAAAATTGTAGAGAAACACATAGTCACAAAAGCACATAGAAATACCTTATCTCATGTAGCTACACTAGGCAACGATGAAGGAGGATCATCACTCCTAGGAACCACCCTTGGGCATGACATCAATCAAATCTAGAGGATCACTCATCCATCCTGAGAAGCTAATTGATCTTGCATAGTGAGGAGGACCAAAATACCCATCTAGGTGGTGGGTTTTTCATAGGAGGTGGATGCATGGCCATGAATTTCCTAGAGCTAGACACCTTCCCACAAGGAGAGACAAAACACCCATGCTACATTGGTAATGGTGATAAATAAATATGGATGCATCTATAAGTAGTTGGAGGAGGTGTGGTGTGAGCCTAGTGTCATATAGAGAAATCTATCTCATGGTGCATAGGTTTCTCCCCTAGTGGTTGAGCAAGTCTTGAAATTGTTAAAATTCTAGAGCTACATTTTTATGAAAGTAATTTTTTAGCCACCCAAGTCAATTTCCACATAACCCAATAGAGAAAATCATGCAAACTAGTATTCAAAATCCATATGAAAAATAATAGATAATATACCATCGGGTGAAATCACAATACTATGTCTCACTTATGAGACGATGAAATTTTTGGGGGAGGATGGATGTTTTTAAAACACACCTTCGAGAAAAGTAAAATATTCATTCGAAGGACCTTCAAGCAAAGGTATATCACTTTATACCTTCAATCGAAGTCATACATTCGACCAAAGTCATACCTTCGATCAAAGGTAAAGGCCTAAAATAATATGCTTTTACACAATGATCTTCGATTGAAGGTCCTTGCTAGGCTTCGAAAAATGGAACCTTCGAGTGAAGGTCCTTCAAACGAAGAGGTCAAACATGACAACTTTGGCTTCTGCATCAAAATTTCCTCAAAAAATTTAGTTTCAAACCCCAATTTGGACCTTCAGATGAACTTAACTTGAAAAGATATTTTACAAGATCGTAGCCCTCAAAACGAGCTTTTCAACAAGTATAGATTTGATATGTTTTCATTTTATCATGAATTTAATTTTCAATTTTTACTGAACATAGTTTTTTCTTCGAACATCAAGCTCTTCGTTCTATAGAGGTGGAAAAATAGTATTTACGATTGTAATTTTTTTTCAAAAAATACCCTTGCCCTAGGTATTGATGTCCTTGTTTCACCAAAAAAAAATAGATTTTGATATATACACAAGAAGTTATATTGGATGACACACCTGTATGTCCAAATTATAGTTACAATGACTTCATAAATTAATTAAAAAAAATATGTAATAAAAAATTATGAAAAAATATCTTTTCCCTATATATTGATGTTGAGAATCTATATTTCAAAAATTATAATTTTATCCTTTATAGCAAAAACGTTATGTTGGACGACACAAATGTTATTTTCTAAAAATGTTGTTTTCTATTTAAAGCTAGTTATTAAGGAGATGTTGAAAGATTCATGATTTATTTTGGAAAAAAAATAAAAAAAATATTTGGAATCTACACATAAATTTCCACAAATCACTAGTTCGCATCATCTTCAAATTCTTAACGGTTTATCTGCTATAGGTCTCAAAAGATGAAGATTTAGTTAAAAATACTGATATAAATGTCCATCTTGGCCAAAACATGAGACACAATATTGTGGTTTCACCCCATATGACACAAGATATACCATAGGAAAATCCTCAAGAGGGAAAAACCCAACCTCCAAAAGCGTCCATCACTCATGTATTATTAATCAATGAAATTGTTATAATACATCTTTAGAGTCTCCATGAACACCTTTGAAACAACACTATCTCTACATTCACTCCATGCAAACAAGCATGTAACCAAACATTACATTTCATGCTTCAAACTCTCACAAAGGAAAATAAGAGATGCTCTCAACCCCTTAGCCAAAATAGCCAACCTTAGAAAAGTACCCATGTGCTTGTTTTTATAAACATAAGGTTGCACAAAACCACCAAGTAGTATTACATAAAACCATGTGACTAATACCATGAGATTACCCCACATAAAGTGGCCCCAAGAATACTAATCCCATGTGATGCACACATCCCTATATCCACTAGGTGCACTATAAATAATATTAAATTACATTATAAAATTATACAAGGTGAACAACACATATTTTCCTAACATTTTAGCCTATGCCTAAATCTAAGAGTAAACTGTAAGAAACTGTATTCACTTTCTTGATTAGTGAAATTTTTTAACCGATATCATCATTAGAAAAGATGGTTTAATTTATATATATACTTTAAGAGTTGGAAATAAATATTAGATATGAAAAATTCCAAAGTCTAGAAATGCAAGCAAGCCAAATGATTGTATTCCAAAACATAGCAACTCTCTAGGGGAATTAAGTTTAATGAAAAATGAAAAAGAGGCTATGAAACCATCACTAGGTAGGTTGGCCCTAGGGTAGGTCCAAAAATAATGCTTAAATATCTTAATTCTATAATAGGCAAGGCCCTTGGGCTAGGAATTTAGAAGATGGATGAGATGCTAGCCAAGAGGAAAAACTTGATAATGCTAACACCTCAAAAAAATAATATTACGCTCAACTTGAGTTTTTCAAATCCTTTGAAGCCTAAAACCCCAAGTACAAGGGGAAGAGTAAAGATACCAACATAGATTGAGATTAGAAAGATTTGGAGAGAAAAAAAAAGAATTTAGTAGATCAATCTAGGAGTATAATTTCTAAAATTTTTATCACGGTTCTACTGTCAATATTTCCACCAAGCACAAGTGGTTGTAATTCAAGCTTATGTAATACACCATTAAGAATAAGCCCTTGAATTTTACAAATACAAGGTAATCCTAGACTAGCAATCTTGTATTTTTTTTGTAAAGAAGATCAAGAGATCATCTCTAGAAGAGACAAGATCACTTATCAAGCAAATTTATTTCTGGAAAAGCTACAAAGCTTTGATCCCTAGAATGTTAGCCTAAGTGTAATAAGCACCTCTTGGTTACTACTATTTTCCCCTAAATCATTATCATTACACTTCAGGTAATACCTAAATGATAAATCATCTTCCATCTAAGCTAAAAATACCAACTTCAAAACTTTTCTAACCATAGTCATGGTGATAGCTCTATGATACAACTCATGAAATTACACTAAAATTTGGTAAGCTCCCAAAATCATTAGGTTCATCCCTAGACCTAGATGTATACCTCAAGGGTTCTTTCTTAAATTCCATGCCTACATATCCCTTTTGGGAATTAGAGGCTTCATAGTTCATACAAAAATAATAGAGATAATTCATCCTCCTTTGATATGAGATCTATTATCTTGATTTTAAATCATAACCATTAGTTATTATTATGATTCCAATTACATCCATTCACAATAGTATGATAGAAAATGAATTCCATTAAAATTTTAGATCAATCCAACATTTATGTATGAGTAGACACAAAACCACATAGTGATTAATACATATAATCTATACACGACATGGCTAGCTCCTGCTTCTGTCACATATATAATGTGACTAGCCCTCATACATATCATAAATACACATGGTGATTAGCTCAAGAAATATTCACATATACATAAGATGAATAGATCATACACACATCTTAGGTACACATAGTGTTTATCTTAGGTACAGGTCACTTATACATAGAGTGATTAGCTCAAGCACCCAACACATAAAAAATGTGAATAACTAAAACATCATATGTTTCCATGGAGACTAGTTAGTAGAAAGGAAATGGTTGTGACCTTCTTGCAAGCATCTTCTTCTTTCCTTGATTAATAACACATAAGCCCTTAAGTACTTCCCAACCAAAAAAAGGAATATTGATGTATCACATACTACACCATGGGTCCCATTGTTTTCCCTACCACCATCATCTATGGTGACAATCAAGCATCGCATACTAATTATTTTTGTCATTGGAAAATACATAAGTATAATGATGAATTAATAAACAAACCCTAATTCACATACTCACAAAAATCTGAAAATGCAACTAATAAATGGTTTGAAACAACATAAAAATCTGCAAGAAGTGTTCTTCTTTGTTCATTCAAAATCTCCTAGAAATTCAAGAATTACATAGCATAACTAAAACTAATGGTTTTGCAGCCATATGGACTGATGAAAATCATTACAAATCTAAAATATGACTGATAAAAAATAGAAAAGATCAATCCCAAATTGATCTCATTCAATCCTACTTCTTTCACAAGATTCTAGCTCCTTCAACTTGCATTCATCATTATAAATCACTACTGCAAGAAAACCATGAAATCATAAATATTCTTTCTGCTGTAGTATACCTTCAAAACTGCAACAAAAATTTCTTCTTTGTCTCCTTCAACCTTCTTTCTATTGAAGCTCTCAAGCTCCCTTCAATGTACTTCACTAGCTCACCATCTCTCAAAATGTGGAGCTCACTAGCTCCCAAAACATGGGATTTTATGCAAATAGAAATCTGCAACAATGGAGTCTTCAAATCCTCTATTCAATCCAATAAAAGCTTCCCATGTCACCTACAAAAAATCCCAAATCCATCTCCCCAAATGACAAGGCATCATAATATAGAAGTTTTAGAATGTAAAAACCACTATGCTTTTCCAAAACCACAAGAAAAACACCTCCTTGGAAAAACCACGTCGCATATGAAGAAATAATCATAAAAATAATAGAATTACTCAATTCTCACATGGCCTTCACATGGGCACCTAACCCATGGCCAATCAAATTTGTTAATTATTGCATCTTCATTGATCTCCAGTAGCCCCGATGACTCTAAATATGAACATGCAATAAATGCAAAGCTTGTGGCACAAACATGCAATGGCATGCAAGACATACAATTGAACATGCAAGCACATGCACCCTAAATGGTCCCCACTAAGAAATGGATGCCCAAAAGGAATATTTCACCATTTAAATGCCTTGGAAAAATTTACCTCAACATATTTCTTCCAAAAATTGCATTTACATATCACCACAAGGGAAAATCACATTATTGCAAATTAAAATATTTATTTTCTACACACCTTAGCCCTTATTGAAAACAACAAAAATAAAATAGCAATATTTTTGGTGATGCAGGATTTCTAGTAACCCTAGATGCTCTTGCATCAAACAATTGAGGTAGGAAATTTTTTGTGAATAGGGATTCACAAAATGGAGTTGAGTGGTAGTACCACCCATTTTGATTGCAAACAATCCTCGACAAACTCCATCACTGAATTTGGTCCCTACAATTGAGTCTTATTTCTCATTTTCCAACACCTAGTTGGAACACACAACCTCCTCCTCTGACAACTCTGTACTCCATTCTTCTCTCCTTTCATGGACTTGTATTCACTGTGTACCATCCTCCTCATCCTAATACCATAGATTCTCCTCTCTTCTCTTGTGGGATTCAACCCACAACAAACTGACCACCTCCACCAAGTTTCACTTGCAACATCCTCTACGAATTCTACATCCAAATATGTATTATCCAAAAAACAATAAAAATCTATTGTATCATTATGCAAAATTGCAATTACTACTCCAAGGAAATTAAAAATTTCCATCTGCATACTCTCTTCTTGCTCGACATCCTCTTCTACTTTCACCAAAGAAGGTATAGAATCATCACAACTAAATTCAAAATTAAAATTTACCTCATTTTTGTTCGTCGCAACATCCATCTTCTCACCTCCAATGACAAATTTTGAAAACTCCTCTTCGTGTTTGTCCATGAATTCTCCTTCCAACAACTTGTAGATTCTTTCCATCTCTTCTTTCAATAAGAAATCTGTGTGAGGGGGAAAACCATAGATGCTAAACAAGAGAAACGTAATCAAAATTAGAATCTAATCATAGATCAAGAACACTAACTATATTCAATCCTACACTTACGAAATGAAACTATGCTATTGAAAACACATTATGAAATCCTATGATTAGAATTAAAAAAAGAAGTAAAATGTTACCATCCCATATCAGAGTGTGTTCGCCTAATGTTGAATTGCTCATATCATTACGAAGCCTCCATAGTTTGTGTACAAAAGCTTGATGAATGATATTTGGTTGGTTGATTGAAGAAATGCTGAAGCTCTAATGGTGGTTGTGAATGTCGAAAGTACTTCGTTGTGAAATGATGTTGACTCTTCGATTTTTTGTGAGGAAAGAGGTTTTTTATATAGAAACAATGATTTGAAATGAACGATTAGGATTCAACAATGTTGCATCAAGATAGACGGTCGAAAGGTGTTGAGAGGAAATAAACATGAATAGATTGTGCAAAGTAGATTGCACAATTTGTGTGATTGAGAAATAGATTGGTTAGTCATGATTTAGATTGATTAGTTAGGATTTAGATTGATTAGTCAACAAATAGATTGATCTGTTAGCAAATTAGATGGTTCAGTCGACAATCGTAATTTGCTCAATCAAAAAGTAGGTTAGGATAATTGATTAATTGATTTAATTAATTAATTCCTTTTTGGAGTTGAATGTACAAATCAAGTTTGAATTTTGCAAACAAAGTTGCATTAGTTTGATTTGATTTTTGATGAATAATTTAATTTAATTATTCAAATTTTGGAGGAAAAAGTGAGTTGATTAAATTATTATTATTTTATAATTTAATCGGCTTAGGGGAATAAAGTGATTTAGTGACGTAATTAAATAATTGGTGTTATTTAACTAATTAGGATGAAATAAAGTGAGATTAGGACTTTATTAAATAAAGTAATTTATTTAATTGGTCAAAATTGATGAAACATGAATTAATTAAATAATGTCATTTTATTCAATTAATAGTAGAAATAGGGTTTTATGACTTTATTAAATAAATAAAATTTATTTAATTAGTCGAAATAATGAAAAAGTGATTTAATTAAATAATGTTGTATTATTCAATTAATAAGGAAAATTAGGGTTTTGATGTGAAATGACATGAAATGCAATGATGTTTGATGATAATGATGTCGATGATGTGAGAATGTCATTTAGGGTGTGTGATAAGTGTTAGGTCAATTTTACATGTCTACATTTTCCCCCTCTTTCATACAAAGTATTGGTTTCTTTGTTTCAAAGATTTTGTTTTTTAAGATAAAATTTTTGAAAAAAAATTATGCCCCACTGTGCCCCGACGTTCAAAAGAATGATGGTAGGAATTTGTGTGTGCTGCCCCCTCAAGAGGTTGGTCAAATTTTTTGATTTTGAGGTCAGGCTCACAACACTATTCTATTTCAGTTTAGATGTGTTTAGGACAAAGAACTAGGTGTATAGGTCCCTCGTTGCTTGTTTCGATGTTCTTGGGAAGTCCTAATTTGAATGTAGGAAGGTTCCCTAATTAAAATTAGGGTTTCCTAGGTAAAAAATAGGGTTCTTGAGGGTTTAATATAGGTAATTAGGGTTCTAATTGCCTCATTTTTGTTTTGATCCTATAGTGAATTCTTGTCTCTAGATTCTCCATTTTGTCAGTAGTCGAGGAGCAATGCCAAGGATTCAAGGAGCCTCACATTGTTCAGACTTGGTTCGAGAGTTTGGATGACACGCAGGCATCGGTGGCCTGGTATGTACCCTCTCGCTTCTTGTTTTCATCTTGTTACATTCTCATAATTTGTGTACAAAATTTCCTACGTCAATAGTGAAGTTTTCATGATTTCAATGCATTTGCATCGTTTTCCTCGCACTTGACATAAAACCTCGCCCTTGCTCCAAATCCTCACTTTTGACTCTTTTTTTCTACCTTTGTTTTATGCTTTTGATGTAAATATTTTCTTTTAAATGCTTGTGTTTTTTTTCCATGCATCTATTGTAGATCTTCGCCCTTGCTTTAGATCCTTGCAATGATATTCTCGCCTTTGATCTTGTTTTCTTACTTTTGATCTTGTTTCCTCGCTTTTGCTCTTATTTCTTTGCTTTTGCTAAATATTGTTAGCTTTTGCCTATTTTGGACCCTAGATCTTTTTTTCATCATTTTTGTGTTATTTTACGCATTTTGAGTGAAACCCTAACATTGTGGGTTAAAATGATTGCAGGTGGTCCTCAACCATTGTAGTCGAGGGAGAGACGATCTTAGGATCTATTTGATCTTATTACAGGTTTCAATGTTCTAGAGCAAGACTTTATAGATGCGGTTGGGCTTTGCCATATTTGTTACATGCCTCGCATCTGGACTCATACAATGATGATGACCACACTCGTGGAGCGGTGGCATTTAGAGATGTCCTCATTTTATTTACCTACAAGAGATCCAATTGTTACTCTTGAGGATGCATGGAGGATTCTCTGCATCCCTATCCATGGTGAGATCATGACATACCATGTTCAACGAGGTACTTGTGCCATGCAATGTGTGTTGGGTGTTAGACACTTGGAGGTGCGACAGTCTGAGATTGATTTGTCTGAGTTGGTTAGCAATGTAGACCCTATTTCTCTTGTCCTTTGTGGTTTGATTTTGGGACTAGTTGTTCCTAATAAGAGAGGTCATTTGTTCCCTATTGGATGGGAGATTTGCATTGAGGTTATGTTTGAGCATGGGACCAAATATGCTTGGGTTTCGTGTCTTCTCGCCCACCTCTATAGAGATATGCATGAGGTTGTATATCAGGGTGAGATATATATTTTCCATAGGTGTTTCTCTTTTGCATATTTGGGCTTGGGAGCACATTGCATTTGCTTGACTTGAAGGGATATAGGATCGTACTCCTGAGGATCTATACTCATATTGTTATGGATATTTTTTACATTACACCATGTCTAGAGATCTTCCCTATTGGCATCATGTGTTTGATGAGATGCTAGGTTTTGTTCGGAGACCCTACATGGATTGTGAGGCATGTATGGAGGATCCAAAGCATCTTGTTTACTATCGGCAGACTAGATGGTTGATCTTGGTCAAACTCATTCTCTGTTAGAGTGTTACTTACCAGAAAGAGTATGCCGTTAGTTTGGAGAGAGATAGGGCCACTTTCTTGATATGTATGAGGCTCATTTTGGTCGGACTACTAGGGAGGACAATGTATGGGGTCATCAGGTAGAAAGAGATGATTTTGTTGCTGCATTCAAAGCACTTGGCCTAGTTGGATGGGGTTGGCCAGTTAGCTCAACAAATCTGGGTACCATAGCCTATTTTGATCAATGGTGGGAATGACGTAGGACTTTGAGATTTATAGATCTTGGGGGTGATCCTGCATTAGGCAGAGCAAGTATTATAGGTTGGCACATGGAGTGACAATGCATTGAGGTTATTGTAGAGTAGTTGGATGACATGATGGGGCATAGGGTGATTAGGATAAGCACATGCCTCAGACACAGGGTCATGGACAGATTCTGGGTCCCCCTCCATCACCTGCGGATGGAGGTATACTGTTAGCTCAGATGAATACTTCTAGAGATGTAGAGATAGTACAACGATAGACTACAGAGGCTCAGGTACAATTTCTTACGGTAGAGAGAGATACTCTTAGGGTAGAGCGTCATAGTATACAAGCTGAGCGAGATCAAATTTTACAGATGTCCACATGCTATCAGACCTTGTATGATGCTACTATTCCTAGGGCTGCTCGACATCCATAGTTCAGGGAGCCTAGTGTTGTGGGTGGTGGTGGTGGTGAGGTAGGTGATCATTTTGTTAGATAACTAGATCTAGATGGTGGTCAACATCCTGGTCTTTAGGGTTCTGTCCTTCTTGTCAGGTAGCTGTACTTGATCTTCATATTGTTTATTGCTCAAAGACATATTGCAAACATGATTTTTATTTATATATTCATTGGCCTAGTCGAGGCCTCATATATATGTATTATTTTGTATTATCCTATCACAATTGTTTCATTGATGATGATGTACTATGATATTCTCCCTTTTTTGATGATGATATATATGAGATATACCTTCTTCGATTCAATGTTATTATGTTTTATGTGATGATCATGGATGACGATGTATATTTTTGACGTATGCATATGATATGGATGGATGAATCATACTTTGATTCATATGATGTTTTATTATGGATGATCAATATATCGTTTGATATATGATGTTTATGTGATATTGATGATATGATGGATGCATGTTGTTTATTCATGATACATGATGTTTTAATTTCTTTATTATCATCATGATATGCATTTGACGACATTGTGGATGTAGGATGGATATGGTACTAATGATATTGCTATGTAGGATGGATGTTAGTTTGAGGAAATTTATTATGATGGATAGAAATTTGATGTTGTTAGTAGTTTGATGATGTTGCTTTTGGTTTGCTTGGAGACTTCACAGTTTTGAACAATCCTATTTGATGTAGCAAACAGATACGATGCACCGGGGTATTAATGACCTAGGTGACTTTGTATCCATTGTGTGGACTTTGACTCTACAAACAAAGAGTATTCTCGCTCATACCAGACATACATAAACTTTGTTTAAAGTATATAGTTGGGTTGTGTTAAAATTTTTTTAGATCAGTCACACAGAGAGGTATAGAACACCTAACATGTAACTGCTTCATGAATTGTTTCAATACAAATCTTATACACTCAATAAAGCAAGTATTCGCCATGGTAGTATTACAAAAATATCTTACAAACAACAAATTGAAATGACGCTCAATTGCCCCCATTACTTCTCTAAATCCTTATGGACATCCTTAAGAGATCCTAGGAATGAGTCAATAAAATAAATTGAAAAGATAAGACTATAAAAAGATTAAAACAAAGTTGTAGTATCACTTTCTATATCTGTTTGGGGTGGGGCTATTATCTAGTGTTGATCATGTCTATCATAGGAACATATCCGTTAAGGCATATCTTAGGATGTTGGGACTTCGTAAAAAAGATAGGTAGTTAATACTTTGGCATTGTTTTCGTTTGTTTTGTAGTCAGAGCTTTGAGATCATTTGCTTGAAAGTTCTAGATTTTTATGTTTTGTTTGTTTGTTTATTTGTTTTGTCAAAGGGGTGAAGGTGATGATTTGTTTATTATGGGTAAAAATGTTATTGTAGATTGTGATGATGGAGTGGGTATTTTTTGATTTTTTGAGTTTTATGATGTTGTTTTTGTTGTTTTCAAGATATTTGAATGTTTTTATTTTTGTAAATATTTTTGGATTTTGAATTTTTGACTATTTTTTTGGATTTTGTATTTTTTGACTAAGTTAAAATAAAGTATGATAGAAATCTAAGGGGACTGACCTAAGGTCTCAAGGGCTATTAAGCCTTGCCTACATTGTACATACAGAAACCACGTAGTTCGACCATTTGACTCAAAGTATAAACTTTTTTTTGGGATAAACAATATTGATAACTTGGATTGATATTCCACTTCTGTGTCTAGAGGATATGTTGCAAGAAATCTACTTGAACTAGCTGTGGGGTTCAATAAAATGTTGATATCTTAGACCGTTTTGAGTGAAGGAATAATCCAACGATCTTGGTTTGTTTTTGATGCTTTTAAAATGTTTTTGATTTTTGCTATTTTTTGTTGTTTTTTACCTTGCTAGGACACACATAGATCTAATTCACAACCAAATTTAGGAAGTTGCCCCTAATTTGAGACAAGATGACTTTCCTAAATCAATACCAATCCATGGTTGGACATATGCTTTATTATGGGATGAATGGGTGGATGTTGTGGATAGTATCGATAGATAATGATGTGAGTTTTATTCAAACATAGTGCCTGTTTGCCAATTTTTCACTATGGTACCTGTTCTATGAGCACCAAAAAGTGGTTTTCACTCAAGAAATGTTTTATTTCTCTTTACAATTTTCTTTCTTTTTGATTTTTTTTTGTACTTTTATCCTTTTTCCATTTTTTTTGGATTTTTACCCTTTTGCCTAGGGTATAAGATGTTGACAACTTGGATTGATATTTCACTTTGTTTTTCTAGAGGATATGTTGTGGAAAAGCTTACTTGAAATAGTTGTGGGGTTCTAGAAAATTTTTATATCTTAGAATTTTTGAGTGAAGGAATAATCCAAGTTGTTGGTATCTTTGAAGGTTACCTTGGTAGTGCGTTGGTGGTACACCTTGTTTTTGGGATGAATTATTTTGAAGGTTACCCTTGTGGTGTGTTGGCGGGATACCTTGTTATTGGGATGAACTGTTTCAAAGCTCACACTGGTGGTGCGTTGGTGGGATACCTTGTTGATGGGATAAATTGGGAAGGTACCATGTGGCACACCTTGTTGTTTGGATAATTCTTGGATCACAACATGAGCTAGAAGACATAGATCGATATTTATTTTGAAGCATATGTAAGTACTTACCCCCCAGTGTCTAGCAATGTAGGTGATGGATTAGCTTGTGATAGGATAACATGTTTGGATAGAGTATGGCCCTTTGGACAATGCCTCATGGCTCAGATAATGATGGATAGGATAGGATCAATGATAGTGACCCATGTCAAGATGTTTTCCATAAGAAAGTGTAAAGTGTACACCAAACATTTGTCAAGATCAAGATGCATTAGATTGGGATAAAAATGGATTAGATTTATTATGGATCAATCGAGATGCTCCCCCCTAAAAGGGTGCACGTAGATGCTTGATTCTACATATGACACATGTTTTACAAGTTTTCATCATGGTACTTGTCCAAAGTGCCACCATAGTGGTTTTTCAGTGGAGGACGATTTTTCTCTTGACTATTTTCTTGATTTTTCTGATGTCACACAAGACACCTGTTTACCAAGTTTTCCTTATGGCGACAATTTTTTTCTTATGTTGAACCACCTAGTGGTGCTAATGTAGACATTTCTAGTGCTGATATGGTTGTTGTTGCTGTCATGACGTGCTAACGATATCCTTCTTGGAGGAGTTTTTTTGCTAGGATACAGGCGCTTGAATGTAACCCTTGATAATTCTTATCTTCCTTGTCGATACTAGATTTAACCTTACCTTGATACACACATTGCGAGAGAGTTCCCTTAGAATCCTTCTGATAAAGAGATGTTACCAACACATGGTCAATGTGAGATTTTGATATCATGGATGGTGAAATGCGTTGAGGGATACAATATTTAGATGGATTGGTTGATAATTTGGAACCTTTTATTTTCCAAACTTGGGATGATGAGAAATGATGGGTGGATATGGAGATCCAATTGGGACCAATATATTAATATACCTTGTAAGTTGCTCTTGAAGCTTTTTTTTGTATTCCTGGAATTTTTTGATGGATGAACTTCCCTTTTTGATTTTTCCCCATAGTTTCTTTAGCTAATGGAGTTTGATAGGGATGATTTTCTTACTTTTTCTTTTGTATCCATTTAAACTTTTCTTGTCCATTTTTGTTTACTAATTCTTCTACTCTAATGACTTGTTTCATTCTTGGATATAGTTTTTTCTCTTGTTGTTGGTCCCAATCAGAGGGTTGAAATATGTGTGGATGACAATTCATGACATGGCTAGTTGTAGTGTTGGTAGCAATTTCATGATAATGACTCTTCGTGCTCTCTATGTTGATGCTTGCATTAGATAAAGTTTCCCCTAGTATTATAGATGTATCCCTAATATGTTTAGATCCATTAATTGCTAAATAACCAAGATCTTGATGCTTAGGAGTGCTAATAATCTGTATTGGTTCTAAGATACTCTGTTCATGTAGGTCTACTCCTCTACCTTGATAATGAATTTTTTGATTTTTTTTATTTGTAATAGGATATGATTTACCTTGGAAACAAGATGCTAATCCTTCTCTGCTCTATTGTGGATCTTCAAATGTGATAAATTCTTCAATGGTAGAATCCTTCATATGTGGGATAACTTCCTGATTTATATCTTTGGCTTGATTCTATGAAATATTAGATTTTTTTGATGGCCCCTACATTCCCCTCCCTCTACCTCTTGCCCTCCCCCCTCCCCCCTCTCCCTCTCCTCCTCCCTACATTCCCCTCTCTCTTCCTCTTGGCCTCCCCCTCCTCCCTAGCTCCCTATCTCCCCAACCCCTTCCCCCCCTACATTCCCCTCCCTCTCCCTCTCACTCTCCCTCTTGCTCTCCCCCCCTTCTAATCCCCCTCCCTCTAACTCTAAGTCAATGCTTTGTTGCTCAAGATTGTTATTTATATTTTCCAATTTTAATATACTGCACCCCATATTTTCATGCTTGATGTATTCAACTTGTCTGGAGGATGTTTCTGATCTTTATTCTTCTTCTTGATCAATTTTAGATATGTCTATAGATTGTACTGTGCTTTGACCATGTGTAAAGATGCTAAGATTAGGTGACTCTTGTTCCTTGTTTATGATATCAAGAGTATGAGACTCTCGTTTTGGATAAGATCATCTACATGTCCATTGGGAGTAAGCATCTCATGGGTAGATGTATGTGTGCTTGGTATATGGCTTTGTTCTTCTTTTGGAAAACCTTGGATCTCTTGGAAGATGTTTGCCAAGTCATTGTAGTATTTTGATGATAGGGATTCTTGATCTTGACTTTGTGTGGTATTATCTTTGATATGATTTGGATCAAATTCTTGGCATGGATTAATTTCAAAGAAGGGATTTCTTGTATAGGATCCTTGGATTTCCTCAAAATGTGGACATATGGGTGATAACTCTTGGCTTAGATTCTACATTGGGAATACGTGTTGGATTAAGAGTCTCTTGATCATCAATATGTACTGCCATGAGGTTGGATGATATCACTATATCTTGGACTAGATCATTGCTAGAATTTGGTGATTGAGTTTGATCACACTTGGGATTAAATTCTTGATGTGTGTCCTCTTTCTCATTGGATGATGTAGAGATATTATCAATGTGATCAATGATAGATAGCTCTTGATCATTGCTTTCAACTTTTGAGCTTGAGACATTGTCATTATTGTCATTGGTAGATGGACCTTGAATGTCATCTTCAATAGATATTTCTCCTTGATCAATAAGGTCTTGCATGAGATGTTTGAGTTTTGTGCATTTGTTTGTTTCGTGACCCTTGATTTTGTGGAACTCACATCGTTTGTACTCGTTATACCAGGGGAGTTTAAAGTTTGGTTCACCATAAGTTGGATTGTTGTTGATTTTGATAAGTTCCTATTGTACTAGTTTGTGCATGATTATCTCTAAATTTTCTGCCAAAGGGGTGAATTTCCTTCTTGGTTGGTAATATTTCCTCTATGGATTTTCTTGATTGTTTTTCTCTTGATTTTGTAGAACTCCTTGATACTATGATTGATGTATATTTTGATATTGTACTTGAGGTAAACCTTGGTGTCGCGAGACTTCTTAATACTATGATTGAGGTACATTTTGATATTGCACTTTAGGTACACCTTGGTCTTGCGAGAATTCTTGATACTGCGATTTAGGTACATTTTGATATTGCACTTGAGGTACATCTTGGTGTTGCAGAACTTCTTGATATTGCGATTGAGGTATATTTTGATATTGCACTTGAGGTACACCTTGGTGTTGCAGAACTTCTTGATACTATGATTGAGGTAAATTTTGATATTTCACTTGAGGTACACCTTGGTGTTGCGAAACTTCTTGATACTACGATTGAGGTACATTTTGATATTGCACTTGAGGTACACCTTGGTGTTGCAGAACTTCTTGATATTGCCAATATTAGAAGTGTTGTTGATGTGGATATTGGGGTGTTTGTGGAATGATGTCCACTTTTTGTGGATATGTAATGTTTCAACATTGAATAAGTCATTGATGATACATCGTATTTCAATCTCGTTTAATTTCCTCAATCTTTTTATAAATTTTATTTAGGGAAATTTGATGTTCTAGACTTATTCCTTGATGGTGATTTTGAAATCCTTGATGTTGTTTCCCTACTTGATGTCGTGACCCTTGATAATAGTGATTTGGATTGGGGATTTTTTGATACTCAATACCCTTTCATAAGGTCACTTGGTTTATATCCTCATGGATCTCTTGTGCTGTTTGTGGTGTTTGTTGGTGGGATGCTAGTGTTGTTCTTGCTCACTTCCATGTTCTTCTTGTGTTGTGATCTTGTAGTTGTCACAAAAAAATTCCAAGCTTTTGCGAACTTTTTTTGGCTCTTAGTCTCTAGAAAATATTTGGTGTATTGGTGTGAAGCATAGATAGAAATGTTCTAGTGTATTTTGGGAGATGCGGTATCTTCTCAAGATGTACCCCTTGGATTTTTTTTTTTTGTAGGGAAGTTCTTTTTCTCTTAAGTATTTTTCTCTTGCTGTACCTAAGGATCTTTCTCTTGCCATAAAGCATGAGATGTGTATGTCTATTGCCACATAGGTGGTGGTAACGCGGGTCTTTCAACTCCTATGTTTTCTTTCTCTTCCTCTTTATCTAATATTTGTGCTGTATTTCTCTACTAGTTGGGCATTTCATTCTTCTCAAATATGAAGGCTCTTAAAATATTAATGATATCAGTTTGTTCACCTTTAATGTGTGTGAGACTAGGTTTTAGGATTGGTGCTACAAGGTTTAGTTGTTGAATTAGAGCAATCGGTCACCAAATGGTCATAAAGTGTGATTGTTTTGAGATGGTTGCTATGAAGCTCAAGACCCTAAGGTTTGAGTGTTATTTTGGAATGGTGCTAATTTTTTGGAAATAAAAATGTTGAAGGACTAGGGTTGATATTTCACTTCCTTGTCAAGAGGATATGTTGCAGAAAATCTTACTTGAACTATCTATGAGTCCCAAGTAACTGTTGATATCATAGACTTTTGAGTGAAGGAATGATCCCAGTGGTTTGTTTGATTTAGATTTCTAACAAGTAGGATGGAAATAACAGATGAGGGAATATATGAGTTATTTGATTTTTGAATTTTTTCATTCTACCAATGATCCTATAAGTAGCTTCGATTTGTTTTTCCCAATTATTCACAAGATAGAGCAATAGCACTGGTTTTTCAGCAAAGGCACAAAACTATGAGAAAATGCAACTAGATTTACCAAGTGGGGCCAAAAATGTGTCAAGTGCGTAGGTTTTAGAGGCAAATGCGAGCTGGAAAAACAAGTGCTACTTGTGTGTGTGTCTATTAGATGCAATGAATACTCAGGAAAAAACAAGTTTCTTTTGGCAAGTGCGAGTAGTTTGGTGTCAAGTGTGTTGGTTTCTCAGAAGCAAGTGTGAGCAAATAGAAGCAAGTGCATGGGTTTCACAACAAGTGCATAGTTTTTGTCAAATGCAATTGATTTTCATCAGTGATGTTTTTGGTACAAAGAGAAAATGTAATGAAATTTTAGCAACTACACCAGAAAATGTGACAACTGCGTTGGAATTTTGTGCAAAGGCAGTTTTTATGTGTTTTGTTTCTAGTTTGAACAATCTTTCTTTGGATTTTTGTAAGTTAAAGTTGATTTTTTCCTCAGTTTCTTTGTGTTTAGAGTATGGCAAGTGATACAACACTGGACTGACTAAAAAAGCATGGAATTATGTGACCTTCATGTCTATGTCCTCAAGTTATGAAATCATGATACCCAAGCCATAGTTTCCAAATGTTTACTTTGATTCAATGTAGTCTGAAATAAAAGTCAAAATATTCAAAAACCTTTAAGGAAAACATCCTCTCAAGGAGTGTAAATAGGTATTCTTTTACAAGCATTCACTAAGTCAAAGGGTTTGTGATTCAACCATCATGTTCAATGTTTGTTTGGATGTGTTCTTTTTAGATCAAGCATAAAATTTGTTAAGTTTATTTTGAATGTATCTGGAAAGTTTAACATAAATAGGCAATTACAACCCTAGTGGATAGAAACCATTATTTTAGGCAGGCTTACCTCATGCTCTGAAGAGACAATTTTACATACCACTTATGGTGTAGGCTTGTAGTCATACTTAGCAAGTAAATTCTCGGAAGTAAATTCTGATGCACCACTTTCAAAGAATGTTTTTGGATAAAGGGGTAGCTTCTAAAATAATTTGGCTCTTAGTAATGTTCTAGGGATATTATTTTCGAGCCCCTATACATGCATGTTTTTTCTCAATTAAGAGACCTCCCAACCCTTGCAGGTTTTACGCATCATGAGGATATTGAGGGAGAATACATCAGTATAGGCTAGTAGCACCCGACGGGATGATGAACTTTCCTCACACCCACAACTTATTTATATAGCGATCCAGAGTGAAAGTATTGCTTGGGTCACCTATGAGTTCTCCAGCATGGGATGTATCTCAATAGACAGACCCTCTAAAAGGCATGCTTTTAACATAAAGGTGCGAAGCTCAAGATGTTTTCGCTCACCCAAGATCACTAAAAGGTGCGAGGGGAGAAGACAACCATCTAGCTTGCCAAACACTGAATGCACATCAGACAATTCATAGTACTTTGATTATTTTTAAGCACCTCAAGTGGTGTTGTCCCCAAAAATATGTGGATAAAGCATAACAATTTGTTCTTTTTAATTTCACCAATACGAAGTATTCTGGATATCAATCACTTAAGATAACAAAGGTGCATAATAGAAATAATAAGTTGTTCATTTTTAAGCCCAAATCCAAGTGTTTCTAAAGTGATCTTGATCTTACTTGGTCAGCAAAAAGAAATCATTTTGCATTGTTCTTTTTATGCACCAAAATCAAGATTCCTAATTACGAAAAACTTGGAAAGAGTTCATTTTTAGATCATCCAAATTAATGTTTTTGTTTTTATTTTTATGCACCAAATGACAATTCCTAATTTAGAGAAACTTTGAAATGGTTCATTTTTAAGAACACCAAAATGAAATGTTCATTTGTGTTGTTCTTTTTAAAGCACCAAATAAAGGTTCCTAACTTAAGAAAGTATGGAAATGATTCAATTTTAAGGAGTACCAAAAGACAAATGTGTTTGTTTTTGATTATTTTTAAGCATTAAATGAAAGTTATTATTTTAAGAAATCTTGAAATGGTTCATTTTAAGAGCACCTTAAAAACAATGCGTGTTTGTTCTTTTTATGCACCAAAATAAAATATTCCTAACTTAACAAAAAATGTTTGTAACTGTGGAGTGCTTTGACCGTTCGTCTTCCCTATAGAAAACATGTTAGTGTTTCACAATCCATACATACAAACATGTTAGCACCTATCACACATTCAAAAATAAGCATCCGTTAGAAAAAAATCAGTTACAAATTTGCAGATCTCAGACACAGGTCTGTAAGAGCAAATGTATAGAAATCAAAACCAAGTGAGCCCTTTGTCAGAGAGAAAATGCACAAGTTTTAAGTAAGTGTGTCCTCTTTCATTAGTCAAATGTGTGGAAAAAATAAAGTGCGTGGTTCTTGGTGTCAACTGCAAGGTTTTTAAAGTCAAGTGCATAGTTTTCTTGGCAGGCAAGTGTGAACTTTTTTGGGACAGTGCATGAAAACTTCTCCATAAGCGATTCTAGAACCTGCAACTTCAAAAATAGCTCATAGAAATGTTAGTGTAGGGGGCCAAGGTTCCATCGGGTGTGCCAGAATGTGTGAGGGGGAAAATCATAGATGAAAACAAGATAAACGTACTTGAAATCAAAATCTAATCTAAGATCAAGAACACTAATCTAGATTTAATCCTAGACTTACAAAATGAAACTATGCTATTGAAAACATATTAAGAAATCCTATGATTACCAAATTGAATTCAAAATAAAAGCAAAGTATTACCATCCCGTATTAGAGTGTGTTCACCTAATGTTGGATTGCTTGTATCACCGTGAAGCCTCCATAGTTTGTGTGCAAAAGCTTGATGAATGATATTTTGGTTGGTTGATCGAAGAAATGTTGAAGCTCTAATGGTGGTTGTGAATGTCGATAGTACTTCATTGTGCAAATGATGTTGACTCTACGATCCTTTTTGTGAGGAAAGAGGTTTGTTATATAGAAAAAGTGATTTGACATGGACGATCAAGATTCAACAATGTTGCATCAAGATCGACGGTTGAAAGGTGTTGAGAGGAAATAGACATGAATAGGTTGTGCAAAGTAGATTGCACAATTTGTGTGATTGAGAAATAGATTGGTTAGTCCGGATTTAGATTGATCAATCAACAAATAGATATATCAGTCAACAAATTAGATGGCTCAATCAACAATCGTAATTTTCTCAATCAGAAAGTGGATGAGGATAATTGATTAATTGATTTAATTAATTAATTAATTTTTGGATTTGAATGTGCAAATCAAGTTTGAATTTTGCAAACAAATTTGCATTGGTTTGATTTGATTTTTGATGAATGATTTGAATAGTTTGATTTAATTATTCAAAATTTGGAGGGAAAAGTGAGTTTATTTAAATTATTATGATTTAATAATTTAAGCAACTTAGGGGAATAAAGTGATTTAGTGACTTAATTAAATAATTGGTGTTATTTAACTAATCAAGATGGAATAAAGTGATATTAGGACTTTATTAAATAAATGTAATTTATTTAATTGGTCAAAATTGATGAAACATGAATTAATTTAATAATGTCGTTTTATTCAATTAATAGAAAAAATAGGGTTCTAGGATTTTATTAAATAAATGGAATTTATTTAATTATTCAAAAATGATGGAAAAGTGATTTAATTAAATAATGTCAAATTATTCAATTAATAGGGGAAATGAGGGTTTTGATGTGAAATGCAGTGATGTTTGATGATAATGATGTCGATGATGTGAGAATGTCATTTTGGGTGTGATAAGTGTTAGGTCAATTTTAAATGTCTACAAAATCATCTTCATCTTCCTCTCCAACCTGCTCATTAAACTTAGGACCATCCATGTTCACAATTTTCGATTGCAAACTTTCTTCATCCACTTGATATAATGCACTTAATTCACATGCTATCATTGAAACTTGCACCTCGTTATCTTCTCCATTTTTTTGGGCTACCCCCACATGTTCTTCCTTGCATTCAACCTGTATGCACGTAAAAATGGCCTAGAGCACAAATTAATTAAATACTTGTTATTCAGTTAATAAATTCTAATTCCTCTACTATTATAAATAAATTGATAATTTTATTTATATGGTTCATTCCCTAAATTCTTCCTTTTCCAAAAATCATTTTCCTCTTAAATTAATTAAATCCACAAATTAAATAATTTTCTATTTAATTATTTTCCCTCCTCCATTTAAATTTGAATTTTTAATTCAAATTGGCACATGTCTCCATATTTCTTCTATCCACCTCCAACTCACCTGCCACCTCACCATGTGTCACATGAAATGAATTTTCTAAATTGAAAAATGCGAATTATCATCAACAAACTTGCAACAAATTTGAAACCACCTTGGACACATGGCTTCTTCTTTCCTTTGATTCTTTTCAACACTTGGCAAGGTGTTTTCTTGAAGGGAACCACCTCCTTGATTCTCTCCAACCTCTTTGTGCTCAACCGTTGATGCCTCAGAATCACAATCTCGACTGTCCATCACTGCCACATCATCTTGAGCCTAGAAAAATCTATAAATAGGGAGCATTTCTACAACTTTTCATATAGATTTAGCTTACAAACTTACGGCGCAAAATTATTAGTGCAATTTGAGAGCATTGTGAGAGTATTGTAGTTAACTTTTTGCATTTTAGTTCATTTAGAGTTATCATGGAAATTTCAATTTTAGTAGCTTAGTCATTCCATATTTTATACAACATTATTATTAGATTCACATTGTCAATTTTAGTATCATTTGAGCAATTTGAGAAATTAGTACTTCATGATAGACCATTCAACATTCAAGCATCAAAAATATAAAAATATAGGGATGTAGGCATATAGTTTGCATTTCACAATAGATTCTCATTTCTTAGGTTTCCATCTTTGTAGGTTCATGTGCAACATTTAATAGATCTGAGAGCATGAATTTTGAAGGTCCTTAAGATTAGAGAACCATGGAATGATTTGAAAGGATAGTTGTAGTCATTTAATTATGCTATTTCGATTCCTTTTATGTAATACACTACATGGATGTGTGTTTTGTTTTATCATATTGATACACATATTTTAACCCACACATAAATCGACACCCACCGTGGGGCCTAGCCCCATATTTAATATGTTTTTTGCTGAGTTTTTCTTCGCAGGTTCCGTCAAATTTTTTGAAATGACGCATCTGAATTTTTCTCTAGCATATTTGGCTTCTGTTTTGACACATTGAGTTCTTGTTTCAACGTATCCGACAGTTCTTCTAGTGCATTTAAATTTTGTTTTAGCACACTGGGTTTCTATTTCGGTGCATCCAGCTATTCTTTCGGTGCATCAAGGGGTTTTAAATTTCATTATGTGCTTTTCCAGTTTAGCGCATACAGTCAATATTTTAGGGCATTTGGTCGCTCTTTTAGCACATTCAGTAGTTTAGTGCATTTACTCCATGTTTTGGCGCATTCAATCACTGTAATGGTGCATTTGGGTTTTTTTGCAAATTTTCTAGATTCTTGAAACTAATCTATTCTTTTTTGTTTTGTAGGAACCTTATACACAGTTAGAGACCTTGTTGAAACAAATAAAAGAATGTTGTCAAAGAATAATGGATTGAAACTACTAATAGTTGGTTGTAGGGTTAAATCTAGTTGTCATTTCCTTTGGTTAAGTTAGGAATCTAGCATAACTAGGAAAGATAAATTTGCACCATGCTTGTTGTGTTTGGAATGGTAGGCATGTATGCTCTCCCCTTAACTAGGTGATTAGAAAGCCAGATCCGTTCATCTTATTTTCATTTTGAACCTTAGAGGACCTACCTCCCTGCTTCAAAAGGAGGGAACAACCCAACTAGAAACATGCTAAAGCCAAGTGACTTCCACTTGAGATATAAATGTGGGTACTTGAGGAAAGTTTGAGTATCATGAGGATTGTTTCGACAAGAAGGGAAAAAATGGTCCCTTGCTGCATGGATGGTGCCCCACAAATGGAATGCCCCTACTAAAACCCCTTTGTTGTAGTAAGTCAAAAATTACCCTTATTTATTCTTTGGTGTAACAACAGTCGTTGCCAAGGCATCCACATTATCACAATTCTTAGTAGAGGTGAAAAAATTTCCATGGAAGATTCATGGGATTTTGAAGCTTGGTTGGCCCAAGAAGTGAGTGCACTATAAGGGAGAGCTTGTGCGACCAAGCTTCTAAATCATCTGCTAAGAATAAGTGTGGTTGGAGTAAAATTCATGTGGAATCCAAAAGAATATTGTCTTACACAACCTAGGAATTGTGGTTGTTTGATGCGTCTTTACCAATGTGTTTCTAAACCAATATACAAGAAAATATGAACCAAACAGTCCAAAATATTCACTGCTGAAACCAAGAAAATCCATCAAATTGTCAAAAACCAGAAAGCACTTTCTAGATCGATGCATCCATTAACTGTTCTAGTGCATAGCTTGCATCTTTTAGCGCATCCTGTTGCTGTTCTGGTGCATTGTTGTCATAAAATAACACATCCAGTTATTATTTAAGTGCATCCATCCTCTGTTATAGTGCATCCATCTTGTCTTGTAGTGCATTCATTTGCTGTTATAGTGCATCCATTGCCTATTTTGGTGCATCCAACCCTTCCCATAACACATTTGTACCATTCCATAATGCATATGATTTTTAGAGCATCAAGACACTATTCTAGCGCATCTGATAAATCTACAAACAAAAAGCTAAAGTTGACCTCCTATCTACCAATCGACATTCAATTTAGGGATTCCTTCTCAAACAACATCTTTTCCTTATCCTAAATTTGCTTTCAACTTGTTGAAATCAAAATAATTTTATGTTAAGGGATTGGAAATCAACATCATTTTTCAAGAAATCCCTTACTAAAAGAATTAGGAAACCAAAGAAACAACTTACCTACAAGAAATTTTTGAAAAGGATACACTTCTTGTACCAAAGTAGGAAGGTTTTTCTTGACTATCAAACTTTCATCCATAGATATCATGAATTTGATAGAGGATATACTGATGATTTTGCTTTAGAGCCTTTATATTCACAAGCTTAGTATCAACAAAGAGATCTTTCACAAAGGTATAATCATAGTCAACCCATTTGTCATTCTTACATTCCACAACAGACAATACAATACTCCAACCGTCCAAATCAGTTGATACAATAGGGAAATCAAAATCAAAAACTTGTTGAAACCAAAATTTTAAAGTGAAAATCTCTCATCTAATTGTTGATCAAACATTCAAAAGTGCCTCCTCATCACACCCATTTCTGATTTAGCAGTTGCATTTCACCATCAGGATTTATCATCCTTCATCCCAAAATAAAGCTTGCTTAATCAAATTCTAACCAATCCTTTTGGCACTCCCAAACTTTGGTCAAATGTTTAGAAAATTTTCATCACTTGTGTGGTCGTCTTAACGAGATTGCAAAAATAAAAACTTGAAAAAAAGGAAATTGAAAATTAAAATACCATGTCTGGAAGAGAAGAGAATCCATTTTCTGGAATTCATCTAGAGGAGATAGAAGAGATAATAGATGAAAACATAGAACAAGCCCAACAAGACCCCAATTTTCATAAACTCATGGAGAGGATTTTTGAGAAAGAGGGTGAGAAATATATTTTGATGTTAGCAAACGAAGGAGTCAAACTACCTGATGATTTTGATGTCACAAAATTGAAAAATAATCCTAAGAAGATGGAAACCGAAATACCAACTGAAATGAGAAAGGAAACAACGACTAATGATCCCATGGATGCCTTAACACAACAAATGCAAAACATGCAAACTGGAACCACTAAGAGGTATTCAATACAAGATATATTCCCATACCCTTTTGATCCAAGTGTCAACATGATACCGTTCCCCAAACATTGATAATTCCCAAAATTTGACAAACACAATGGAAAGATAGATCCCATCGATCATGTAAGGGAATTTAGAACTACGAGTCTTGAATTTTCCCACGAAGAAACTTACTTAATGAGATTATTCCTACATAGTTTGGGAGGGCAATGTATGCAATGGTTCTCACAACTACCCTTGAGGATCAAATCTTTTGAGGAATTAATCAACAAGTTTATCACCGAATACTCATATAATATTCAACATGAAATCACAATGAAGGACCTAACAAAAGTAAGGGGAATCATTCCTAGTATTCTTGCAAAGGTAGAGAAGGTTATTCACAAGGTATCCCCATCCCATACCAGAAAAATAAAATATGGAGGTATTCATTTATAACTTAAATGATGGCATGACTTATAGGCTTGAATTACAATGTCCTCCAACTTTTGAAAAATTGATCGAAAATGGGATCAAGATTGAAGAAGCCTTGGTCAAACTAAGAATTTTGAAAATTTATAACAAAAACAACTCAACCAATTCATCGAGCAATGACAAACCAAATTTTTGGAAGAAATACAAAAATAATGGCAATGATACTTCAGCTGAAATGTATAATGCTAAATCGGTCTTCAATTTTTTAGGAAGCACCTCAATCACCAATCAAAAGACCACCCAAAATACCAACCAAAGCAACATCTAGAATAACAACCAAGGAAAAACTCAAAACAATCAAAGCAACACAACATCCAGGATATTACCATATCAAACAACAAACAATCATCGAAAGTTATATTCATTGTTGAAGATATATGTCTGGATATTAGATAAGTTTTATTCATGTTCCACTAATGTATGCCCTGATCTATCTTTTTTTGTTTATTTAAAACCCCCTTTTCATTAAGAATAGTTCGATGAATCAGCCATTGCTTGCATTCCTTATTACTAGAAAATGCCCCTTGAATATTACAGTTGCATGGACCAATTGAGTGACACCAAACAGTTGAGAACCAACTACCAGGACCTTGGGAGTTAGGCTACTATACATTGTCTTTCATTTTTAGGAGAAATAGAGTAGAGAAATTTTGTTTAGCGTTGTTTGTGTCATTTTCACCATCAACACTTCTCTCCATTTGATGGTGGGAAGGGTGTAATGGTCTACCCCTTCACACTCTCAGATCATCACCCAATTAAGGCCACCCTGATCTTGAACTCAACCAAGAAAAAAGAAAGGAAGAAAGGTAAAAATAATATTCTCAATGTAATCTTGTTAAAGGATGAAAGTTGCAAAGCAACCATATGCACCCTTAAGGAAATTAACAAAAGTCTCTTGGTGGGTCAAGGGGAAACCCAAAGATGGGAGACCAATGTAAGGTGGCAGAGAAATGTATACCAAAAAATTAGAAAAAAAATGGTTATGGAGAGGAGGAGAGAGGAAAATACCCTCCAAGATGAGTTGCTGAGAACATAGATCAAATTGCAGAACAACCCAACAAATATGGTAGCTAATGAAGAGATGATAGCAGCAAAAAAATCCCTTAGGAGGCTGAAAACATAAAAATTAATAATACTTAAAAGAGAAGGGTGTAAAATAGAAAATGGATCAGATAATTCATAATAACACACTCTTTACCTCACAGGATGATATCCTAAGGCAATTCTACCTCTTCTTTAAGGGCCTCTTCTCCTCTGAAGGGGAAACTGAGGAGGGGAGGGAGGCAAGATGAAATATTCCGAGCCAATTTTTTTTTGAATTTTCAATAACAGTTTACAAACCCATGCACCTGTTAAGGTTAGCAGCTAAACCAAAATGATGCTGAAGTAACTCTAACCAGAATGTACACCAGGATCCCGATGTGGGCAAGGTGTGAGCATTGGTCAGAGGATCTTAATCAAAATGATTATGCAAGAACTCTAACCAAGATGCACCGACGGACGACGAGCATGTGGTCAGAGGATCCTTGAAAACTAATGTACTGAAAGCACACTCGACACCAAGTATGTGCTACTTAATCCAATATGGAAAGGAGGCGGCCATATGGCAGAGATAACAGAAATTAGAATGCTTGAAAGAAATAACTATAATGCTGAAAGTACTCGACACCCAAAATGTGCTTTCTAACCCGGAGTGGGAAAGTAGCTACCATAGGGCGGAGATAAAGGAATGACCATAGCAAATACTAAAAGTAGAGATGAGCATTACAATTTGATAAGCAAGATTATAAACTGCTGTCAGTACTACTGCCAGCTTACAAAATGTTAGACATTGCCTTGCTATCAATATGAATCAAAATGTAATAGAGCTGCAACAATATTTATAGAATTCCCTTCAATGAATAAGAAAGCTTTAATCAGAAACTGCACTTTTGAAGCCAACCTGATAATCTAATTTTTGACAATCCAGATTTCCACGTGCATGAACAACAGCCCTGAAACTCACAAATTCATTCACAACTTGCTCCAAAATTAATCAAATCTCATGAGACAAATTGCATAATGATCCTAGTATGATGGCAACCAAATTAGAACACTAAAAGCTGATCAAAAACCCCTATGTAATTTATGCACAAAAATCAATGCAAGTGCAGATGGTACGGCCCAACAAGAAGTTCGACCTCTCTTTAAAAATCCAAAGCTTTACTAAAAATTCCACAAACTGGAGGAAAGGGTTGCCCCTACCAAATAGAGAGAAGTAGATAGTACCCAGAAGAATCTTTTTGATATTTTTTGACTTATGAATAAAAAGGACAATCTGCTGTATTAAAATGCAATTTCCAGAATTCTCTAACATGCATAAATCTGAAATAGAAAGCTACAAGCTAATTACAATGAACAAATCCCAATGCAAACTCACAACTACACTATCTCATCACTAGTTGCTGTGTTGCAAGCAAGAAGCAATGCCCGAGTTAGGAGGCCTTCATTCCTCGAAGCGATCTAATACCATTCCGGCATAGTAACAATACTGTAGAGAAAAGATCCTGAATTGAGAACCAAAGGCTTCCTTTTATAATTTTCCATTGACCTTCTCGAAACCCTAACCTTCATTCCAGAGTCAAACCCTAATCCCAAGAGATGGCGTCCCTTTCTTCAATTTGACTTTTTAATTAAATTCATAGCTTTGGAAATGGCGTCCCACTTAAGGCTCTTAAATCAAGCTTGATAAATGCAATATTAATTCAATGATGGCGCCACCCTTCAAGTCCACCTTTTAGAATAACATTAAGTTAATAGACTAGGCCAAGGTGGTAAAATAACATTAAAATATAATGTTATTTGAGTAAAATGAACTTATCTCTTTGAAACTACATTCCGAAGCTAGAAACTGAATAAGCTAATTGAGTCAGCTGAAGAGGAAAGTCAACTATGCTAAGACCAATAGGTTCACTGCCAGAAATAGAATTTACTAAAAATAGTAAATTCTTGAAGATGCTCAGAATGCCAAGAAGAACATACCGTTGCGAAGCTCTCTGAAAACCTGGAAAGAATCCGCTACTAAAACAACCAACTCTGAGCAAGAACATCCTTCAAAATAGGAAACCCTAATTTTACCTTCCGACTAGCCTACGGGTCTCCGAAATAGGCCAACGATCACTGAAAAGATCAAACTTGAGAAGGGGACATTACAGTCCGCGCTCCCCAAGATTGCTTGTCCTCAAGCAATTGCAAACCAGGATGCTGCATAATCTCATCATTTTCCCAAGTCGCATCCTCCATAGGTAGGTTCTTCCACTTCACCAAGTATTCTCGGATTGTTCTTCTTCTCAACAAACGCTCTCTGAATTCAAGAATCTCCTCTAGAATCAAAACCAACTGCCCTTCTTCATCCAAAGGTGGCAATTGTGAGGATGCAACCACATTGTGTCCAAGTGCCTTCTTGAGGCATGACACGTGGAAGACATTATGTACTCTGCTATCAGAAGGTAGCTCCAATTCATAAGCTACTGCTCCAACCTTTCTGATAACCTTGAACGACCCGTAGAAGTGAGGTTTGAGCTTCTCAGCTCCACTCTTCTTGAGAGTAGACTGTCTGTACGACTGTAGTCGGAGATAGACCATATCCCCAACCTCAAAAGAACGCTCAGTATGCCTCTGATCAGCATACATCTTCTGTTGGTTCTGTGCCATCTAAAGATTATTCTTCAATGATTTCATGATGTCTTGACTCTGCTGCAACCAGTCCTTGGCTTGAGGTGCTTTGCTATCACCAAACACCAAATCGACAAAGCTAGGTGCTTCATACCCATAAAGAGCCAAGAAAGGAGACATCTTAATTGACATATGAAAGGAAGAATTATAACAATACTCGCCTATGTGCATCCATTTCACCCATGCTCTTTGCTGCTCCGACACATAGTTTCGTAAGTAGCCTTCCAACCACTTGTTCACTATTTCAGTTTGTCCATCTGTTTGGGGGTGATAACTAGTGCTTGGAGTGAGCACAGTACCACTCATTCTAAAGACCTCTTGCCAAAAAGTGCTTAGGAACTTGCTGTCCCTATCACTCACAATGTTCTTTGGCAACCCATGTAGCCTAAACACCTCATGAAAAAACAGATCTACAACTTGGGCTGCTGAAAATGAGCTGGTAATGGCGAAGAAGTGAGCAAATTTCGTTAGTCTATCCACTACCACATAGATACAATCCTTCCCTTGGGCCTTGGGCAACCCTGTGATGAAATCCATCGAGATGCTTTCCCATTTTTGATTGGGAATAGGGAGTGGTTGCAGCAAACCAGCTGGCAGTGTATGCTCATTCTTGTTCACTTGACAAATTGGACACTCCTGAATGTAGTGTTGAACTTCACCTTTCAATCCTTTCCAAGAAAATCTTTCTCGGATCTGCCTATATGTCTTAAAGAATCCTTGGTGACCAGCAAGCGGAATGTCATGAAATGTCAATAAAATCTTCTTCCTGAGCTTAGAATCAGCCACCAGAAAGATTCTCCCCTTATAGTGTATCAACCCCTCAATCACCTTGTACCTTTCATCATGAAAAGTACCTTCAATAATGCTGGTTGCAAACTGATTTTTGGCGTAATCAGCAAGCAACATGTCCTTCCAATCCACAGTAAGCTCACACAATGAGCTTAAATGGGGTCTCCTTGACAGAGCATCAGCCACAACATTATTTTTTCCTTTGACATACTCAATGTCAAAGTCGTAAGTTTGAAGCCTACTCACCCACTTTTGTTGCCTCTCATTTAGATCCTTCTGATGCATGAAGTGTTTGAGGCTATTGTGATCAGTCTTGAACACAAACTTGTTTCCCACCAAGTACTGCCTGAACTTGGCTAATGCATGCATAATGGCAAGCATTTCCTTGTCATAGATAGAGTATGTTCTTTCAACACCCCTCAGTTTTCTGCTCTCAAACACAATAGGATGTTTGTATTGTATTAAGACAGCCCCAAATCCTTCACCGGATGCATCACATTGTAGCTCGAAAGGCTTGGAAAAATCCGGGATAGCCAGAACCGAACAAGAACTCATGATCCTCTTAAACTTGTCAAAAACATTTTGAGCCTTTTCTGACCAACAAAAAGCTCCCTTTTTGGTGAGATCAGTAAGAGGAGCAACATTCTGTGAATAACCTTTTACAAACCTCCAATAAAATCCACAAAGACCCAAAAAACCTTTCAACTGAGTCAAGTTTTCAGGGGGTGGCCAATCAACTACTGCCTTGATCTTTTCAGGATCCACCTTCACTCCCTCAGCACTAATTATATGGCCAAGGTACAGTAACTCCTCCATTCCAAATTCACATTTGGATGCTTTTGCGAACAAGCTCTTCGATTCCAGGATGCTAAGCACTTCCTCCAAGTGCTTGAGATGATCCTCGTAGGTCTTACTAAAAATCAAAATGTCATCGAAGAATATTAACACAAACCTTCTCAACTGCTTCTGAAAAACTTGGTTCATACATGACTGGAAGGTAGCAGGAACATTAGTCAACCCAAATGGCATGACTAAAAACTCAAAGTGGCCATAGTGGCATCTGAAAGTTGTCTTCTCAACATTAGATCCCCTCATTCGAATCTGGTGGTAGCCCGATCTCAAATCGATCTTCAAAAAGAACTTGGCTCCATGTAGCTCATCTATCCATGGAATGGGGTATCAATTTTTGATGGTGCTTTGATTCAAAGCACGATAGTCCACACACATGCGCATGGTACCATCCTTCTTCTTCACAAGAACCATTGCTGAAGCAAAGGGGCTCTTGCTTGGGTGAATGAAACCCATCTCCAAGAGTTCCTGAATATTTTTCTCAATATCATCCTTCTGCTTCTTAGGGTACCGATATGGAGTTGTAATAATTGGTTTAGCTCCTTCCTTGAGCTCTATGATATGCTCCAAACCTCGTTCAGGTGGTGGTCCAGGAGGTAAATCAGCAAATACCTTGCTCTTCTTTGTGAGTAAAGACTGCACATCAGGAGGATAGTCTCTCTTAGTGTCAACCGGACTAGCAGGAAGGATCATACATTCTGTAGCCAAATCAACTTGATCATGACAAACCAGCCTTGCCATTCTCTTGAATGACACAACCCGAGGACCCCCATTGGACATTCCTCTTAGTACTACCCTCTTCCCATTGGATTGAAACTTAAGCTCCATCGTTTGCAGATTTAAGGAGATCTCTCCCAGTGAACGCAGCCATTGAATGCCTAAAACGACATCCGTATCTCCAATGTTAACCACATAGAAGTCGTCCTTGACTTCATAATTTCCCAATTGCATAGTCATGTTTGAGATCTTCTTGGTGCATGAGATGTGGAATCCATCAGCAACCATGACCTTGAAGCCTTCAAACTCTTCTATTTGCAGCCCCTTCTTTGCCACCACAACTTCATCAATGAAGTTATGTGTTGCCCCAGTGTCAATCAAAGAAACTATTCGCTGCCCCTTCATCATCCCTCAAACCTTGAAGGATTCATTTCTTTGAAAGCTCGAAAGTTGAGCCAAAATAACTCCACTTTCTTTTTCATCTTCAGACTCTTCTGGAACTCTTTCCATTTCACTATCTTCAAAATCAGATTGCTGGTCTGAAAAATCAGAATCACTTTCACCAGCTGAACAGTACTCAATCTGATTAAATTTAACTCCCTTTGGACAAACATGATCTTGAGACCATTTTTCCCTACACCGGAAACATAACCCCTTTCTTCTGAGTTCGTTCACTATCTCTGGGTCCAATCTTGTGACATGAGGATTATGCTGTTTGAACTCCTTGTGCTGAGGTCTCGAAGGAGGTCTTTGATGAGGTCTTTTTCCTTTATCCCCTTTGTGAAAGAGTGGATTGGATTGAAACTTTGCCTTAGGAGCAGCCCACTCCATGTTTCTTTCCTTCTTCATGGCCTCCTGTAGGGAGGGTGGATCAAAAGCTTTAATCCATCCCTTGAGTGGTTCCATCAAACCTTCACTGAAAAGGATCACCAATCGCCTCTCCGTGATTCCAGTGACCATGACTGAGAGTCTCTAGAACTCCGCTATGTAGGCATCAACTGTGCCAATTCTCTGAAATGAATTTCAGGATCCTTTTTCTCAAATCTCTCGATGAGCCTATTGGTGAACTCATCATAAGTTGTGATAGACCGATGACCCAAGGTAACTAGGACATGGTACCACCACTCATGAGCCACCCCATCAAGGTGTAATGTAGCGAACTTGATCGCCTCTTCTTCTGCCATGGGTCTGAGAGCTAGATAGTTATCTAGCTTCTGTATCCAAGCTCGGGCTGAACTATTATCACTCCCGTCATAGTGTGGAAGTATAAACTTGTTGACAGCTTGATACGAGTCCCCTTGCACTGGTGTTCTTCTTTGCTCATAATGTCTCTCTTGTCCTTTATTCTTTCTTTTATGATCCATAAAGTCATTATAGGACATATCCATCTTGATGTCGTTAGGGAGAGAATCATACTCCGCACGGCCAAGCCTCAACTGCTCCATGAATGAAGCATTTTCTTTAGGATCTGGCTGAGTGTTTATTGGTGCCAAGAAGGTGGGTTTGAATGGCCTGGCTAAGATGTAAGTGTTTTTTGAAAAAGGTTGAGCTGCATGACCATCATGCTGGTTGGAGGCACTGTGTTCTCCTCTATGTCCTGGGTTGCTTTGTGGAATGATGTTCTGGCCCACTTTTCCCATCATGAGCGATACCATATCCATTAAGGCATCCATTTATCTTTCAAATCTCTGTTCGGGACTCATGGATCTCTCTCTTCCCTTTCCACTATTATCTCTGTTGCTGGTAACCCTCTCGTTACCCCCAACTGATCTCTCACCTTCTGCCATGTCTGTTTCCTGAGAAGACTCCCAATGAGCCCTCAAAACCTCTGAAGCTGTCTGACCTTCTGGAGCCTGATAGGGCTGGAACTATTTTCCAACCTTTATGTCTTCCCTTGCAATGTACCTCTTTTCTCTGTCACTCATAGACAGTTTGTTCATAGGATGGCAAGATCTTGGCTCTGATACCACTGAAATATTCCGAGCCAATTTTTTTTTGAATTTTCAATAATAGTTTACAAACCCATGCACCCGTTAAGGTTAGTAGCTAAACCAAAACAATGCTGAAGTAACTCTAACCAGAATGTACACTAGGATCCTGATGTGGGCAAGGTGTGAGCATTGGTCAGAGGATCTTAATCAAAATGCTTATGCAAGAACTCTAACCAAGATGCGCCGGCGGACGACGAGCATGTGGTCAGAGGATCCCTGAAAACTAATGTACTGAAAATTAAATTCATAGCTTTGGAAATGGCGTCCCACTTAAGGCTCTTAAATCAAGCTTAATAAATGCAATATTAATTCAATGATGGCGCCACCCTTCAAGTCCACCTTTTAGAATAACATTAAGTTAATAGACTAGGCCAAGGTGGTAAAATAACATTAAAATATAATGTTATTTGAGTAAAATGAACTTATCTCTCTGAAACTACATTCTGAAGCTAGAAACTGAATAAGCCAATTGAGTCAAATGAAGAGGAAAGTCAACTATGCTAAGACCAACAGGTTCACTACCCGAAATAGAATTTACTAAAAATAGTAAATTCCTGAAGATGCTCAGAATGCCAAGGAGAACATACCATTGCGAAGCTCTCTGAAAACCCAGAAAGAATTCGCTACTAAAACAACCAACTCCGAGCAAGAACATCCTTTAAAATAGGAAACCCTAATTTTACCTTCTGACTAGCCTACGGGTCTTCGAAATAGGCCAACGGTCACTGAAAAGATTAGACTTGAGAAGGGGACATTACACAAGAAGATGCATCAAGAGAATGATTCCCACAAATATCTCTCAGGAGGATGCTAGACACCTAGATAAAGACATTAGTATAGAAGAAATCAGGTTTTTCCATCTCCTTAATGAGCAATGTAAGTCTCCTAGAGCAGATGGTATCTCGATTAAGTTCTACAAAGCCTTCTCAGACTAGATTTGTGAGGATCTTCACCAAGTTTACTTGGAAGCAATCAAAAGGGGTTACTTGGGGACCAACATCAATAAGGGTATAATTAGGCTTCTACCAAAGGAAGGAGACAAAACCAACATGAAGAACTGGAGACCAATAACACTCTTGAATGTATCCTATAAGATTTTGGCCAAATTGCTAGCATTGATATTGGTCTGTATCCTTCCAAAATTCATAAACAACACACAAATGAGGTTCATAAAGGGAAGATACATACTTTTGAGAATCTCATCACCAGTTGGGATGCTATGGAATGGAGTAGAGCCTCCAACCAGAACTCTACTATGCTGCTACTAGAATTTGAACATGCCTACAATAGGCTGGAGTGGACCTTTATAGGAACAAATTTGGAAGAATTTGGCTTCCCACAACACTTTTGCAAAATGGTGGGCACCCTACCGAAGGATGCTTCAACACAAGTAGACATCAATGGTTCACTCTCTGAAAATTTCATACTTGAAAGGTCCATAAGGCAAGGCTATCCTCTAGCTCCTACATTGTTTGTTATTGCCTCAGATTCTCTACACTTCCTCTTAAGGGATACTACTACAACATGAAAGGTAAAGGGGTTATGTCTACTTGACAATAGGGAATTGCTAAATATTCAGTTTGTTGATGACACAACTATGTTTTTTGAGCTTGAAGAGGAAAAAATTGAAAGGCTACTTTGTAAAATCAATTTGTAGTGCAAAGCCTCCAGAGCCAAAATATTGGGGGTTAAATCTATAATGATGGGTTGGAATGATAACCCTCTAGATTGGCTACAAAGGTTTGACTTCTAGTAGGGGGGCCAAACAAACAGGTGAGATATCTAGGCATCCCATTTTCTGTAAGCCCATGCCTTAAGGACATGTGGAATTGGATCAAGGAGAAGATGGAAAATAATATGGATAGATGGAACAAATAGTACCTCCCATTGGCTGGTAGGTTCCAGATCTTCCAAAAAATCCTTTCCTCCTACTCTATCTACTTTGCATTGGTCTGATTTTTCAATAGCTATCAAACAAAATAAATTCAAAAGAAGATCATGGATTTCCTGTGGTTTGACGGGAGGGGTAAAAGAAAGAAGCACTCTATGAGGTGGGACTGGTGTTGTATGGGGAAAGATCAAGGGGGGTTGGGACCCAAAGACTTGGAAAAACATGGGATTGCCTTGGCTAGCAAATGGATCCTTAAAGCGCTGGAAGGCAATGAGCCCTGGAAAGTTCTAATTTAGAACAACATTCAGATGGCCACTCCCAAGAAATCCAAGAATTGGAAGGATCTACCCTTCAATGATTTTCTCCTAACTAAAAACCCAATCGCTCCAACCGTTTCAAAGGTCTTTAGAAGCATATGGAAAGCATGGGAGTGTATCAGAAAAGATGTGTCTCATCCTGCATATAGTACCTTTAATGGCAATGCTCTTCATATCTCCAGGTCCAATTGGTGGAACCTAGAGTACAATGGGAAGCCCTTGGCACTACTTCAAGGCTGCTCAACCAGGAAGTGGGCACAAGATGGGGTAAAAACCTTGAATGAAATCTTGATTAATGGTAGACTAAAGGACTGGGAGGAGGTGCAAAATGAGTTCCACTTGCCTCCTTCCAGTGCAAGAACATATTCTGTGTTGAAGAAAGCTTGGGATAACTCCTCCCTCTTAACTTGATTAGTCCAAACAATAATCCTACTAAATAGTTGGTATGGAAAGACAACCTACCACTTAAAAACCTATAGGAAAAAGTCATATATAAGAGCCTGACCTATAGTGAATCCTTAACTGAGCATGCAAACAAAGTATGGAATGCAAACCTAAACTGCAAGGAGTGGCAAGAAATATTTTGACAAACTGGTCCCATGTGTTAGATCCTAAGAAGGCATGTATGAGATATTTAATTCTTCTATAAAGAGTTCCTATTAGAAGAAAGCATGATGATATTGAAATTTTTAGCATGTCGAGATTGCCTGAGATAGTTGAACGCCTTTTTTTCTATTGCTTGTATGCAAATGAGATTTGTAGACTTGTTTGTAATAATCTGCTAATTTGGAAAGCTAACAGTAAAGTAAATTGGAAAGAAATTTTTCTATGAAATGATAAAAAATATGGGAAAGAATGCAATCTATTTTGGCATTGTTTATCTAGTGAAATATTGTGGCATCTGTGGAAAGAAAGAAATGGGGAAAAGTTCAGTGGCACAAGGAGGATCCTTAGTGAGTCTACCAAAAGACTCATATGGTTTGACATTGTTTCACAGGTTGGCATGGCAATGAAGGTGTCAGAAACTAAGTTCCTCAAGCTTCTAAAGGATGGGGTGATGCTAACTAACCAAGAAGAAGTAAAATTTGCTCACAATTGGCAGATTGGGTATCCTTTCATGACTGTGCTTGAGAACTTCCAAAACGAGTTCAATGAAAAAAACAAAAAGAATACGATCAACATATTGCCAGGGCTCCAAGGCTCCAAGTCTCCTCGTAGGATGAACACCTAGCAGCTAAAACTTGGAAGATTTTGTATCGATGATACATAGCATCCTTTGTAAATTATTTTTAGCAAGTAAAATGTACAACACACTTTATAAATGCTTTTTAGCAAGTGAAATGTACAACAACTACATGCATAAATGTATATAGCTGATTTTATATGGCTGGAAATGTTCTGGGCATGAGTGCCTCAATATAACAAGCTGAAATTGTATTATGTTGTTTTTACTATCTCTAATACAAAAAAATCCTAATTACAATAATCAATTGATATTATTTTAACACTAGGTTTTTAGGCTATAATCTTGAGATTCTAGATTAATATAGAAATAATATAATTTTATATTAATAAATGGTTATCTTACACTTGGCATGAAGTGTAAGAGAATCTATTATGCCTTATAATATTATTTAGTTGGTTGACTAGTCCACTAGGAAAATAGAATTTCATTATGGGAAGGTTAAAAGTCACAAATATTTTAATACACAATGACATTAAAGAGGTGAGTGTACTTTGCATGTAATTTATTCATGCATGTTGAGTGTAGGAATAAGTGACACATGGCTTTTATCATGGTTTTGATTACTGTTGACAATATTATAATTTAAGGCTTAGTTGAGTAGATTTATATTAAAAATTTGAAATAACATTGTTGTGTTGTGTGCATGCTCTTAAGGAGTGACATGCTATTTATGTATAAAGAGGTTTAGATCAACTTGTTGGTGGGTAATTTATTTGTGTCTAATTGTGCCTAAATCTTAGCCCCTTTTTATTTTGGACTTCTTATGCCCATCATAGATAATTGCTATGGGATATCTCCTAATGGGAATTCCTTGGTCAGAGTTTGAATACACGTTCTCCCTCATTTCACATGTGCCTATTATGTGTTGGGATTTGCAAGGTCCATAAAATCCTAAGTGTGTGTGTGTGTGTGTGGGGGGGGGGGGGTTGTGTTCAAATTCCTAATTAGGTGCAAGTTTTTAGATTTTAAAGTTTTCCCTTATCAGAGGAATATCATTCCCTTCATCAACCTAAACTCTAGTCCTTGACTCTTTTCACTAAGTACCTTATTAATATTAAGATTATGAACTTGTCACTATTTGGGTACCTCGTAATAAGCAATCTCAACTCATGACTCTTGATCCTTATACTTAGTTACATATCAGATTTAGAGTGTCAACCATCCCTTTCTCTAAATCCCTCCTCCTTGGCATCTCTAATCCTCGATCCTTGAAACTCCAAAACTCTCACCCTAGATGACCAAATTTGACATTGCAAAATACATCCAAGTCCTTACCTTGTCACCCTCATTTGCTTCACAAGTAAAAATGGCTTAGGAAAAGAGATTTTTTAAAGTTTATGTTTCTAGAGTTTCAAAGTTCTCTATTTGAACATCCCTTTCACCCATTCCCTACCCTTTCCCTTATACTTGTTAGAGTTTCAACCTTCATATTACTTGGGTACCTGTTATGAGGGATACTTGAACTCTGATCCTGAACACCTTATTGTGTTATCCCTTTGGGATTGTGTGTTGAGGAATTTTATTTTTTGGGTACCTACCATTCTTTCCCTTTGAACCTTGACTCCTTGACACATTGCATTGAGTTACCTTTTAGATTTAGAGTTTTATCCATCCTTTTACTTGAGTACCTCCTCCTTGGTATCTTTGATCCCTAACTTCAAAATTTTCCTTAAGCATATACTTTCAGAGTAAAAAATGTAAGGATACCCTTAATTTGATACAAGGTATGATGTATCCTTGAAACTCAATCCCTTACAATTTTTTATTTATTATCTCATCTAAATTTATCTTTCAAAATTCCCCCATTTGCATACCTTAAGGGATTAATTCCTTGGTATCTCTAATCTCCAACACCTATTAATTTCCTTCATGTTTCATTTTTGAGTTAGAATTGTAGTGATATCTATAGCTATCTTATTGAAGCATAAAGCATAGCTTATCCCAAAGCCCTAACACCTTAATACCTCAATAATGGTATGTGTTATGAGGTATGCCTAAATATTTTCCCTTGAAATTCCAAAAAAAAATGTCTTGCAATGTTCACTCCCACCTACCTCCTCACATGATCTAGGTTACCATTAAAGACTTATTTTGGCCTTGCAATTATCCAATCATATTTTTCCAGCCCATAAATAACTATTTAAAATAAGGGCGTGGATTCACATGCACCCTTAGTTATGAAAAAGATCTAGATTTCTGCATTGTAATTAATGTGGTAGTTAAAGAGACTACCCTCAATTTCCCTCACACCATCTCTAGGTCACTATTTTAGTGGATTTCATGGGTATTTTTGTAAGAGTTGGGTATGGAGATAGCCACCCAAGATCTAGAGGCATAATGGAAATCACAATGAAAAGAGAAGATCAATATGACAAGAATAAATTGTATTCCTATCAATAAATGCAAATATACAATGATGATCCAATTGGATTACAAAGGAGACCGTTTGGTTATAAGACCAAGGTGAGACATGGGCTATCAAATTATGACAAGTGTCTTAAACTTATGATATGAGACAAAAAAATTTAAAATACCTAGGACGAAATAAGTAAATGACCTAAGATAAGATAATATCTAATGCCAACTAAGACTTTTAGAAAGATTCCTAGGACCTAAGTAAACTTAGCATGTGAATAGGACCTACGAGGTGAACTAGTTAGGTAAAAAACTGATTCACACCAACATCCCCTCTTAAGTGCAACTTAGGAAGGAACACACCAATGCAAATGATGTAAAGATGGGTATTGTCTATGAGACCATTTTAGGTACCCATGTACAAATGAAATCTCTCACAAATGGAGAAAACTTGGTGGGACAAAACTTCTCTCGAAAAGAAATAAAATTAAAAATGCTCTCAATACAATATCATTTGGGAATGACAACCCTAAATGAGAAAGGGATTAGATCATGACAAGTGTTAACATCTCATGCAATGAGAAAAAATTATCTAATAATAGATCTCTAGTTAACATAGTAAATAACTCCTAAGTTTAGCTTAAGTTCATGAGGATAAATTAGAATAATAATTAATTAAATATTAATTAACTATTAGCTAATGCATGATTATTCTAACATCAAGCTCATAGTGTAGGAAGGTGTTTTGAAGGAGAAGAACCTGTAGTTTGTTGTGGATGTTGTTTTTTGTCACATAGCAGATTTATATATGTTTTGGTAATGATTTTCTTCAGCCTTTATGGCTACACAAACATTTGTAATAAGATTTTATTGTAATTGTGAAACCTTGTTGCAAGTTTAATATAAAAGATTAAATTTGTTGTTGCAAATATTTCCTTATCACTTGTTGTTATTGGTGTTGAATGAATTTGTGTGAGGGTTGTGTGAATTTACCTTCCATCATTATCAATGAAATAAAGGAACCTATATTCATATTACATGTTAACCAAATTAAACTCTTCCCATATTGAACTAGAACCTAGATAGATATCGTAGGCTTCAATAAACATGTCAATACAAGAAAGTGTGTTAGGTCTGTAATTTAATAGGATCTTGGAAAGAGAAACAAAAAACTCATGAACGAAATCCAAACTAGAATCTCCCTCTTGTCATTTAAGGTTTTCCAATTCTTCAACAAGAGCAACATGGTCCAAAGTGAATTTCTCTTCAAATGCAACCCTAAAATGATTCTAAGAGGTAAAGGAATTATTTGGGAAAACATCATACCAATAATTTTCCTTTCCCATAAATGAACTAACAAAGAATATCATCCACATGTCCTAATATTCAAAGTGACATTTCTCCATTAAGTCTAATATTCCTTAACTTGCACATCCCCTTGACTATATCATATCAATCAAACCTTGGCATCAATCTATAGATTAAATATCTCATTATTTTTATTTCATAAGTGACTTGAGAAAGGTCAAGTTGAATATACATAGGATCAAGTGGAACAATAATGGATTGAGAAACCTATTTTTCTATAGAAACAAAGTGTCTTTGTGATTGTAGAACAGTGAATCTCTCTTCACACTCCATTTCAAACTCAAAAAACATGTCCATACTCAACCTCTTTTAAAGTATGGATACTTGTATATTTGATGTGAAATTTTTCCTTGTGTTGGGATGTATGAATAATAGAGTGATTCATCCTCATAATATTCCTAGACATGCATCCTCTCATACTCCCTGGGGTTTGAATTATATATTATATTTGATGAAGTATTCTTAGGGTAAATGCACCTATTCCAACTATTCATGGTTGGTCACAACTACTTATGCAAGGTAGAAAGAGATGGGAATGAAAATTATTTCCTTACAAAGAAATAATACATCAAATTAGAAGAAAATGGGGTACCCAACACTTAGATGTAGTCACTTGATATGCATTCATGAAACATGAACAACAACATAAAAACTTTCTCATTTGACAACAAAGTCACCACCTCAAAAAGGTGAGGAAATCCTTGAAGTACACAAACCTCCAAGGCATAAATTTGATTCTAGGTTTTAGCCACTAGCAGAGTCTTCAATATCTTTTAAACCCAATAACCCTTGTCATTCTTTAGGAACCATTTTATTGGCGTAAGCTGAAAAGATACCAAACTTACCCAAAAAAAATGCACAATTGCAAAATCCAAGTTACCAAGGTTCTCAAAATATTATTTCTCTTTATATCCTTGAAAATGATTCCATCCTATTAGGTCTCAAAATAGTTGCTTCACTTACTAGAACCAAACTCACGCATAAGGCCAAGGTTTTCACTATGCAAGTGAAATCAAATCATCAATAGAATAATGGAGGAATTTGAACTAGCTATACAAGAGTGGGTTATATCTCCTACATTTCAAGCTCAACTTAGACTCAGGAGGTTATCCCTAGGGGTATACCTTAGGATAAGAGGGAAAAGTTGTGTCACAGTTTTATAAAGGAAACGACCAACACTGAACCAACTTTTAAACTTGAATCACCAAAAAGTGGCATATATGTTTTAAATTTTAAAATGATGTAAACTAATAATATGTGTATTTTTTAGTATGTTTTATGTTTTTATTTAAAAAATAATAAAAAAAGTAATTTGAATATAGTTTTTATAAATTGAAACTATAATTTAGTTGGTGATAAAATGTTGAAAAATAAAGTTACATTAGATGTCACTCTTTATATAGTAATTTTTTTTCCTTCAAATTTTGTGTGTGTATTTATAGCTTGAAACTTTAGCGTGTGATTTTTTTTTTTTCCAATTTTGATAAATATATGTTTTTAAATAAATATCAAAATGTGTATGTATTAAAACATAATTGTTTGCATTTGATGCCATCTTTCATCTTAACTATTTATCTAAAAAAGAAAAAAATTATATCATCTTACATAGAATCTATTATCTAGTGCATCATATATTATTCAATTTTTTAAATAAGATATAGTATTTTTTCTTAACATAATAATAAACCTAATTTTTTTTGCCAATAACCTCATTTTAGTAAAATAGAATAAAATAAAAATAATAATTAAACTATTAAAAAATATTTTTGAAAAGTACACTTATGAATCTACAAAAGGGTTTTTTTATACTTTAAAATGTTATTTACATGAGTAGGATTGTTGAAACATCAAGTTTTTCAAATATATTTTTTTTTGGTAATTTTTCCTCAAAGTATTGCTACATATGCATTTAGTCAATAATTTTTGTTGGAAAATTTGTGCACATATATAAATTAGTTAAAATGAATCTAACTAGATCATATTTTTTACCAAAACTGATTTTTAGTTAGAAATACTTAAATTCACTTGTGCTCATAATTTGGCTGAAAGTGTGACACAAATTTGTATTTTTACCCATTAACGAGTATTGAAATCACCTAAAATGAACAATAAATAAATATAGACAACTATACCCAACTTATTGTCTTAGTCGCAAAGACTGTTATTGAACCAATAACAACTAGCTATCTTTAAACCCCTATATAGATGATATAAATGTGGAAGAATAACCCACATGAGATACAGTCATTTGCATCTTATTGAAGATAAATCCATGGTTATAGTTTAAGGTTATGAATGCACAAAATCTATTCCTACTCCTACACTATGCACAACATGTCCATTGTTCTACCCAATAATTTTACTATGTTTTACCCACAAGTGAATAGAATATGCTTCTAACATTAAGAGCAATAAATTTTTTCTTTTCCTTTGAATAATAAATGCACATTTGAAACATATTTCAAACTTTCCCATTGCATACAAAATAATTCCTTTCATTGATACAAGTATTGATGATACATAATCTCAATATGACATTTCATATTTACAATTTCCATAAAGATGGTTACAAGTTTACATACATAGCTTCAACAATCTTACTGAATATAGATAGTACAAATGGTCCAAAATATCTTCCTCAAATATTTCCCACCAATTGTGTGAGGAGAAGCATCACTAAAGTTCTTTTCTGCCAACCACGAACTTACTACAGCCCCTCACACATCTACCAAACTGGTAAGATGGACCTACCCTTCGACAAAGAGATTGGTTTGGTAACCTCATAACTTTAGCCTTTTTTGAGCATGGTATTGTGTCCTACATATCTAGAGCTCCCATATAGTGGCTACAACCTACATGTATGACTATCTCTACCTAGTATGTAAAACCAGATCATAGTAAATTGATAGTGTAAATAGTGGCTACTTACACTACTTTGGCCAAAGAATTCATCAGCCAATATTTCGAGTGAGAGTCATCTATTTCACCCACCTTCCTAGATTGATTTAGTCTTATGACCATTCATACTATATATCATATATAATGCACTATGTAAACACATCAAGCACTATACATTATAATATACAATTGTATATATGTAAATATATTATATATATACAAGTTTAACACACAATATATATGTGTATGTATATATATTTTAATATATACATCAAAACTATAATATTATAAATAAATGATTCACCATTCAAATACATATACATATATTTACATATTCCACATAATAAGAATACATTTTTATATATTTACATATATTATTATATGTGTATGTATGTTTCCATCAACATAACCACACACACACATATTAATATATACATATACATATTTATACATATAGACATTGTATATATATCATTACCATAATATTTAAACACATATAATTACAATTCCATCGATTGATATATATACAAGAAGTGTATATATATATATATATGTCACCTTATTCCAATCAGTATTCCCATGCATATGGGTAATCCATCCATGAGCATGTGTAGGTATGTCTACCTATGTATAATCATGTATGTATTTACTCACATGTATGAGTTTATCATAGACACATAAATATATACATATATATACATTTTATGCATATATCTTATTGACATAACAATAAACACACAAGGAAGGACTTACACTCGACATGGACCAACTAGGGTGTGAGAGAGTGAATGCTCATTTAGGCTCATTAAGGGTTACCAGACCATGTTCTTCTCCTGAGTGATAATTCCCCTCTCTTTTGGAGGTTTGAACTTGTTCCTAGACTCAACTTAGCACATCATAACAATAGTTAGTCGATCACAAAGCAATCATATTCATCAAATACAAGACCAACAAAAATCAAACCTCTTTAAAAAATGGTAAAAAATATTACATAAATTATCAAGGTCAAAATCCTAAATTTCTAGCTTGTAGCTCATTAAAAATGCATGGTCTGGGTCTTCTCCTACCCAAAATGGGCATTATAGATAGAAAGAGAATGTTTACAATAACTTTGGGTAACAACACGTGAGAAGACACCATAGCTGCGAGTAGGTATGGTGGGTGGACGAGATGCACACACCACTTATGCACTGAAAAGAATCACCACGAGCTTCATTCTTTATTTTTTTGGTAATTTCATGCCTATCAAGAAACTCCATCAAATTTCAATGATCTTCATGCTTTAGCATTAAATTATTCAACCCTCAAAAAAGCATATGAAAGTTATCGAGGGTCAAAAAAATTGTTTTCCATGAAAAAGCCATGCCAAAATTTTCCCTTTGTAAATCATTGGGTCTTAGGTTTGATCCTTAAATCTTTCTTTCTTCCTTCATGCTTCCCACCTTCCTTATGGCTTAGACCATATTTGAATTAACCAGTTTTTTATTCTTAAATTTGTGTACATGACTAATGCAAATAGAAGGGAAAACCAAAAGCCAAGAGCACAACACAATATGATGACCCACATAGAATATATTAGATAAGTTATTAAAGAGGGGTCATACACCATAGGAACACAAAATGGATTCAAGGAAAAAATGGCATTGGGAACTTGAGTCCCCACACTACACGTGTATTTAGTGAACACTAAAAGTTGAAAATTTTGTGGCTCATATCTGATTTATCTAGAATGAATCTAATTAGACCATTTTTTGACAAAAAAAAAATTCAATTGGAATAATTATATTCATTTATGTTGATAATCTGACTTGAAGTGTCACACAACTTTGAACTTTCATCCTAAAATATGAAAATAATATACCTCTACTCAATGATTCATCTATAGAGGATGCTATAGGGCTCATTTTTTTTTTGCAATAGATTGATGGAAGGTAGAATCTATATAAAAATCATCTAATCACCAAGGTGTACTTTCTCCTTTAGTAAATACCACTCAATAGTTACTATCACATTGAAAATTTACTAGTATAACTTGTTAAAATGAAAGATTGTGAAGCCTTTATAATGATTTTTTTGAGGGAATTTGGCTTGGAAATATATTAGGCCATGTTAGTGGTAATTATATGAGTTTCTTGTGAAAATTTATATTTTATTTGATGTAAATAATCAGTTGCAATCCATTCACCCATCATGGGGAGAAGTCTCGGGGCTCAAAATGGCTCAATTTCCCAAGACCACTAAAGATAAATGTTTACAATCTAGGGGTGGTTGTCATTAATCTTGAAGGGGTTTAATAATTATTATTTTAGGAGCTTGGAGGTGTTTGTTACTTTAGTATTAGGATGTATGGTTTCATTAAATAGTTTGATTAAAGAGATAGAAAGGGGGAAAATGAAGGGGTAGGGGGGTCATGCAAAAGGGAAGGAAACCTAGGAGTAAGAGTCAGAATTAAATAATTGAAAATGGAGTAAACACATGAAATGAGGTAAGGTGACACGTGTATACTATTACTTAGACTAGGAAAGAAATTAAGTGGGATCTAAAACATCCATGCGACAACATACTAAAATGAGTGCAAATATAACAAAGATAAATATAAAGTATGATATTTTTTGTCTTACACTAATGAAAATTGTAATAAGCATTATAATCAAATCCTTTGGGTGAATGTTAATATTTTTTCAATGATCTAATAGGTGGAAACATAATAATTATAGCCTCTAATTTTTTTAAAATAATATGAATGTGATTGTTTAATATTTTGGAGCTTATTTGCACTAGTAGTTTAGTTCTATAATGTTAGGCACCTTGTATTCTTAATGGACGTGAATTTTATTTAAATAGGTTCTTAAATTTGTTGAACTATGATATTATTAGGTACCTCTTTTAAATTAGTCTTCTTTTGGAATTTATTAAGGCAATAAGATAAAGTATTTGGTGTGCTAGATAAATCATATTTTAATATGTTGGCATTGAGAAGATTTCATCATAGTCTCACACACTAGCACATAAGTTTTAAAATGATTCTTAATTATCAAAGACCACTTTGTCTTCTATAGAAATAAATAAACTATCAATGATTAATCCTTGTAATTAATTATCAACCATCTTAGCAAGTAATGCTTGGAATTGTAAAAAATAATCACTAACACACACATTAATTCCTTGTTTCTAATGCATCAATTTAGTAAATAACACCTTTAGACCTATGTTAACATGAAATGGTTACAAATGAGATTTTTTTAGGTTGAAAAAAGAGTGCACTGAATCATGCGATAGTGAAAAAGAAACACTTAAATGCATAATATTTTATTGTATGTTGATTTTTTCTAATAAAATATCATCATGCAATAAATTTTAAGCATGTTTCATTGAATTTACATATGATTTGTTTGATATCCTCTACTATTATACATTTCAAATTAAGGATCCATGAAACCCATTTTGAAACACTATGCAAATTATCATATGTCAATGGATTGTTAGAAACCCTAGATCAGACATGCAAACCTAAACACCTTCCACAGAAGAGAAAACATCAAAAAAGCAGAGCTTTGCATGTAATGTGCAAAATATTATTATTCAGGAATTTAATATTACAATGAGATGATTTGCTTTATAAAAGCAAAGTATGCAACCCTAATGTTGGCCTAAAATTAGCTCAACCTAAGTAAAGTTATGCAAGTGTAATTAAATATTAATTACACTAACACCCCCCCATAAGTGCAACTTAGGGAGACTAGATAAGCATGCACCTAAGACTAAGATGAGATGCAATGAAAGCATGACTGGGTCCCGACAACTGGCCTATTCAGGTACCCAGGTACAAATGAAAATTGAGGTAGAGGAGGAAAACCCAGTGGGACAAAACCCCCCTACAATGATATGACTGTTGCAAAGAAGCACTGGAAGAACACTATGGAGTAACACTGGAACCACAATCTGGCAAGCAAGGAAAGATACTTCTGTCTACAAGAAACCATATCGAAATCATAATAATGTGACAACAGACCCAATGCCACGGAACACTCGAACACTCCAAACTGGAACAACCCTGGAATCCATAAAGCAACAGTAGATGGTATGATGATGACAGAATCTGGAAGCCATGAATCTCGATGCCGATGCCAAACTAAGACTGAAACTCTTCCATGGGAAAAAGTACCATACAGACTCGGGAACAATAACCACAAATTTAGTGGCCCTCAAACTGAGATGGATCCGATGCAGATCACTAACCATAGGCTCTCAATCTAAAGTGTGAACCAAAATGAATCTGGTATGTGTCAAGCTAAGAAAAAATATGGCCAAAAGAAACTAAGAAACCAGATTACAACCCATGCGAGTTGCCATCAAAACATGATGAAGATTATTATACAAGAAACCCCCCCGATGGAACTTTATATCAGTTCATTTATTACAATCCCCAATGACTGCAAAAGGAGAGAATTCCTAACATGCATACATAGAAAATAAAAAAAGACCTTAGATCTGTGTAGAGGATTGAACCAGCTTTCCAATGCCACAAGAATGGCGAAAAAAGGATCACCGAGTCAAAAGATATGCCCTCTGGAGTGAAAAACACAACATCTGAGTTCAAGGACCTGCAAAATAAATTTGGAGAAAAATATAGAAAAACCAAAATGTTGAATAGATCGGCGTTGGAATTAGCTTTCCAATGGTATCTCGTTTGTGAAAAACGGACACCGTACGCAAAAGTTACGCCCGATTTTGTAAAAGTGTTCCAGAATGGCCAATAAGGCCTGCAGGCAGCCCAGGGGGCTAAAAAAATCTCGGCCCCTAGTCCTGCATGCGACCAGGGGCTGGCAGACAGGGGGCTGGGGCGGAGCCCCTGGTTCTCCATATGACCGGTGGAGGTGCTAAGGACCGGCCGGGGGCTGGGCGCATAGCGCCCGGTCTCCCATGTGACCATGGTTGATGCAGTGGGAGCCCGCGGGGGCTGGTCCGGCCGGCGGAGCTGGGTGGGGAAGCCACCGGCGGCGGTGGCTGCTGGGTGGCCACCCGTTGGTGGGACCGAATGAACTGGAGGAGCCAGCACGGATCCTGAAAACTTAACTTTTTAATTTTTTTTTCGAAAACCGTGCCTCGGGAAGCGTGCTGGGGAGGCCGTACGGCCTCCCTGGTAAATTTTTTTTGCCTTCCGGATCAACTTTGCCAAAATCCATGAAACGAAGGGCGATCTTAGAGTTTTTGGTCGCTGTGAACGCAATGGTGACCTTCGTTTCTGCTGAAAATGCTCCAAAAAAACGGTGACTTCCAGAGCTTCCAAAAAATCACCAACCATGAAACCCTCATAGATCTGGCAAATGATTGCCAAAATCTGCAAAATAAAAGCCAAACCTGACTTTTTCCAGCGCTCTGAATCCAATGGAAAGGCCCGATCTGATCCAAAACGCTGCATAGATGAACTCAAGGCATAAAATCCTCGAGGAACCTCGAACGAAATCTGCAATGGTTTTCTCTAGATTTTGAGAAGGGGCTACATGTCAAGGCTCTAATACCATGTTAGAAACCCTAGATCAGACATGCAAACCTAAACACCTTCCATAGAAGAGAAAACATCAAAAAAGCAGAGCTTTGCATGTAATGTGCAAAATATTATTATTCAGGAATTTAATATTACAATGAGATGATTTGCTTTATAAAAGCAAAGTATGCAACCCTAATGTTGACCTAAAATTAGCTCAACCTAAGTAAAGTTATGCAAGTGTAATTAAATATTAATTACACTAACATGGATTATGCAATAACTCATGAAAATTTTATTTTGTAGCTTGATAGAATATCATTAAGATTTTTTTCATCTCTAATCTCTCTCATGATGCTTTTCGCTAATGGTTGGAGAGGAGTAGAATAGGTAATGGGAACATGAGTAGTAATAGGTTGTGTGTAAGGATATTGGGTTCACTCAATAAACCTATGTTATATCATCTCCATTCTTTAAATATAAATAATATCCATAATTTTTTCATCTTAATTTTCTATTCTAAAAGCCCCCTTGACCTTTCCAGTAAAATCATTCTCTATTTTCATTAGATACCTTATCCATGCATTTTTTCTAGAGATATTTTATATCCTCCTTTTATTTCTACCACTCACAATATATGTGATAAATATCGTGGCCATTGCTTTCACATACAATTTTAGACTATTAAAAGGTGGAATATTGAATCATTAGATGTCCACCACTATAAAATTATGATCAAATAATATGGGAGGATTTTTTAAGAGAATTTAATATATCATAAATATTTTAAAGAAATATTTATATCATGTCAAATGTGTACTCAAAATGGGATTAATACACATCCCTTAGATTCAAAAAAAATGAATTAAAATAATATTATGTTGACTCTATTGTTAGGGGACTATATTAAAATTTGCAATATATAATTATATAAGTTGGATGTTTGTGAACACATTAAGAAAATTATTTCTCATACTACCTTGATTTTATAAACTTTTATATACTTATTTCATCATCTACTTTTTATGTTACATTTTCTATGGAAAAAAAACATCAAAGATAGGTAAAAAGGTCATCATGCTATGCAACTAGTAACCTATTATGAATTATTTTTTTTGGTCCCACACAAATTTTTATGTAGACTTTAGAATACAATAATTGTGTGTGTTTTATGTATGTATGTATGTGTATATATTAATATACATATATACATGTATATAAATATACATATAAATATATACATAGATACAATTTTGTGTAGAACTTGAAATACAAGATTTATGTGTGTGTACATGTATGTACAATTATTTGTATGCATTTATGTGTTATACGTATACATATAATAAATACATATATGCATGAAAGCATGCATGTATGCATAAAAAAATAACCCTCATACCTTAAACTTTAATACATATAGATGGAATAACTTAAAATAACCCCTCCACCCCTAACTTCTTAGGGGTATATAGGCATTAGATTTCCTTATTAGAAAACCCTCAATATGAATGAACATGGTATATCATTTCCCACCTATTGAATCCCTCAATTATGTAAGTGGATTGTGATGGAATGGTAGATGAAGGCATATTTGTTTGAGAGGGAAGTGGAATAAGATGGATATGCAGGGGAGAAATGTGTATTGGGGGTAAGGGAAATGATGCATGAAATATTAGGGGTTGTGGGTGAATTAGGATGATTATGGGATGATAAAGTGAAATTATAATGGGCCATAAATGATCTATTTTTTTTACATCATGGAATGTTTTAGAACCATGGAAATCTCCTAAAATTTGAAAAATGTATATCAAATGATATGGTATTTATATAGGTTTTAACAAGAGATATTATTTTATAAATATGTTTTATATTATTTAAATGAGGAAAATTTATTCTCCTATAGAAAATTCACTATGACCATAGCAAATGAAAAATGCCTCTCTATCATAATTGATGAATTCATTACATGCAATTGTAGTGTGCATCTAGTGACATTCCAATTCTTCATTTTTCTCCTTGTTAACACATGTAATAGGTCTCTTTAGTTCCCAAAGGTGTTGTAAGTCTATTTATAGTCCTTATGAGATGATTTGGAGTATTTATTGGTAATTAACTTGTATCATAGATGATTATAGCTAGATATTTTTGTAAGACATTCAATATTTTAGGATTGTCATAACAACATATGGAAGGGAAGTACATTTTAGAGGGTTTATAGTGTGATAGAGGCCTATTTTGTAAGGTTGAGTGTTGTCACTTCATGTTAGTTTGAATTACTAAGTGATATTTTAATCACATATTTTCTAGATTATTTACCCACAAGAGGGTTCTCTAGGTTAAAGGCATGTTTTGATTATATGGGAAAAGTAGGTTTTGAATGGACCTGAAACCATTTAAAAATAGGTTTTAATGGGATCCGAAACCCGAACATGGATGATCATGCTGCCAAAAGAAAAAGAAATGAAAAACTAGTAGTGAAACAAAACCACCTCAAAGGATCAACAAGACAACCCAAACCTGCAACAAAACCAAGTTGCAAAAATTGGTTATGAAAGGAATAAAAAACCCAATAAAACTAGCTTTTAACAAGGACCTTGAACCTAAAGGTTTTGGAGGGAACTTAAACCCTTTACAACTAGGTTTTTGTAGGGACCTTGAACCATTAGACATCACCTGTATCAACCACAAAAAAAAAACCAATCACTTAGGAAGGCAAAAGAACCGCCTGAGACAATCGGGCAACCATCAACGTGTAACTTACAAACAACATCATAACACTTAGCATCAGATCCCGCCCAAATCTCCAAACAATTGGCTAAAATAGCCAAGTCACAAGAAACCAAATGATCAAAAAAACCAAAGCCCATCAACACCCCCTCTCCACCTCTATAGGAGTAGTCACCATGGAAACCCAAGGTACCAATGCAAAGGAACTCTAGCCAATCATCATTCTACCTCCATAGGAATGGCCTCCTCCTCAATAGAAGTTTCACTAAAGAAAAATCACAAAAGAAGTGTGAACAAACCACCACACCAAAAACACACATCTCCACCTCAAAAGGAGAGGTCTCCACCTCAATAGGAGACACCAACTATAGTACATGGAAGAAAAACAACATTATAGAAAAAAGAGTTAACATAGTAACCATGGGAACCAACAACATCAAGGTCTTCAAGATGAACAAAGAAAGCATCCATGTCAAATCCAAACCAAGGGTGGAAACATCACCCATAAATTCCTTTGAAAGAAGAGAAACCAAAAAACTAAACAACTCAATATCCACCTCAAATATGAACACCTATCAAAATAAAGGGCAACCAAGACTCCCTTAGGCACTAAGATAAACTAGGACAACAAAAAAAACTTGTTGGAAAAACTAGCCAGTGGCTTCAAAACCAAACCCAAAACAACAACACCAAACTGCACCAAGAACACTTGGGACTTGAAAGAAAAAATCCCAACCAAGAAGACAAACTCTAGGAAACTACCATACAAAAAAAGAGGCACCAAAGGAAAATAAACAACATCTCTGCAATGAAGAAAATCCTAGAGAAGAGTAACCTCATGACCAAGAAAAAAAAACACCAAAGAAAAGCCACTGGGACTTGAGAGAAGTAGAACAAGGCAAGGAAAGCCTCCAAGAAAAGAGAGTAGAGAGAAGGGAATACCATGAAGAACAACCTCCGAACCTACATTCCAGTGAGGGTCTAAAACATGCCAAAAAATCTCCACAGACAACTCTACCAAAGGCAAACCAAAACCCACATCCCACATCAAAGAGGAAGTCCCACAAAAGAACAACCTAAAAGCCACAATGAAAGAAAGCTCCAAAAACAAGCAATTAAAATGAACATCCGACCCTACATTCCATTCAAGGTCTAAAAAATGCTAGAATCTCTCCACAATAAAACCCACTATAGGCACCCCAAAAACCACACCCAACACCAAAGCAAGAGCCTCATAAATTATAGCACCAAAGGCAATGAGACAACCAAGCCCACAAGAAGAATCAAACATGCACCCAACTGCACACCCATCAAAGAAAAACTGGGTAAAACTCCATAGGGAAAAATCAACAACCAAACCCGAAACACGACTCCCCAATAGGAAATGACAACAACTTGCACCAAACCACAACTTCCCAAAAGGATGAAAGCAACAAACAAACCTACAACAATGCATTCCAGGATAAAGACAATAGCCAACACCACTCCTTAGCAACCCCACAAAATTCCTCTAGCAGCCCCCAACAACCAACTCAATAGTAAACCATTTAAATCTGTAGAATCATCACCTTCCTCTCTAGAATCATCCCTAAATTTAAAATCCCCCTTGCTCTTCTTCCCTCTCCCACTCTGCTCCATGCTTGCACAATTATCCAGATTTCATAGGTTAAAGGTATGTTCTTTATGATGTGATTAATTTATTTTCTATAACATATCATTTTATTACACAAGTTGATGATGTTTTATTTCAATCTTATTGCTCTCTTAGATTGATATTTATAATTATAATTTTGATAAATTATTGTATGGAATATCTATCTTGATTATAGTTGGCAAAATTCATATTCTATAGATCAAGTGGTCTTAAATCAAGTTATTTTGATTGGAAACAAGCTACATTGAGAGGGGGGGGGGGTGAATCAATTTTGTGCAACAATTTACTTTATTAACCTTTATCTTCAAAGCATTAACAACATACAACCATAATGCATGAACATGAAGCAAATGAAAACAACACCATAACACAAGGAATTTTATGTGGAAACCCTATTAGGGGAAAAACCATAGTGGATGGCCAATCCTTAATTTAATCTAAGTATACTCAAATGAAGTTTAATATAAGGGGAATACACTTGCATTCAGACACACTACCTAGAGCTCACTGCCCAAAGGGAAGGCTCACTGGCTTACAAAGAAAATCAGATTAAAACAATCTGAGAGTTTGAATGAAGAAAAATAACATCTACATATGCCTGATTATAGTTTCGGTTAAGCAAAATATTTGATATGCTGTCCTATAGATTGATTCTACACTTTTGCTTTGTTTCACTCACACTCACAACACAAATTCTCTGTGTGCAAGTGAAACTGCACATTATCACTCTTCTGCTCTGCTTTAATTCACTATTCACATCAACACACGCTTCATACTACATAAAAAATGATATAGACGATCTTATATATATATTCGCAACATAAAATTTAATTGCACTTTGTTGGCTTCAATAGAACACAAAAACAATTACAACTGTCGGCTCAAATCGGGAATAATATGCAATGCGTATCCACAACGGTCGGCCAAAACTTGGCTAGGACACAAACAAAGATGTACAAACACAAAAATACTTAAGCAATTACTTTCCATACATCCGTGACATAATTCATTCATGAAGTCAGCTCCAGTACTATTAAAGCATAAAATTAGCTAAATAAATCTTCAAACTTCCATATGAATTGATACGAGCCACTGCGCTTCAATAGTAATAGAGATAATATACCAATTTGTTTTCTCGAGATGCACAACATGAAATCTTCATATAGATCGATGAACATTGAGCTACTAGATACTCTGTTCTTCCTTGTCAATCTTCAATTTGTTTGCCAGTATGATCGAATGATGATATGCATATCTGATCATCGATTAGGGTTTCCATCAATGAAAACACCAAGTGATACTAGCAGTGTCTCTTGCCAACAATCTCCTCCTTTGGCATTGACGGAAACACTTAGTGAAAAATGACTAAGTGTTGGATTAGTACCAAGATAAATTGCACTGCCATCCTCAAAATTTAAAAAATATATTCTCCCCCTAAGATTATTATGCATTTTCACTGCACTACTCTCCCCCTTTGACATTAATGACAAAGGTAGGGATGCACATACCAAAAATGGATCAATCAATCAAAACTGTTATACAAAAAATGCTTCTTTGACTTAAATAAGCTGAAAAATGTCTACAAAATCTTTCTTTAGCTGCATCAGATTTGTGTCCCAAACTCTTTTGAGACTCTCCATTATTGTTTTGTGACTAAAGATCAGGTAGGACTGTATCTCTATAGATTCCAAGTTGGCCAGATCACCAACTGCCATAGTGTCTTCTCCTTCCTTTAGAGCGCTTGACATTATCTCAATTTTTGGTCCAATTGTGCTTTTGAGTTCACATGATCTCGCAACAATTTTATCATTCTCATGCTTCAGGCTCTTTACTTTGTTAAGCAAAGACATTAATTCACCTTCTATCTTTCCAGAACCACCGGTTAGAGGATCAAATGCTTCAGAAATAGCACTTAACTATTTTTCCAGATCTTTAACCTTCTTCTCATTAGCTTCAATAAGTTTTGAAAGACAAAAAAATGATTTGTAGATCTTACCACCTTTTGATAAAGCATTTTGTACATTCTTCACACATGTGGCTAAGACAGTTTTATCTTTAGCAATCAATACTTTTAATCCATTAAATATTTTGACATCAAACTCTTGCTGCACTTCAACCATGGCTGATTTTTTGAGTGACTCAAAGTGAGTACTCATAGATTTGATAAGCTTTTTCAATTCACTAGAGGAGGAACTAGTTGAATATTTCACATAAGAAGGAATTATCTTCTCTGATACTCTAGATGCAATATTTACCAGTTCACTATCTTCAATGTGTGACTTTAGTAGTTCTTCTCTAGCTTGTGCTTGAGCGAATAAAACTACTTTCATCTTCTGGATTGGGCTCAAAGTAGACAGGTCAATGGTACCTTCAATCAATTTTGGATCCAATTCTTCTTTCTGTTCAGCCAAAAATTTCTTTATTTCCTTAGCAGTGTCTCTTGCCTCAACTAGGATTGCTTTTACATCATCTTTCTTCTCTTCAGCTGTTACTTCCACAGTTGCAGGGTCTGTTTTATCTTCAGGTATCTTTGCTTTCTCAACTAATGATTTTTTAGGTATCTCAACTTCCATGGGAATTTCTGAGTTGTCCTTTGCAGGAGGAATATGTGAATCCTTAGCTATATCAAAATTTTCTTCTTCTACTTCCTTTACTAGACCAGATGGGGCATCTTCAACATGTGTTTTCTTAGCTACAACATCAATTCTATCATTTAACAATATCTCCCTTAGGATTTTCTTAGTTTCTTTTGTAACTTCATTGGTTAGAACGATCATTAGCTTGTTCACCCTTTTTTTTCTTTTAAATTTGTTCAAGAGTGCCTGCATGTCATCCATAGACATTACCGGACACAATCCTACAAGAATAATTTCTCTCATCTATTCTTCTTCTGTTCTAGCATTAAGTATCCTCATTTCCAGAATGTCATATAGACTTTTGGGCAAGTTAGGCATAATTTCAATCAAAAATTTATTGAAAACATTCATATGTTTTATTGTCGCTTTTCTAGAATTATTCTATCAGATTCACCAAAATTCTCTTACCATTTACAAAGAGGCTTTAGATTTCCATCCTTAACTAAAGCCTTTTCAACTTCCTCAACTGACATACTTGAATTGTCAGTCTTTTCCTTATTCTTTGCTTGAACATCTTCATTGGAGGGTTTTCCTTTTGTAACAATTGTTTCCTTGGTGCCTTGATGTTTGATTTCTTTGACACCTTCATCAAAATTAGTTTCCTCATCATCTAAAACAACCATATAGATTCTTTTTCTCTTATCTTTCTTCCTCTTACCTTCTTTGTCGGATCCCTTTGATTCAGTTTTCATAGGGATTAATTTTTCTTCAGGATATGAATGGGATGCAGAGCATCTAGTTGTTCTAGCTCAGGAACATGATTTTACCAGACCAATTGATTGAATTTTTGTTGCCTCCTTTGTTGATTCAACTTCTTCCCTTTTCTTTCTAGCTTCTTTCAATTTCTCTGCGGATATGCCCAAACTTTCTGCAAGAACTTCTACCTCTTTTTTGACTCTTTTAGTTACCATAGGTTTCCTAAGCTCATTGTGAACTTGTAAGTCCTTTTAAACATATGTAACAAACCTTTCTTCTGCTGGATCCAAAGGTTTACTTAGCAGGTGTTGTGTGTACATATCCAAAATGTTCTCTTCAACTTCATACCCTATAAGCATGATCCAAATTGTTCTTGGATGAACAACTTCCATCATACATTGACCAACATATACCATGAAGCAAATTGAATCCTTGTATTTCTCCACAATGGAGGTGGGAATCCTCTCCCTATATTGCACCATAGTCTAAAAAATTTTAAAGTATCCCTAGATAGCTGCATTCTTTGTTTTGGTGTTTGCAAAATTGTGCAATAGATCTATGATCTGAGTGGCTACTGGTATGTCCTTTTGCCAGTGAATCTTTCCAACTCCCAGAACTTCAACCATGAAATAAAAGAATAATCACAAAAGAAATCTACCATACTTGAAAGAGTTTTTCTTATCTTTCTTAATCTTTGCAAGATTTTCCATTAGCTGATTTCTCAGCAGTTCACAGAGATCATAATTTGCATTTTGTTTTACCATCTGATAAGTGACATAAATTGTTGTACTGGACATAAAGTTTTCTCAACTTGAATGATAAATCTTGTATCCAATAACCATAGATTAAAATTTGACATCTATATCAGCAATTCTATCAATTGTCATTGCCCTTCCGTCATATGTAGAGCCTATAACATCAGTGACGGTTTGATTTTTCACAAACTTTAAAATTGGTATTCAATTGGTAGAATTGAAACCTATTACAACACTAATATATTCCTTTGTGATTTTGAATGGTATGATTAACCATATGAACTCATCATGGACTCGACTGAGAACATAACGAACCCAGTATGACTCTACAAGAATGAGAAATTTGACAATCTGTGTGAATTTCTTTGTTTCCAAGATTTTGTGTTCTGACTTCACACATAAATCTTCACCCATGATATGATTATTATACAAATTCAATATTTGTGAACTTCCTAGTTCTTCAATATTCATGTTAAGATAAACCCTAATTTCCTTTGTATGTAACACTCCGTGCAGAACAAACAAATATTCTCCCAACGGATCGCTCTCAAGAGACTTGTAAGGATTCCATTTGAATTTGGGATGAGGTATGTCCTTGAATTCAACTACCAGAGGAGTATTCATTTTGACCAAATCATAAATTTGAAGAGTTTTTTTGATAAATATTATTTTTGTTCGGATCGCAATTTGATTGCCGAATCACTTCCACACTTGATTTCACCTTAAATTTCCAAAGTTCGCCTTAGATCTCTCTAAACTTATTTTCTCCAAAATAAAAAGTGACAAATGAAGAATATAAATGAATATTTATCACTTGCATACCTAACCCTTTTTTTCGTAATAAATGCTTTAACCCTAATTCATTTGGTTACTTTGTTCCCGTGCATTATGACAAACAAATCTTCTACGGACCTCCAATATCGATACCTTCATCTAATGAGTTCGATAACATCTATTAAGAATCTATGCACCTTCTGTACAAATCCACATCTGGTGTTTACTTACAGATTAGGGGGTAAAATATTTTCTTGACTGATCCCCCTAGGCCATAAGCCTGAAACTAATTACTAGATGAATTACTAGAAGCAGGTTCTGGTGCTGACACATTTTCTTCAACAGAGGGATATTTATTCACCCATTTCTTCTGCATCTACTGTCTGACCAGATCTGTAGTGATTTTTCCTTTTCCTTTGATATCCTTTTGCATGTTTTTCATTTGATTTACCAGACCTTTTCTATTCCAATAAAATGCAACAATGTGTCTAATTTTGTTGCAGTTATAGAACACACAATTTCTCTTTCCAGACTAGTTGTTCCATTGATTTCCTCTTGATCTGCATTGGTTAGTAGTATGGCCAAGTTTATTTCATGTATAACATTTGATATTTCTATGAAATTTATTCATCACATTTATGGATTCATTTGACTTATGACCAACCTTATTACAATTAAAATACTAACTTGAGAATGAAGGACCACTTGATTTCATTCTACTTCTACATTGAGTAGCCATGTGTCCAAATTTATTGCAACTGAAACATTATCCATTAAATCTCTGAACACTAGGTTGCCTTACCAGATACCTTCTAGATTTTTTCTTTTGATTTCCTTGTCTGAATCTCCTTTGCTCAAATCTGTAACTTTCTCCTTCTTCATATCCAAGACCTCACTTGTCACCATGAGTCCTCTAATTGCTAATTAGTTCATCAAGCATGGCAGAGCTAGCTTTGAACTTTTCCTTGTACTCATATGCAACAAGTTCATTTTTGAGATCATCCATCTTCTTTTCAAGTGCCTCTTCATTGTTTTTAGATTGTTCCAATTCATCATCCAATCAACTGCATACTTCATATTTTTCTTTTAGGGACTGTGCTAGGTTTTCATCATTCTTCTTCTTGTCTTCAATCTCCTTGGTTAGCTTCATCATGATAGATTCCATCTCATGTTTTAGGACTGTATTATCTTTGGTAATCTTCTCACATTCTTCTGTCTTTTTCTTCAGGGCTTGACTGAGTTGTTCTTCTTCAATGCTCTTATTATCATTTTGCTTAATTTGATCACAAAGTTCCTTTATCTTATCTCTAGACTTATTGAATTTGTCTTTCAGAGATTCAATGAATTTCTCAACATCTATGAGATTTTCTTATAATTTTTGAACTTCAGCCTTTGACTGATCAAGATCATCTAGGGCCACCAAAAGCCATTGTTGAAGACTACTTGAATCAATTGAAACACTTTCCAAGATCTCCCCAAGCTATTTGACTTCTTTAGAGGAACTAGCTCTAATACCAATTGTTGGAAACAAGCTACATTGAGAAGGGGGGTGAATCAATGTTATGCAAAAAATAACTTTATTAACCTTTATATTCAAAGAATTAACAACATACAACCATAATGCATGAACATGAAGCAAATGAACAAAACACCATAACACAAGTATTTTTACGTGGAAACCTTGTTAGGGGAAAAACCATGGTGGATGGCCAATCCACAATTTAATTTGAGTATACTCAAATGAAGTTTACAATAAGGGGAATAAACTTGCATTTAGGAACACTGCCTAGAGCTCACTGCTCAAAGGGAAGGATCACCGCCTTACAATGAAAATCAAATTAAAATCATTTGAGAGTTTGAACTAAGAAAAATAGCATCTACATATGCCTGATTATAGTTCCAGTTAAGCACAATATTTGATCTGCTATCCTACAGACTAATTCTGCACTTTTGCTTTATTTTGCTCACACTCTCAACACAAATTCTCTATACACAAGTGAAACTGCACATTATCGATCTTCTACTATGCTTTAATTCGCTATTCGCATCAACACACACTTCATACTGTATGCAAAATGATACATATGATCTTATATATATCCCCAACATAGAATTCAATTGCACTTTGTCGACTTCAATAGAACACAAAAAAATTTACAACTGTAGGCTCAAATCGATAATAATATGCAATGTGTATCCACAATGGTTGGCCACAACTTGGTGAGGACCCAAATAAAGATGTACAAACACAAACATACTTAACCAATTACTTTCCATACATCTGTGACATAATTCATTCATGAAGTCGGCTCCATTACTAGTAAAATAGAAAATTAGCTAACCGGATCTTTAAAATTCCATACGAATCTATACGAGCCACTGTGCTTCAATAGTAACAAAGATAATATACCAAAAAACATTTCTTGAGATGTGAAACACAAAATAATAAAAAAAATTCTTCATACAAATAGATGAACATTGAGCTACCAGATACTCTATTCTTCCTTGTCAATATTCAATTTGTCTGCCGGTATGATCAAATGATGATATGCATATCTGATAATTGATTAGGGTTGCCATCAATTCCAACACCAAGTGATACTAGCAGTGTCTCTTGCCAACAATTTCTATATGGATTTTTGAATTTAGAGGTACACAACATAGATCATATGAAGAAGTTTTTACCTAATCAAGAGATTAATTTTTCCAAACAAGAATCAAAAAGCATGGATAGAGATGCAAGATTCATCAAACTAGAGACTAATGTAAGATTATCTCAATTGGTGGAGGCTAGAATGTACCCAATGGAGGCTCTCATGGATATTGTGTGCTCACTGGAGATAAAGATAAAAATAAACTCAAAAGTACAAGAAAATTTCCAATAGTGAATCTAGTCTACCAAGAATGACTAAAAGGAAAGGCAAGGCAAAAATTGAGATCCTGTTGTTTGGAATAGAGGAAAAAGAAATAGAGCATTATGTAAACAATGAAAATCATAAAATAGGAAAACATAAAGAACTTTAATGCATAAGATGAAATCAAACTTGTTGCAAGTATGAAGGTGTTGTCATTGATGTCAACAAGCTTATGTTATTATTAGTGTCAATTGGGTAGTGGTTGAGAGAGATCATTGCTTTGATTTTTTGCATTCTTTTAATTATGGTTGTGGTAGTGATAAAGATGTTGAGGATATTGAGAAAATTGATAAAAAGAGGAAGCATGGTGTTGTAGAGGTGTTCTTGTTTTGCTTCACATTTATTTTGGGTTAAGATTTGCATGTGTGGTTTGTACATGTTGGTTAGAAGTGTTCAGAGGTTTCTATATCCATAATTTTGGCTTCTAGATTGACATGCAGAAGAAGTTATGTTCACCAGTGTGTGAACTGGTTTTGCAATGTTGCTTATAGAGGTGTTTGGGAGAATTTTTTTTTCTTCGTGTTTCTCCACAATTTATCTTTAGGTCTTGCTATTGTGAAGGTATGTTGATGGTGTTGATCTCTTGCCTTTGTCAAGAGGATACGTGGTTTGATGCTGTAGAAGATGGACTTTAGAGTTACAGTGTTTGGAAGTGTAGTTTGAGTGTACAAGTTGTGTACATTTTGAAGGTGTGAATTGGTGCGAAGAATTTGTTGGATCTTAGGTAGTTTATGGATTATTCTAGATCATCTACAAGTGTGATGTGTGGTTTTAAAGTCATCCTTGGATTTGAAGAAGAGTGTAATTCAAATTTTAATGGTGTTTACATGGGTAACGGTTGACTTGGTTATTACACTACATTAAAAGATGTTCAAGTATTGATGAAGGAATAGTGTGGCATGTAAGAGTTGATTTAGGTCCCAATTAAGTTTTTTATTGGTCCACTTTCATTCCTATCCATCATGGGAATGCTTAGTGCCAACCTATTTTTGGATTTGCAAAGTGGAAGGTGTGTATCTGAATTGAAGATTCTTTTCAAGTTGTGGATGATATAAATGCAAGGTGATTTGATGTAAGATGAAGTGTGGAATATATTTGATTGTTGTGATGTGAAATTAAGTGAAAAAATGTGAAATGTAGTAAGATTTATAATGCAAGATTGTTGAATGTAGTGGGCTAGAAGTATCTTGATCTCTTGAGAGTTGTGAGTGTTGTTGGAGCTATTGTGGTGGATTATTTATTGCATTGAGATCATGTTCTCTATGTAACATTTTATCTTCTTTCCTTCTCCTATTCTGACAGTGATCGTGGGCTGTGAGCCTTTCTAGATAGTGTGTCGTATTTTGATAACGAGCTTCTTTGTACTAGTTTTACAATTACTTATATTGTAAGCTAATACTCACTGTGGTTTTTTCCTCCTAGGGATTTCCACATAAATATGGCGTTCTCTTGTGTATGGTGTTGTTGTTTTAGTTTTTTTATCTACATTTCATGTTTAAACATAAACATTATAACAGATTAAGGGTTTAATGAATGCATGTGGATCTGATTATTGTTGAGGGTTTTTTTGTTTTAATTTGATACAAATAATTCATGCCCCCTTCTCAATTTTCTTGTTCATCAACAATTGGTATCAAAGAAAGGTTCCTTGGAGAAAATATTGACCGCTTGAGGAAGATTCAGGATGTAAAACAAGAAGGAGATACCTATGTTTGATGACATAGACTATGCATTTTAGAAGGTGAAGATGGAAGGCTATCTGGTGTAACTTGGATTTGATGTTATATAGGAAGTGAAGAATGTATATTCCATATCTGTAAATGGAATGAGCACAAGTGATGGGATCAAGGCCTATGAAACAAATGGTAAAGCAAGGTTTTTTCTTTTGAGTAGTCCTACAAATTCTGAATTAGGGAAAGTTATAGATTTGAAAACTGCTAAAGAGATTTGGGATAAGCTAGAAAGTATTTATGAAGGTGATGATGAGGTTAAACAAGATAAGATGTGGAATCTAAAGACATAATTTGATAGCTTGCAAATTTTTGAAGATGAAACCATTAAAATTTACATGCAGAGGGTTGATGAACTTGGGTAAACCCACAAAAATTGGTTTACAATTCGAATGAGGAAGGAAAAATTCCAAAAAATGCCCCCACTAAAAAAAATCGTTTTGGGGGGTTTGAACAAACTCAAGGTTTGAGCGAACCCAAAAGGGGTTTGAGTGAACACATTTGAATATGGGAACACACATTTTCCATTGTGGAAGGGGGGTTCGAGCGAACCCCAAGAGGTTCGATCAAACCCCCCTTTTCCCACCTTCCCACCCTCCCTCACAAAAAACCTCTATATTTTTTCCCTTCGAAGCTCGGGTTGAGGATGAAAATGGAGGAGACATCACAAACCCAATTGGAATATGGTAGTCCTCAAAATGAGCTATCCAACAAATATAATTTTAATATGTTTTGGTTTTATTATGTATGTGAATTTTTAGTTTTATTAAACATAGGTTTTTCATCGAAAATCAACCTCTTTATTTTGCACATGTGGAAAAATTGTAGATTATCAAAATAAAATTTTGAAAAATATGTTCAGGATGGGTAGTGATGTCCTTGATCCATTAAATATTTTTTTTTTTTGAATTTCGATACATACATAAAAATTTATGTTGTATACAGTCTGCCTATGTTTGAATTGTAATTGGTTTGACTTCGAAACTTGATTAAGGAAAAAATATTTGATAAAACACTATGAAAACAAAGGAAAGTGCTAGATATTGTAGTTACAAATTTAAATTCATTTTTTTTTTTTTATCCTTCATACAAAAAAAATTATGTTGTATACGGTGAGCATCACTCCTTAAAATTGTTGGTTTTTAAAAAAGATAGTTTTTGAAGGAGATGGAAAGAGAAGTGCAATTTGATTCCATTTAAAAAAAAAAAAATACATTTAAAATATATAGACAAAACGTCACAAATCACTAGTTTGCATCATCTACAAATTCCTCATGGTTTAGCTGGTATAGGAGCCCAAAAGTGAATATTTAGTTAAAAAAAATCAATTCAGTGTCCAGTTTGCCCAAAAATTGTAAACTAGTATTTTGGGATCACCCACTTGTCAATACAATGAGAGGTCTTGGTGCAAAAGTCAAAGAACCTAAAGTGGTAAAGGAAAATATCATAACTCTTCCTGATTGTTATGGTGAAAAGTTTTTTACTATTGATGAATTTGAAAATTTTAACACTTACACTAGAGATCAGTTGTATGACACACTAACTACATTTGAAATGAGAAAAAATGGCCAGAATAAAGGTGCAAAAGTGGAGACTGCTTTCACAGATAGAAAACTAGAAAATTTGAAGATTTAGATGGAGATGATCTTGATGATGTAGAAGCTAACTTTTTAATAAGAATCAAAAGGGTACTGGTAAGTATAAAGGTAAATTACCTTTCAAAATTTTTAGTTGTGGAAATATAGGTCATTGTGCTTTGAGATGTCCAAATAGAGTTGTGAACAATAAGAATAAGGAAAACATAGGAAAGATGATCAAGACAAGCTATTATGTTAGAGAAGATGCTGGAATTTTTGATCATGAATCTGATTATGGATATGTTGATGATAATGAATGCTTGTTCTTGGCTTTAAAAGATGAACTTGTTTTTGCTAACTCTGAAAGTTGTGTGAAGGAAATTGCTCCAACAAAAAAAGGATAATTTTGGAGGTACTTTGGTATATAATTTTCATGTTAGAAAAGATAAGAACTATTGGGTTATTGATAGTGGTTGCTCAATTAATATGATTGGAGATGTGAGAGTAAGTTTGTTAAACTTGAAAAATATGATGGAGGACTTGTTAAATTTGGAGATGATTCAAGTGCTAAGATTTGTGGAATAGGTTCAATTTTTTTTGATGGAAAGCATAATATTGAAGATGTTTACTATGTTAAATATTTATGTAATAACCTCTTGAGTATTGGAAAAAATTGTAGGAAAGGATACAATCTTATGTTTCAGGATGATGGATGTGAGATCAAAAAATGGTCTAGAAATATGATTGCTGTTGGAAAAAGGACAAACGTAAATATCTATTTTTTCAAAGGTGATGTTGGTCACTATTTTACAAATTAGATTAATGATAGATGGTTATGGCATAGGAGAATGTGTCACATCAATTTTGATAACTTGGTTAGAATAATTTTTTTTCAAGAAACAAGGATTTTCCAAAGATTACAAATCCTATCAATGTTGTTTGCAGAGATTATCAATTTGGAAAACAAAGAAGTAGTTTCAAGGGAAAAGAAAAATCTTCTACTAGATTGTTGGAATTGGTGCATACAAACCTTTGTGTTCCTACAAGAATGATAAGTTTTCAAGGTGATAGGTATTTCATGCTTTTTCTTGATGATTATTCTAGAATGACATGGGTTACTTTTCTTAGAGAAAAAATTGAAGCCCTAGATAGATTCAAAGCATTTAAAGTTATGGTTGAGAATTAAATTGATTTGAAGATCAAATTTTTGAGGTCTGATAGAGATGGAGAGTTTACCTCCAATGGATTTAAATTTTTTTGTGAGAATCATGCCATAAAAGGAACTTGTAAACCCCTATGAATCCTCAACAAAATGGAGTGGTTGAAAGGAAAAACAAGACTATTCAAGAAGCTGCAAGGACTATGATGAAAGAAGCTAACCTATCATAAGTATACTGGAGAGAATCAATACATACTATTGTTTAGATACTTAACAGAGTTCAAACAAAAGCTAACAACACAAATAATCCCTATGAGTTGTAGTACAGAAGGATCCCTACTATCAAGTACTTTAGAGTGTTTGGAAGCAAATGCTACATCAGATGAGATGATGAAAACTTAGGAAAGTTTGATGCAAGGTTTGATGAAGGTATCTTCCTTAGATATACTACTAAGAGGAAAGCTTACAGATGTTAGAATAAAATATTGAGAAATATTATTTAAAATGAAAGTGTTAAGGTTGATGAAGACTTGAGGAATTCAATGGTGATAGATGAATGTGAATTAGATGAACCTTCTTGTGGAGAAGAAAAAGAAAAATCGAAGGAAAAGGAAGTACAAAATAAAGAGGAAGAAACTCAAAAAAAGACCCCTAAGACCCCTAAGTATGTGCAGAGAAATCATTTTGAAGAAAGAATCATTGGAGACAAAAGCAAAGGTGTATTGACAAGAAGAAGAGCTACTGAAGAAAAGGTAAATCTATGTTTACTTTATAAATTCGAACCTAAAATAGTGTGTGAGACATGCAAAGATGAATATTGGATGAAGGAAATGAAAGAAGAACTTATGCAAATTGAGAAGAATCAAACTTGGGAACTTTTTCCTAGACCTGAAAACAAGAACATAATTGGTACTAGATGGGTATTCAAAAACAAGATGAATGTGAATGGAGAAGTGGTAAGAACCAAGGAAAGAATTTTCTATAAGGGTTACTCACACATTGAAGGAATATACTTTGAGGAGACATTTGCTCCTGTGGCTAGAATGGAAGAAATTAGGATGTTTATTTTATTTGCAGTACATAAGGAGTTTAAAGTTTATCAAATGGATGTGGAGTTTGCTTTCCTGAATGAGGAATTGGAAGAAGTCTATATGGACAAAAAAAGTATTTCAATTTATAGATAAATCTAATATGGTTTCTAGATTGAAGAAGACATTTTATGGATTGAATCAAGCTCCTAGAGCTTGGTATGCAAGGTTGGACAAGTATTTGATATAACAAGGATTCAATAATGGTGCAGGACACCTTAGACATTTAGCCTTAAGAATGCATATTAGGTATTCATGTTAGTTTTTGAGTTTTGATCTTGGAATCATTTTAATAAGGTTGAATGAGACCTATTTTTCATGATAGAATCGTTGTAGGGTCAGTTTGAGCATTGGATCAAGAAGTTGGTGGAAGTTGCAAAAAACTTGCTTTTTGCATGTTTCAGAGAATGAATGCTCACTCATTGTTTTAAGGAATTGTAACTAATGTTAGGTGTTTTAATGTTTGCTTTAGAGCCTCAAAAAAATTTGAGGCATCAAGGTTGTAATAATCTTAGTGAAGAAAAGTGAATGAGGAGCTCTGTTTTCTAAATTTTAGTGCAATTTTTTGTCTTTTTCAATCTTTGTACGACACATACAGTACTATCATGAGTTAAAATATATGTGGGAGCTTAGTTCAGAGTCATAAAATTCTTTAGAGTCTAGTGTGAGGTCATTTCATCAGTTTTTAGTTAGTTTGTGATCTTTTTTTGTCTACCGCTTGGAAACCCTACCTTTCAAGGGTTTTGAGTGAAAATGTGAATTCTTAAGCCATTCCGCCAATGTAAGATAGATACGAATGGTGGAATGGTGATCGTAGATGATGTTAATGTGTTTTTATAGGATTAGGGAGTAGGGGATGGAGGTTCTTGAAGTTCTTGTCAACATCCTAGCCTAACATCTTCATGTGTTAGGCTAGGTAGCATAGTAAAGAAATAAGATCGAAATTTGGAAGGTGGTTAGATTGCAAAAAAATGGTAAAGGTGAAATTTTGAGACTAGATTAAGGTGTAGGTAGAGAGTTTGGAAGTTTGGGAGAATTATTTTTAATACTTCCTTTGTAAAAGTGGCCTAAAAGGTGTAAAACTAAGCGTAGAAGACCTGTTTTGAGATCTTTGCTCCAAAAAACCCTATGATTTTGAGGAGATATGTTGGAATAAACCTAAATGGGTATTTGAAAATTCCTAGTACTTAGTGTGATATGAACTTCAATAACATATATGCTACAATATGTCAATTTGAAGACCTAGTGGGAAAGGAATGCTAGTTATTGAAAGTCTCATGAGTGGGAGTCGTGAGAGTAAGTTGGTGCTTGAATCATGTTGTTTTAGGTATCCTTAAGTTAAATCCACCCCTTTTTTTACATCAGGTGGTATTAGAGCTTAGGCTCTAGATCATTTGGGAAAATATTTGTGTTGAAGCAAAAAATTGCTAGTCAAAGCATTCAAAATGCCTCCAGAAGGTGGTTCAGTTATTGCTAGGGAAATTAAGGCCCTAAGAGAGTTTCAAGAAGTTGTGTTAGCTAGGATAGAATCATTGGAAGTTAGAGAAAAGAGAGGAAAGGGTACTGCATATGAGAGTGACCTTGAAGATGAGGAAGAAGGGGAATGTGAGAACCCCACACAAGGACCACAAGAGAAGTTGGATCTTGAAGAAAATAAGTTTTTGGGAGTGCTCAAGCCTGCAAAGGGAGATTCTCATGAAGTGAAGATGGAACTACCTATGTATGGTGGTAAGATGAATGGTGAAGAGGTGATTGAGTGGATTGATGCTTTAGACAACTATTTTGAATACAAGGAGGTGGAAGAGGATAAGAAGGTCAAGTTTTCCAAAACTAAATTGAAGGGACCAACATTATAATGGTGGAATTATATCCAAGAGGATAGGATAAATAATGGTAAGAAAAAGATTGGTTTGTGGGATAGTATGGTGGCTAAGGTGAAAAACCAATTCCTACCGACAGATTATGAGATTCAAGTGTTTAGGAGACTACAAAACTTAAGAAAAAAAGAAATGGATGTGGAAACATATAATAAGGAGTTTCACAAGTTGATCATAAGGTTTGGACACTCTGAGAATGAAAAAGAGAAAGTAGCAAGGTACGGTTTGAGATTCAATATTCAAGATGAGACAAGTCTCACTACACCTAGGATAGTAGATGAGTGCTTTCAAATGTCCACTAAGGTAGAGGAAAAGATAAGGAGGAGGCAAGAAAAATAGTTAAGAGGAAGAGGAAAAAACTTTAGGGGTAGAGGAACCACTAATGGAAGAGGAGAACAAAGAGATCAAGGTGAACAAAGTGCAAAACAAGAGTCAAATGGTGAATCAAGGGAAATTTTCAGAGGAATAAAACAAAATGGAAGAGGGAAATTCAATGGTCATGGAAGAGGGTCTAATACCTTCTCTAGAAGGTACTATATCTACAACCAATATGGAAATCATTCATGGAAGCCCCCAGATAAACAAGGTGTAAGTTCTCATGGTGGAGAAAGGATGACTCAACTAGTGCAAGAGGAAGATGCAAAAAGTATAAATTCACCATCTATACAAGCTATTCCAGAGGTAGGAGAGACCTTAATGATTAGGAGGACATTACTCAAGGTGCCAACAAGCAAGGAAACACCTCAAAGAAGGGCTTATTTTTGGACAACATGCAAATCTCAAGGAAAGGTATGCAAGGTAATAGTGGATTCTGATTCAATAGAAAACACAGTGTCATTGGAAATGGTGGAAAAACTTAAGATGAAGAGAAATCATCACCCAAATCCTTACAAGATTTCATGGCTTAGTGAAGGGCAGAAAGTGTTTGTTAATGAGTAAGTTTGGGTGGAGTTTAACATAGGTGCTTACAAAGATAAAATCCTTTGTGATGTTATCCCAATGGATGTGTACCACCTACTCCTTGGAAGGCCTTGTAAATTTGATAGAAAGGCCAAGCATGATGGACACAAAAATGTGTATGTGATTGAGAAGGATGGAGTGTAATACACTCTTACACCTATGTAAGAAGATAATGGTGTTGTTCATGAAGGACCAAGTGTGATGATAGTTAAGAAAAAGGAGTTTTTGAAAGACCTAGAGGAGGGAAATATTGGTTATGCCATTGTTGGTAAGCCTATTTCAAATGCAGAAGAAGATGGAAAAGAGGTACCAAAGGAGGTGCAGGTATTGTTAGATAAGTATGAAGACATAGTGGTGAAGGAGTTGCCAAATTCTTTGCCACCTATTAGAGATGTGAGCCAACACATTGATCTCATACCAGGTGCAAGTCTTCCAAACAAGGCGATATACAAGATGAACCCTAGATAGAATGAGGAGATCAAGAATTAGATTCAAGAGCTATTGGATAAGGGTTTGATAAGGGAGAGCTTGATCCCTTGTGTTGTGCATATTGTTTCACCTAAAAAGGATGGAGATTGGAAAATTTGTATCAACTCAAGAGCCATAAATAAGATCACTATTAGATATAGGTTTCCTATACCCCGAATGGAAGACTTGATGGATAGCTTATTAGGAGCTTGTTACTTTTCAAAAAATGATCTAAAAAGTGGGTACCATCAGATTATAATAAGGGAAGGAGATGAGTGGAAGACTTCCTTTAAGACTAATGAGGGTTTGTATGAATGGCTAGTGATGCCATTTGGGTTATCTAATGCCCCAAGCACATTCATGAGAATAATGAATGAGGTATTAAAGAATTTCATAGGAAAATTTGTGGTGGTATACTTGGATGACATCCTTGTATACAATAGAAAAAAAGAGGAGCATTTGCAACACTTGAATATGGTGTTGAAGAAGTTGAATGAGGAGAAGTTGATGATCAACCTCAAGAAGTGTGAGTTTATGAAGAAGGAGCTTGTATACCTTGGATTTGAGATTGAAGAAGGAGCCTTGAAGATGGATTCCACAAAGGTTGAATCCATACTTAGTTGGCCAACTCATAAAGCAACAAAAAAAGTAAGGAGATTTCATGGCTTGGCTAGTTTCTATAGGAAATTCATCAAGAATTTTAACCATATTTGTGCACCAATCATTGATACCATAAGGGTGAGAAGAAAAGTAAGTTTCAATAGAATAATGAGGCTGATAGAAGCTTTGATACCTAAAGACTAGAGTAGCTAAGCAACCCATTCTTACACTCCCTGATTTTAAAAAGTTGTTTACAATAGAATGTGATGCAAGCGATTATGCCATAGGTGTTGTTTTGAGTCAAGGGAGGCCAATGGCATTTTTCAGTGAGAAACTCAATGAGGCTAAAAGGAAATAATCCTCATATGTCCTTGAAATCTATGCAATGGTGCAATCTCTCAAGAAGTGGCAGAATTACCTTCTACCAAAGGAGTTCATAATATTTACAAACAATCATACTCTAAGATTTTTGAATAGCCAAGACAAGTTGAGTCATAGGCATATGAAGTGGATGGAATATTTGTAGGCATATACATTTACAATAAAGCATAAGAAAGGTCAAGCAAAAAAGGATTTTGATGCTCTAAGTAGGAGATAAATTTTGGTTCAAGAGGTTCAACTAAAAAGTGTAGGAGTGGATGCATTGAAAGGTATGTACCAAGATGATGATGAATTCAAGGATGATTTTGTTGTTTGTAATCAATCACAAGGTGTTTTCCACAGTGAGCATTCTCATTTTATCTTGCAAGATGGTCTCTTGTTAAAAGGTGCTCATTTGTGTGTGCCTACATGCTCCATGAGAGAAAATCTGATCAGAGAAAAACATAGTGGTAGTTTGAGTGGAAATTTTGGATATGATAAGACCTTGGAGTAGGTCAAAAGGTTTTATTTCTGGCCTAAAATGCATTTGGATGTTAAAAATTTTGTGGAGAGTTCTATGGTGTGTCAAAGAGCCAAAGGAGCAAGTTCTAATGCAGGTATTTACTAGCCTTTTCCAATTCCTAACCGACCATGAGAGTCAATCAACATGGACTTTGTTTTGGGTCTGCCTAAGACACAAAGAGGGTATGACAATATTTATGTTGTTGCTGATAGGTTTAGCAAGATGGCTCACTTAATTTCTTGTAGGAGCACAAATGATGCATGTCACATAGCTAGTTTATTATTCAAAGATATTGTAAGGATTCATGGTTTTCCTCTAACCATTGTGTCTGATAGAGATGCTAAGTTTATAGGTCATTTTTGGAGGACCTTGTGGAGAAAATTGGGCACAAAATTAACTTTTAGCTCTACCAATAATGGAAAAATGGATGGGAAGACTAAAGTAGTCAATAGGTCATTAGGAAACTTGTTCAGGTGCCTCACTAAAGAACATAATCAGGCATGGGATCTCATACTTCCATAGGTAGAGTATGCTTACAATGACTCAATCAACTGAAGTATAGGAGGAAGCCCTTTTGAAATTGTATATGGAATGAACCTAGGAGGTCTACATGAGTTGAGAGATCTAAAGGGAATGGAGAAAAGGAGTGCAGATGGAGAAGAGTTTGTTGTAGCTATGAAAGGCATACATGAGAAGGTCAAGGAAAGTTTGAAAAAGAGTGTGGAGAAGTACAAAGCGAGGGAAGATTTGAGAAAGAGGGATGCTTAGTTCAAAGTAGGGGACTTGGTGCTTTCTCATCTAAGGAAAGAAAGGTTACTCAAGGTTAAATACACCAAGCCGATGATGAAGAAGATTGGACCTTGCAGGGTGGTCCAAAAGTATGGTCAAAATGCTTATGAGATAAAACTCCCTCTTGGGAGTGGCCATCTCACCTATTTTAAATGTTGTTGATATTTATCCTTTCAAGAACACTGTGATTACAGGTGAAGAAGCAGATGCTACTGGATTTGAAGATGAAGAGTGGGTTAAAGACCTACCACCCAGCCAACCAATGAAGCTTGAAGCCATTTTGGACACCAGAGAGGCTAAGAGGACTAGACACAAGGTATACAATTAATATTTGGTCAAGTGGCATGGATTACCAAATGAGTATGCTACTTGAATGCCAGAGGAAGATGTGCAGAAGCATGTAGTCTTTGTTCATGAGCTCATTTCATCAGGAGAATAAAATCTTTTTATATCGGTTGTATGGTGTAGGGCACCTTAGACAATTAGACTTAGGAATGCATATTAGGTATTCATATTAGTTTTTGAGTTTTGATCTTGGAATCATTGTAATAAGGTCAAATGAGACCTATTTTTCATGATAGATTCATTTTAGGGTCAATTTGAGTGTTGGATCAAGAAGTCGGTGGAAGTTGCAAAAAGTTGCTTTTTGCATGTTTCAAATAATGGACACTCACTCATTGTTTTATGGAATTGTAATTGATGTTAGGTGTTTGAATGTGTGTTTTAGATCCTCAAAAAACTTTGAGTCATCAAGTTTGTAATTATCTTAGTGAAGAAAAGTGAACAAGGAGCTCTATTTTCTAAGCTTTAGTGCATTTTTTTGTGTTTTTCAATATTTGTACGGCCCGTACATTACTGTCATAAGTTAAAATATATGTGGGAGCTTAGTGTGGAGTCATAAAATTATTTAGAGTCCAATGTGAGGTCATTTCATCAAGTTTTTAGTTATTTTATGATCTTTTTCTGTCTATTGCTTGGAAACCCTACCTTTCAAGGGTTTTGAGTGAAAATGTGAATTATTAAGCCATTCCATCGATGTAAGATAGATAGGAACAATGGAATGGTAATTTTAGATTATGTTAATGTGTTTTATAGGATTAGGGAGTAGGGGATGGAGGTTCTTGAAGTTCTTCTCAAGATCCTAGCCAAACATCTTCATGTGTTAGGCTAGGTAGCATAACAAAGAAGTAAGACATCAATTTGGAAGGTGGTTAGATTTCAAAAACCTAGTAAAGGTGACCTTTTGAGACTAGTTTAAGGTGCTGGTAGAGATTTTGGAAATTTGGGTGAAGTATTTTTAATACTTCCTTTGTAAAAGTGGCCTAAAATGCCTAAAACTAAGCATAGAAAACCTTTTTTGAGCTCTTTTGTCCAAAACACCCTATGATTTTAATGAGATATAATGGAATACACCTCAATGGGTATTTGAAAAGGCCTGATACTTAGTGTGAGATGACCTTCACTAATATATATGCTACAATATGTCATTTTGGAGACCTAGTGGGAAAGGAATGCTAGTTATTGAAAGTCCATGAGTGGGAGTCTTGAGAGTAAGTTTGTGCTTGAATCATGTTGTTTTAGGTCCCCTTAAGCTAAATCTACCCCTATTCTGCATCAAATAAAGTAACCACAAATAGTAATATTTACTTTAAGGTTGAGGAAGATTGAATCTTGATAGTGGTTGTGTAAGTTGATGACATTATTTTTTGAAGTAATGAATCTATGTGCAAGAAATTTATAGAAGAGACACAAAAAGAGTTTGAAATGTCTATGTTTGGGGAGATGAATTTATTCCTTGGGCTAAAAATCAATCAAATAGGTAAATACATATTCATTTCACAATCAAAGTATGTTAAAAAATGTTGAAAAAGTTTGGAATGGAAGACTCCAAACCAGTATGTTCTCCTATGGTTACTGGTTGCAATTTGAGTAAGGATGATGAATCCTCTAAGGTTGATTAGAGCAAGTATAGATCTATGATTGGTGGACTGCTATACCTAACCGCCACTAGATAGGATATTATCCATGTAGTTTGTCTTGTGGCTAGATTTTAAGAAGATCCTAAAGAGACACATGTTGCAGCTATGAAGAGGATATTAAGATATTTGAAGGTGTGACCAATGAATTAGTATGGGTTAACTACACCTGATCCATACAAATTCGATGCATATTTAACCCACAAAGCATTAATCTCAATAGGATCATTCACTGTAAAAAAAGAGAAAGAAGCCATTAAAACTAACATTCTAAATCATGAAAGCTTAACAAATTTCTAATCTAAGACATTGAAACTTATCCTATTGGGGGAGTGGTGTCTCATTGATGTGGAATGGTGAACCTTTCCCAATCCCTTGGATAATGAGCTTGTTTTGATCGAGTCTATTGAAGAGAATCGACGAAACCGATTAAAGATGTGTGATGAAACATGATTTAAAGCTAAATGAACATGATGCAAGCTATTTTAACATGACGTATGCTAAGATGATTGATATAGGTATATGCAAATCTAATCTAAATGTATGCAAGATTCAAAAGATTAAAATTCTAATTAACAAATAAGCTCAATGTATGCATCTATGCTATCATGGAAGCCATTAATGGAAGATAGACTAATATGCAAGTAAATAAAGATAAAATGAAGTTAAATGTGAGTGAAAATGCAAGTGATTTTAACAACATAAGTTTGATGTTAAAAGATGGATCCATTTGTCTCCAAATAGTGACCTATTTATAGGAGAGCAAATGAGAAATGAAGGGTTGAGATAAAAAAGGCTAATCAATGGTCAAAGATGAAGGAAGTTGGAAGCATGGATCATGGATTCTCATCAATGGATGAGAATGAAAGATGAGATTTTAATCAAGGGTTGATATTCCTTCAAAAAAACACACTTTTGACCAGTACAAGAGGTCACAAGTTAACTTGCACAAGAAGTTTTGAGTTAACTTGCATATGAAGCTAAGTAAGAATATTCCCTTTTTCAAATGAGGAGAGAGAATATTCTTTGGAATATTCTCATGGGTGAGGGAAAAGGATAATTAGGCAAATTAAAACAAAGTTTAATTGTGAAAAAGGGGAAGGAATATTCCATGGTAATATTCTTTTTGGAGGAATATGCAAAGCAAGAATATTCCCTTGGAATATTCTTTTGCAAGTGGGGGGAATTAGATTTATTAGTAATTTGATAATTAAATAAAGTTTTAATTATGCAAATTAGGGGAATTAGGATATGCATTAAATAATTAATTTATTTAATCGAAAGGGGAAGTTATATGATACTTAATTAAATAACTTAGGCTTATTTAATTAAATAACTTAGGCTTATTTAATTAAATAAGAGGAGTTTAGGGATTGAATTAAATAATTTGATTTATTCAATTTAATAGGACAAAATTTTAGCATGAAAGGGGATGAATTAACCTAATTAGGTAAATCAGATTAATAGATGAAAATAAGGCAAGCAATTAAATAGCTAGGATAATTTAATAAATTAAGTGGTAAGAAGGTGGGTTTTAGGATGAAATTGTTAGAGTAATTGGGTATTTACTTTATTAATTAAACAATATTTGTTTAATTACGTAAAGTTCCCTTTTATCTCTTTTCACTTAAGCTAATATTAGGTGCATAATAATTAATTACTTTATTAATTATTATTGTGCAAGCCTAGGGTTTTCCTTTTTAGGGTATTCATCTATATGTAGTTGAAAATTATCTTTTGTATCATTAATTCATTTTACATTTTCAGGTGAATACATTGCTCCACATTCTTGAGCATTTCCTTTGTTGCTTCTCTTTGCTTCTCCTTGTAACAGGTTATTTGCTTGCAAAGATATTTTGGGCTTCTATGGTGTTGTATCTTCTCAACTCCAACATGGTATCAGAGCTTCAGATTTGCAGCTGCTTGTTCTTGTTTTGAGATTTTTTGCATTGGAAGCAAATCTAGGGCTCTAAGATTTCTTCTTGTGGATTCAACATACACTGAATTTTAGGTACACTTTGGGCTCAAATGGACAGTTCCATTGGATTCATAACACCCAAAAACCCATAAAATGATTGTCAAATCGTCGATTTTGGCCACAGTCAACCAGGGTTGCAAAATTTTTTTTAGGGTTTGGCCGTACGATCCCCTTAGAAAAAATCGCAAAAAAATTAAAAAACTCAAAAAAACCTAAGGTTTTTGAATTTTTTTTGGGGTGGCCCGTTCAAAATTTTCAGCCACCAACCACATCGCCAAGCGGCCACTTGCGCTCCACTCCAACGCCGCCCTGCACCCGCTCGACCGCTCGCGCTCCCGTTGACACTGCTGCTGCTGTTGCCGCTGTCGGGCTCCGCCACTACTTGTGCCACTAGCTATGTCCTCCGCTCCGCCTGGCTATGTCCGTCGAGCTCCCCGCCCGGCTCCACCTCGCTTCGCCAAGCTCTGCCAAGTTCTGCCGAACCTGCCAGGTCCACCCCACCCAGCTCGGCCTGCTCCCGCTAACTCCGTCCGAGCTCCCTGACACCGCTCGGGCTCGCCGACCCGAGTCGGCCCCTCCAACCCCTGTGGGCTTCAAACCCCCACCACCTGGTCACATGGGTGACCGTGGGTCTACAGCCGCCAGCCCCCTGGTCGTCCATGTGACCAGGGGCCGAAGACTTTAGCTCTTGAGGGCTGTGAACATTTTTTTTTTCACATTGGAGCAGCTTGCGCTAAATCGGACGTAGAATGGGCATTTTTTCTCGGATTTTCAAAAACGAGATATCGTCAGAAAGCTGGTTTCGACATCGTTCTAGTGGTACTAGTAATTTTTCCTGATTTTGCAATTTTTCAGTCTTTTTTGCCAGTCAAAGTTAGAACTTGGTTTTTTCACTCCAAGGGGCGTATCTTTTGCATCCGAACTCCGTTTTGCACAAACGAATAGGCATTGGAAAGGTGTTATAGTGCTCTTTCTATATCTATAGTCTATTTTACCAGAATATTTACCTAATATTTTTTATTCAAATTTGTGTGTTTTTACACTTTGCTCAATTACTTGGTCATCTTGGCTCCTACACGGGGTTTGTTTTATGTTGGATGGGTTATGTTGATATGATTTATCATTGCTAAGATCATTAGTCTCTGAATTTTTCATTTGAAGAGTTATCATGGGTTTCTCTACTCACCCTTTAGTTGTTCTTCTGGAACGGAGTAATTATGAGTCATGGGCAAAGGGTATACTTACACATTGTAGGTGGCTTAATATTTTGCCTTATTTGTATGTTCTCATACCTGAACCAACAACTTTAGAAGATACAACACCACAGAAGCCCAAAAGATCTTTGCAAGCAAATAACCTATTACAAGGAGAAGCAAAGAGAAGCAACAAAGGAAATGCTCAAGAATGTGGAGCAATGTATTCACTTGAAAATATAAAATGAATAATGATACAAAAGATAGTTTTCAACTACATATAGATGAAAACCCTAAAAAGGATAATCCTAGGCTTGCACAATAATAATTAATAAAGTAATTAATTATTATGCACCTAATGTTAGCTTAAGTGAAAAGAGGTAAAAGAGAACTTTACGTAATTAAACAAATATTGTTTAATTAATAAGTAAATACCCAATTACTCTAACACCCCCCCTTAAGATAGACATAGGGAGAAGCTAAAACATAGAAGAAGCTACTGAAAGCAAAAGCAATGGGTCTCGGCAACAAGGCCAGATCAGGTACCCATGTACAAAATCAATGCAAACCAAATGAAATAGGGTAAAGGAGAAAACCCAGTTGGAACAAAACTCCTCCCCAAAATAGAATGCAAGGAAGAAATGCAATGCACTAATGAAAGAAGGATAGGAGGTGGATAACATGATACCCCCCATAGACAACTTCTATCATATAAGTACATGTACAATGGTCTCCATAGGAGAGATAGAAAGAGAGAAGAAGGCCCCCCCACAATGAAGAAACTCTTGTCACAATGGTAGATGCCTGATGTAGAATCCAAAAGGAGATCTTGAAGTGGCAAATGATATTCCTCCCCTTGGGAAGAAACAGATCCATGGACCTGTATCAAAGAAACCTTATGAAGAATGATGAACCAATCTGTCTCAAGATGTGTGCCATGATAGGATGTTGAAGAGTCTCACTGTCTGAACTGAAACAAATAATGCCAAATCCAAATTGATGTGGAGAATACTGAAATGCGACCTCTGAATGTATGGATAATGGTGGGAAAACAGTGATAACCTGACTGTCAAGGTAGAGGAGATGAATGTCTTGAAAATAATCCTCCAAATCTACAATATAGGACTCCACAAACAAGAAAGATATGTATGCAACATAAGAGTCCAAAGTAGCTATGTCTGGAAGATGTATGATTCCCTGCTGCACTCAATCAAGAACAACAAGAGATGCTAATGAAGTCTCAGTCTGAAGAGTAGGAACTGTGAGACAAACCTCTGATCCATCGAAACATGTAAGGGTGTCTAAATACTCAAGCTCCTCTAAAGTATCATGATCAAAGGGTGTATTTTCTCTCCAAGTAATGGGTATGAGACAATCTGAAGAAGGACCTCTGGGAATGGAGATAGAATAGGGTCTCCATAGATCTCCCAAAGACGTGTCCAAAGTGGGTGAGGATAATCAATTTTTGATATAACCAACAAAGTGTCATGATCAACACTAGATAATATAACTCCTAGAATGTGATTTCTAATGATGTTCCATGCTAATTTTCCCTCTAAAGTTGCTGGTTCAGGTATGAGATCATACAAATAAGGCAAAATATTAAGCCACCTACAATGTGTAAGTATACCCTTTGCCCATGACTCATAATTACCCCGTTTCAGAAGAACAACTGAAGGGTGAGTAGAGAAACCCATGATAACTCTTCAAATGAAAAATTCAGAGACTAATGATCTCATCAATGATAAAGCATATCAACATAACCCATCCAACACAAACAAACCCCATGTAGGAGCTAAGATGACCAAGTAATTGAGCAAACTGTAAAAACACATAAATCTAAATAAAAAATACTTAGTAAATATTCTGGTAAAATAGACTATAGATTTGGGAAGAGCACTGTAACACCTTTCCAATGCCTATTCGTTTGCACAAAATAGAGTTCAAACGCAAAAGATACGCCCCTTGGAGTGAAAAAACCAAGTTCTGACTTTGACTGAAAAAAAAGATGTTAAAACTACAAAGTAAGGAGAAATTACCATTACCATTGGAATGGCGTCGAAACTAGATTTCCGACGATATCTTGTTTTCGAATATCCGCGAAAAAATACACATTCTACACCTAATTTAGCGCAAGCTGCTCCAATGTGAAAAAAAAATGTTCACAACCCTCAAGGGCTAAAGTCTTCGGCCCCCGGTCACATGGACGACCGGGGGGCTAGCTCACCCATGTGACTAGAGGGCAGGGGCTTGAAGCTCGCGGGGGCTCGAGGGGTCGACTTGGGTCCGCGAGTCCGCGCGGTGTTGGTGAGCTCGGATGGAGTTGGCGGGAGCAAGCCGAGCTGGGCGGGGTGGACCTGGTGGGGAGCTTGGTGGACGCAGCCATGTGGAGCGACGAATGCAGCCAGTGGTGGAGGTAGTGGCGGAGCATGGCGGTGAGCATGGAAGCGGCAACGGTAGCTCGGCGGAGCCCGAGCGGAGCGCGAGCGACCGAGCGGGTGCAGGGCGGCGTCGGAGTGGAGCGCAGGTGGCCGCTTGGCTGCGCGGCCGGTGGCCGAAAAATTTGAACGGGCTGCCCCAAAAACCATTGTTTTTGATTTTTTTTTAATAAATTTTTTTGCATTTTTTTTCTGAAGGGGCGTACAGTCAAACCCTAATTTTTTTTTTGCAACCCTGGTTGACTGTTGCCAAAATCGACGATTTGATAGTCGATTTAGGGGTTTCTGGGCACTACGAATCCAATGGCACTGTCCATTTGAGCCCAAAGTGAACCTAAAATTCAGAGTATGCTGATTCCACAAAAAGAAACCTTAGAACCCTAGATTTGCTTCCAATGCAAAAAATCTCAAAACAAGAACAAGTAGCTGCAAATCTGAAGCTCTGATACCATGTAGGAGTTGAGAAAATACAACTTCACAAACCCTGAAGATCACCTGCATGCAAATAACCTGTCACAAAAGAAGAGATGGAGACAAACAAGCATGGGTTCTCTGAAAACTAAAAATGTATATATCAGAGAGAATGAGAGAATGAATTGATATGAAATACAATGGGATCAATCCTTATAAAAAGGAGATCATGCAAACCCTAATAAAACCCTAATAGGAAAAACCCAAATAGAAGCCCTAATAGGAAAACATTTAATAATTAATATAATTAATAAATGTCACATTATGCAAACTAATGTGAAATCTTAAGAAGGGAATAAAGGTAACTTAATCAACATAATTTAGTTAAAACCTTTAGTCTAACACCCCCCCTTAAGATGAGCAACAGTGCAACTACAAATAAATGCAGAAAAACAAAGGTAACTACAATGCAAGAAGGCAAACATGGGTCCCGACAACTAGGCCAGATCAGGTACCCAAATACGACCAAATCTCTGTAAAATGGAGAAATAGAGAAAACCTCATGGGAAAAAGCTCTACTCTAAAAAGAGATGTAGAAGGCCAAGAAGAAGAACATCACTGAAGTAGAAGAAGCTGCAAACAACTATCGAAAGATGACTGCTATGGTGTTGAAGAACCTCCGCTAAAGATAGGATGATCAGGATAAAAAAGACAACAAACTGTATGAGTGGCCCATATGACACTACTCGAATCAGATGGAAAACAAAGGCAAACACTTGGAACGAAGATACAAAATCTGCATGAGTGCCCCAAACGACACTACTCGAATCAGATGGCAAACAAAGGAAAACACTTGGAACGAAGATTTGACAGTCATTTTAGGGGTTTTTGGGTGCTACGAATCCAATGGCATTGTCCATTTGAGCCCAAAGTAAACCTAAAATTCAGAGTACAAAAAATCTCAAAACAAGAACAAGTAGCTGTAAATTTGAAGCTCTGATACCATGTTGGAGTTGAGAAGATACAACACCACAGAAGCCCAAAAGATCTTTGCAAGCAAATAACCTGTTACAAGGAGAAGCAAAGAGAAGCAATAAAGGAAATGCTCAAGAATGTGGAGCATTGTATTCACCTGAAAATGTAAAATGAATAATGATACAAAAGATAGTTTTCAACTACATATAGATGAAAACCCTAAAAATGAAAACCCTAGGCTTGCACAATAATAATTAATAAAGTAATTAATTATTATGCACCTAATGTTAGCTTAAGTGAAAAGAGGTAAAAGGGAACTTTACGTAATTAAACAAATATTGTTTAATTAATAAAGTAAATACCCAATTACTCTAACACCCCCCCTTAAGATAGACATAGGGAGAAGCTAAAACCTAGAAGAAGCTACTGAAAGCAAAAGCAATGGGTCCGGCAACAAGGCCAGATCAGGTACCCATGTACAAAATCAATGCAAACTAAATGAAATGGGGTAAAGGAGAAAACCCAGTGGGAACAAAACTCCTCCCCAAAATAGAATGCAAGGAAGGAATGCAATGCACTAATGAAAGAAGGATAGGAGGTGGATAACATGATACCCCCCATAGACAACTTCTATCATATAAGTACATGTACAATGATCTCCATAGGAGAGATAGAAAGAGAGAAGAAGGCCCCCCCACAATGAAGAAACTCCTATCACAATGGTAGATTCCTGATGTAGAATCCAAAAGGAGATCCTGAAGCAGCAAATGATATTCCTCCCCTTGGGAAGAAATGGATCCATGGACCTATATCGAAGAAACCCTGTGAAGAATGATGAACCGATCTGTCTCAAGATGTGTGCCATGATAGGATGCTGAAGAGTCTCACTGTTTGAACTGAAACAAATAATGCCAAATCCAAACTGATGTGGAGAATACTGAAATGCAACCTCTGAATGCACGGATAATGGTGGGAGAATAGTGATAACCTAACTGTCAAGGTAGAGGAGATGAATGTCTTGAAAATAATCCTCCAAATCTGCAATATAGGACACCACAAACAAGAAAGATATGTTTGCAACATAAGAGTCCAAAGTAGCTATGTCTAGAAGATGTATGATTCCCTGCTGCACTGAATCAAGAACAACAAGAGATGCTGATGAAGTCTCAGTCTAAATAGTAGGAACTGTGAGACAAACCTCTGATCCATCGGAACATGTAAGGGTGTCTAAATACTCAAGCTCCTCTAAAGTATCATGATCAAAGGGTGTATTTTCTCTCCAAGCAATGGGTATGAGACAATCTAAAGCAGGATCCTCTGGGAATGGAGATAGAATAGGGTCTCCATAGATCTCCCAAAGATGTGTCCAAAGTGGGTGAGGACAATCAATGTTCGATATAACCAGCAAAGTGTCATGATCAACACTAGACAATATAACTCCTGCAATGTGATTTCTAATGATGTCCCATGCTAATTTTCCCTCTAAAGTTGCTGGTTCAGGTATGAGATCATACAAATAAGGAAAAATATTAAGCCACCTACAATGTGTAAGTATACCCTTTGCCCATGACTCATAATTACCCCGTTCTAGAAGAACAACTGAAGGGTGAGTAGAGAAACCCATGATAACTCTTCAAATGAAAAATTCAGAGACTAATGATCTCATCAATGATAAAGCATATCAACATAACCCATCCAATGCAAACAAACCCCTTGTAGGAGCCAAGATGACCAAGTAATTGAGTAAAGTGTAAAAATACACAAAGCTGAATAAAAAATACTTGGTAAATATTCTAGTAAAATAGAATGTAGATCTAGAAAGAGCACTATAACACCTTTCCAACGCCTATTCGTTTGCACAAAACGGAGTTCAGACGCAAAAGATACGCCCCTTGGAGTGAAAAAACCAAGTTCTAACTTTGACTGGAAAAAAAGATTGCAAAAATTCAAAATCAAGAAAAATTACTAGTGGCACTAGAACGGTGTCGAAACTAGCTTTCCGATGATATCTCGTTTTCAAAAATACGAAAAAAATGCCCATTCTATGCCCTATTTAGCGCAAGCTGCTCTAATGTGAGAAAAAAATGTTCACAACCCTCAAGGGCTAAAGTCTTCAGTCCCTGGTCATGTGGACGACCAGGGGGCTCACGGCTATAGACCCGTGGTCACCCATGTGACCGGGTGGTGGGGGTTTGAAGCCCATGGGGGTTGGAGGGGCCGACTCGGTTCGGCGAGTCCGCGTGGTGTCAGCGAGCTCGAATGGAGTCGGCGGGAGCAGGCCGAGTTGGGTGGGGTGGACTTGGCGAGTTCGGCAGAGCCGGGCGGGGAGCTCGATGGACACAGCCAGGTAGAGCGGCAGACGTAGCCAGTGGTGGAGGCAGTGGCGAAGCCCGACGGTGAGCTCGGTAGCATCGACGGGAGCCCGAGTGGAGCGCGAGCGACCGAGAGGGTGCAGGGCGGCGTTAGAGCAGAGCGCAGGTGGCCGCTTCGTGGTGAGGCCGGTGGCCAAAAAATTTGAATGGGCCGCCCCAAGAAAATCAAAAACCTTAGGTTTTTTTGAGTTTTTTAATTTTTTTTTTTGCTATTTTTTTCTGAGGGGGCCGTAATGCCAAACCCTAAAATGCTTTTTGCAACCCTGGTTGACTGTGGCCAAAATTAATGATTTGACAATCGTTTTAGGGGTTTTTGGGTGCTACGAATCCAATGGCACTATCCATTTGAGCCCAAAGTGTACCTAAAATTCAGAGTATGCTGAATCCACAAGAAGAAACCTTAGAGCCCTAGATTTGTTTCCAATGCAAAAAATCTCAAAACAAGAACAAGCAGCTGCAAATCTGAAGCTCTGATACCATGTTGGAGTTGAGAAGATACAACACCACAGAAGCCCAAAAGATCTTTGCAAGCAAATAACTTGTTACAAGGAGAAGCAAAGAGAAGCAACAAAGGAAATGCTCAAGAATGTGGAGCAATGTATTCACCTGAAAATGTAAAATGAATAATGATACAAAAGATAGTTTTCAACTACATATAGATGAAAACCCTAGGCTTGCACAATAATAATTAATAAAGTAATTAATTATTATGCACCTAATGTTAGCTTAAGTGAAAAGAGGTAAAAGGGAACTTTACGTAATTAAACAAATATTGTTTAATTAATAAAGTAAATACCCAATTACTCTAACACCCCCCCCTTAAGAACAAGCAGAACAAGCAGCTGCAAATCTTAGGTCCACTTTGGGCTCGAATGGACAGTGCCATTGGATTCGTAGCGCCCAAAAAAATTGTTCCCTTCAAAGGGTTGCAAAAAATTTTTAGGGTTTGGTATGGCCCCAAAAAAAATCGCAAAAAAAAAATTTAAAAACTCGAAAAAACCTAAGGTTTTTGATTTTTTTGGGGCAACCCGTTCAAAATTTTCGGCCACTGTCCGTGCCGCCAAGCGGCCACCTACGCTCCGCTTCGACGCCACCCTGCACCCACTCGGCCGCTCACACTCCGCTCGGGCTTCGCCGAGGTCCAGCCGACACTGCCGCTGCCGCTACCGGGCTTCGCCACTGCCTCCACCGAGCTCCCCGCCCAGCTCCACCTGCTCCACCGAGTTTCGCCGAGCTCCGGTGAACCCGCCAGGTCCACCCCACCTAGCTCGGCCTGCTCCCGCCGACTCCGTCCGAGCTCGCCGACACAGCGTGAGCTCGCTGACCCGAGTCGACCCCTCCAGCCCCTGCGGGCTTCAAACCCAAGCTACCTGGTCACATGGGTGACTGTGGGTCTATAACTGCCAGCCCCTTGGTTGTCCATGTGACCAAGGCTGAAGACTTTAGCCCTTGAGGGCTGTGAACATTTTTTTTTCACATTGGAGCAGCTTGCGCTAAATCGGGCGTAGAATGGGCATTTTTTCTTGGATTTTCGAAAGTGAGATATCATCAGAAAGCTGGTTTCGATGTTGTTCCAGTGGTACTAGTAATTTTTCTTGATTTTGTAGTTTTGTAGTCTTTTTTGCCAGTCAAAGTCAAAACTTCATTTTTTCACTCCAAAGGGTGTATCTTTTGTGTCCGAACTCCGTTTTGTGCAAATGAATAAGCATTGGAAAGCTGTTACAGTGCTCTTTCCAGATCTATAGTCTATTTTACTAGAATATATACCAGGTATTTTTTATTCAGATTTGTGTGTTTTTACACTTTGCTCAATTACTTGGTCATCTTGGCTCCTACAAGGGGTTTGTTTGCGTTGGATGGGTTATGTTGATATGCTTTATCATTGATGAGATCATTAGTCTCTAAATTTTTCATTTGAAGAGTTATCATGGGTTTCTCTACTCACCCTTCAGTTGTTCTTCTAGAACGGGGTAATTATGAGTCATGGGCAAAGGGTATACTTACACATTGTAGGTGGCTTAATATTTTGCCTTATTTTTATGATCTCATACCTAAAACAACAACTTTAGAGGGAAAATTAGCCTGGGACATCATTAGAAATCACATTGCAGGAGTTATATTGTCTAGTGTTGATCATGACACTGTGTTGGTTATATCAGACATTGATTGTCCTCACCCACTTTGGACACATCTTTGGGAGATCTATGGAGACCCTATTCTATCTCCATTCCTAGAGGATCTTGCTTCATATTGTCTCATACCCATTGCTTGGAGAGAAAATACACCCTTTGATCATGATACTTTAGAGGAGCTTGAGTATTTAGACACCCTTACATGTTTTGATGGATCAGAAGTTTGTCTCACAGTTCCTACTCTTCAGACTGAGACTTCATCATCATCTCTTGTTGTTCTTGATTGAGTGCAGCAGGGAATCATACATCTTCCAGACATAGCTACTTTGGACTCTTATGTTGTAGACATATCTTTCTTGTTTGTGGAGTCCTATATTGCAGATTTGGAGGATTATTTTGAGGACATTCATCTCCTCTACCTTGACAGTCAGGTTATCACTATTCGCCCACCATTATCCATGCATTCAGAGGTTGCATTTCAGTATTCTCCACATCAATTTGGATTTGTCATTATTTGTTTCAGTTCAGATAGTGAGACTCTTCAGCATCCTATCATGGCACACATCTTAAGATAGATTGGTTCATCTTTCTTCACAAGGTTTCTTTGATACAGATCCATGGATCCGTTTCTTCTGAAGAGGAGGAATATCATTTTCCACTTTAGGATCTCCTTTTGGATTCTACATTAGGCATCTACCATTGTGACAAGAGTTTCTTCATTGTGGGGTGGCCTTCTTCTATCTTTCTATCTCTCCTATGGAGATCATTGTACATGTACTTATATGATAGAAGTTGTCTATGGGGGGTATCATGTTATCCACCTCCTATCCTTCTTTCATTAGTGCATTGCATTCCTTCCTTGCATTCTATTTTGGGGAGGAGTTTCGTTCCCACTGGGTTTTCTCCTTTACCCCATTTCATTTAGTTTGCATTGATTTTGTACATGGGTACCTGATCTAGCCTTGTTGTTGGGACCCATTGCTTTTTGCTTTCAGTAGCTTCTTCTAGGTTTTAGCTTCTCCCTATGTCCATCTTAAGGGGGGGTGTTAGAGTAATTGGGTATTTAATTTATTAATTAAACAATATTTGTTTAATTACGTAAAGTTCCATTTTACCTCTTTTCACTTAAGCTAACATTAGGTGCATAATAATTAATTACTTTATTAATTATTATTGTGCAAGCCTAGGGTTTTCATTTTTAGGGTTTTCATCTATATGTAGTTGAAAACTATTTTTTGTATCATTATTCATTTTACATTTTTAGGTGAATACATTGCTCCACATTCTTGAGCATTTCCTTTGTTGCTTCTCTATGCTTCTCCTTGTAACGGGTTATTTGCTTGTAAAGATCTTTTGGGCTTCTGTGGTGTTGTATCTTCTCAACTTTTCTTACCAACCTTGGTTGACTGTGGCCAAATTTTTTTTAGATTTTGGCCATAGTCAACCAAGGTTGTATTTGAGATTTGGTTGTATTTGGGTACCTGATATGGCCTAGTTGCCGGGACCCATGTTGCCTTCTTGCATTGTAGTTACCTTTTCTTTCTTGCACTTGTTTGTAGCTGCATTGTTGCTTATCTTAAGGGGGGGTGTTAGAGTAAAGGTTTTAACTTAATTATGTTGATTAAGTTACCTTTATTCCCTTCTTAAGATTTCCTGTTAGTTTTCATAATGTGACATTTAATAATTATATTAATTATTAAATGTTTTCCTATTAGGGCTTCTATTAGGGTTTTTCCTATAAGGGTTTTATTAAAGTAATTGGGTATTTACTTTATTAGAAATGATGTTAGTTATCCAATGTGATCCATCAATTTTTTTTTAAGTGTCTACATTTTTCCCATCTTTGAAACAATGTACTCGTTGCATTGGTTCAAAGGTTGATGCTGATTTTGTTGTTGATGATGATGGAGAAATGGATATCGATGATCTCTTTGAGATGTTGATAGCCAAGTTAAAGTGATTGATCTAATTGATTGATTGATAACATTGTTGAGGATTCACAACAATACAAGGATTGTGTTGAATAACACGAGGATTGGTAGTGAAATATATATCCCAATGATGATTGATTTGATAATTTGATCAAGATTTTCTAGCAAGGATAGGAAAAAAGTTCGTTAGATGATTTGATATTGACATGATCGAAAGATGGTTGGTTGCCCCCTCCAGAGATCAATCAGGGAATAAAGTGTTCAAGATTTGGCTCACGATAGATGAAAATTAGACTTATGCTTGAGATGCTTGAGATTTAAGGTTGCTTTTGAATCAAAGAGCTACAAAATTTTTAGATTGTTGAGCTGAAGATGATATAGATGCCCCATTGTTCCCTAGTGAAAGATGGATTGCTGGTGAAGAGGATGAAAAATAGTTCTTGGAAAGCTCAAATGTTGATGTAGACAAATTTAATGATGTATAGACAATCATTGGCTATGGGTAGCCTCATGTATATATTGATGTATCTTATATATTCAAAGCTTGGATATAAATGTTAGTAACGATAGAAGAATAAGATGGATTTGACCATTGATTTCAAAATTGATTTAAATTCCAACAAGTCTATGATCCACTGAGACTTTATTAGATATGTTGACGAGAGTTGATCATGATGATTTGATCATATCTTGGGATTGGGATTTTCTGTCATTCCTTATGTTTGATATAACACATAGACATGATGCATCAAGATATCGATAACCAAGATGGCATTGTATCTAGTGTAATGGACTTTGACTCTGAAAATAGATAGGATAGTTCTTATTCACACCTTGACATACAAAAACCTCATTGAATTGTAGTTTAGAAGTTTAGAATATATCAGACCAAAACATATGCAATAGTCAACAATATACTAAACAACTTCCATACACACAACTAAGCAAGTATGCGCCAATATTATTTAACCAGAATATCCACAAGCACAAAAAATGAAAGATAATGATCAATGCCCCATTCCTTTCCCTCTAAATCATTGAGACATAATTGAGAGGTCCTCAGAATGGGTCAATAAGATAAATCATAAGGAACGATCAAAGATAAATAGTCAGTGCTATCTATATCGCTTGCCAGTTTAAATATAGCTAAGGTGATGTCTGATACTGATTTCCATCATAGGAAGGATACATCCTAGGACATGTGGATTAGGTTTTTTGATCAGTATGGGGTGTGTGATAAGCTATTGATACAAACTTCACTAACTCACCTACCTATGATTTAGACTTTAGATTTTGACACTTAGGTTTTCTCTTTACGACTTGCGACACTTGCTTTCTACTTGTTTTGCCAAAGGTTGAAGGTGATGATTGATTTATTATGGATGGAAGGTTTATTTTAAGTGAAAGTGAAATGGGATGGATGGTTTGGGGTTTTTGGAATATTTCAATGTTTTTGGTATTTTAAAAAAAATGTTTTGAGGTTGTTTTTTGTCTTTTTGAAAGTTTATGTGAATGTTTATGTTTTCGATTATTTGAGGCCTTTTAAAGTCTTTCATTGTTTTCTAGTGTTTTAGTGTTTTCAATTTTCAAATGTTTTTGGATTTTTTAAAGTTTTTTTAATATTTAATGCTTTTTTGATATTTGAATGTTTAGGAGTTTTTCGAGAGTTTAAATATTTAAGGCTTTTTTGATATTTGAATGTTTATGGATTTTTTGAGATTTTTGACCAAGAACCTAACCTAAAAGACCTATCCTAGGGTTCTGGGGGTTGATCAAATATTAGCCTTTCCTACGTTATACATGTAGAGACCACGTGGTTTGACTGACTATTTTATTTAACAATAAGATATTAAAAGTTGATGGAATGCCAATTTATTATGACAAACTCCTAAATGATTGACCTAGGGTGTCTCGAGGGCACATAAATGAGGGCCTTGCCTATGTTCAAGCTCAGAGACCCGTAGTTCAACAAGGTTACCATTTTTGCATTTTTTAAGTTTTGACCTTTTCAGGGATTTTGATGGGTTTTGGATGTTTTGGATTTTGACTTTACAATTTTGCAAATGTTTTTGGATTTTCAATGATATTTGACATAAAAGATACCTAGATCATGACGTTGATGTCACGTTCTGAGAAATAAGACATGGATCAAGAGTTATTTGAAAAAAAAAGTACAATAACCTATCCCCAGTGTATAGCAATACTTCATAGTTGAATGGAAAAACCAAGATAGGTAATGTATATGCGAAGAGTTCAACAGAGTTTTATCATGCTAGATATAGGCTATGGGACTTTAGGAGATAAAATGGTAAAGATACTATCAAAATTATAACATGAGTAGAGTTGAAGTATACACCGAATCTTTGTCAAGATAAAGATAAGCTAGAATATCTCAATGAATCTATATTGGATGGATGGAGAGAACATTGGATTTATCATGACAAGGATGAGATTCTTCTATCTAAGAAGGATCATATTGATGCTCAATTCTACTCATGACACTTATGTTCCAGGTTTTAATCATAGTACTTTCCTAAAGCGCCACCGTAGCAGTTTTCACTGGAGGATGATTTTTGTTTTTACTATTTTCTTGATTTTTTGATTTTTTGAAGATTTTACCCTCACATTGAACCACCTAGTGGTAATGATGTAGAGGCCACTATCATAATGTGTCGGCGATATCATGCTTGAAGAATCTACTTTTCTAAGATACAAGCACTTGAATGCAACCTTGAAGAACTTTGATCTACCTTGTGGATACTAGAATTAACCTTGTCTATGTTCTCATATCATGATAAAGTGACTTCAAAATCCTTATGATGAAGAGTATCTGCCAACACACGGTCAATGCAAGAATTGTATATTGTGAATGGAGTGTATGGTGACATGTATGAAGGAATATGAGATGGATTGGTCGATAGTTTTGAACCTTTGACTCTCCAAACTTGGGAAGATGAATTATTATGGGTGGGAATGGAGGTTTTCATGGAATTGGGAATAACCATTGGATATACTTTGTTCCGTGCTTGAGAAGCTTTCTTTTTTTATTTGAGGACTCTTTTGATGGATAAATTTCCCCTTTTAATTTTTCCCCATAGTTTCTTTGACTAATGGAGTTTTAGAGGGATGATTAAATTCTTTATTTTTCTTTGGTATCCATTTGTATTTGCTTTGTCCCTTTTGTGTCACTATTTCATTTTCTTTGATGATAGTATTTTCATCATAAGGATTCTTTGTGCCCCATATGTTTATGTTTGTTGTAGGCAAGATTACCCCTAACATCATGAAGGTATTATCAATACCTAATACTTTTCCCTGATAATGTATCCTTTGATCCATAGCCATTAAAAATGACTTTTCATGAACACATGATATTGCTATGGGTTCCTATTTTTTAAGAATATGAACTATTTGCTTCGGTTCTATGAAATCATTTTCTATTGACACTACTTAAAAAAATGTTGATGCTGACTCAAAAGATGTCGGTGATGCACAATCACTATAAGAATCAAGAATATTGACCATTGCTTACTCTTGTTTAGGAATACCAAGAGTGGGAGAATATGGTTTTGGATGAAGAACATCTATATCCGTCAAAAAGAAACATCCCAAGGGTGATATCGGGGACATATTTAGAGTTTAAAATGGTTTGGAAGATGTCTCTTAGATCTTGATGAAATTATGGAGATATGGGTTCTCGATCTTGACTCGATTCAGAGTATCTTTCGTTATCCTCAAGAGCCTCCTCTTGACATGACCCTTGGGTGGATGATATATTATCGATAAAAGAATCTTCATAAAATTTTGTGAGTATGGGTGCAATAAGGGATATTTATTGCTCTTTTGGAACTTCTTCAACAAGACCAATCATGGATTCATATTTGGGAGAGATATCACAATCTGATATCCACTTGATGTCATTACGATATAAAGTATTGCTAACCATTGTTGATGGTTTTGGACATTGTTTTAAAATAGTATCTTGATGCATGTCTAGTTCATCATGTTGTGATAAATAAATATGTTCCATCATGGTATCATGGGTATTGTTTATTTTTTTTGAGTTTGAGGCCTTTCTTGAATCTTTTTCTTTTGTATGATCAAACAAAGGGTTTTTGTAATTTTTGGATTTTCATTCCTAGATTTTTGATCTATAGAAATGTCCCCTTGTTCAGTAAGATCTTCTATTAGATGTTTGAGTCTGAAATAATTTTGTGTGTTATGACCTTTGTGTTAGTGAAATTCACAAAAATGATCGTCTCTATAGCTACGAGGTTTGACTTGTGGTTCTTGATAGTTCAAGATATCTGGGAGTGTGATAATATTAGACTGTATCAACCTCTTCAACACATTCTCCATAGGTTCCCCCAAGTGAGTGAATTATAATTTAGGAGAATTGTTTATTCTTTGTGGTGTATGTTGAGTGATTGTAGCGTTGATTTTTGTTTGATTATTTGGTGATGGCATGTAGGGTTGTTGTGTATTCATGGTTTGGGTTTTGCTTGTCTAGGAGTAGTTAATGTTGTTCTCACCCTTTTGTTGTTTGTCCTTGATGACAAAGTCACAAATGGCACTATGGTATTGACAGCTGCAAGTTCAGGTTGATGGTATTGGTTGACCTATCCTCATATACTTGCATTGAATTATTGTTGCCTATTATTCTTCAGAGTTTACAGGGTTGTATTAGTATTCAATTTGGTTCATTTATAGGATCTTCATGCTTGTTCCCATTCAGGTTGATCATGTTCTTGATGATTTTATTTCTGGTTATGCATGATATTCATTTGCAGATGGTTATGACTATATCGGAATAACAATGTTGATAAGGCATGGTACAAGATGGTCCCCACAGGTACATTCAATATGTTTACATGTCATTGTGACATACTCATTCTGGAAGATTCATTTTCAGGTATTCATGGGTTTATACATATGTGCATTCTTATCTTGGGCTGATAGATTTAATGATATATGTGACACATTTGTTTCATCAGTATGCTAACATTTGATTCATGGAATCATACTACATACATAGTTGCAAGGTCTTGGATAGGTGACAAAAATCTATTTTTAAGATACCTATTACATTCTCAGGTTACACAATGTTTATTTCAAAGGTGACATTGTTATCATTATACTCTGGTATATTTTGGTTGATTACTTTTAGATTATGGTATTTTAAACTTGATCTTAAGTAAGATGTCTTCACATGATATTTGAGTGGCACTTTTTATGTTTGCTCAAAGAATATAGGTTCAGGAGCATAAGCACTTCATTTTGTTTGGTCTTGACTATCACATTTTAATGTGATTGAGTATTTTGGTTATGCACTCCTTAGCTTATTGGTTTGGTATGAGATTAATTTTTTTATCTTGGCATATAAAATGACATTATACTTATGTCATTGGATTTTTAACATCACTATGTGGGCATAGGTTGGCTTCAAGAGGTGATCTAAACCCTATTGGGTTTCTTTTGAACACTAATGTTTTTGATCTAGCGATATTTTTTCTTTGCTCTAAGGTATCGACCTTTATTACAATAGTGAATGACTTAAAGTTAATTTGGATTTGGTATTGACCACTTTATTTACTCAAAGCATATGAATTTGACTCTTGATAAAAGGATTTTGACCTTGTGAAGAGGGAATTTTTAAATGACATGGCAGTCATCATATATCATTATTCTTGTTGGCATGTTTGAATCCTTTGGACATGGATTAAAGTCTTTTAAGTGATAATGTGTAATCGACAGCTAGGACTCAATAATCAAATTGATCATTATGTCGGCATCAAGGTATTTGACAAGGGATGCGTATTCATTATAATTTTTTATTACTAATGACTTAAGTCATTTCGGACCTCAACATTTATTAATTTTGTTAAAGGAATTGAATGACATGAAGAAAGATTAGGTCAAGTTCTTTTCGATTTCTCATTGCTAGGATTTATAACCCTAACTGTCACCATGGAGAGAAGGTAACTGCTCTTTCTGTGATTATTACTTTCTGCAACTAAATTGATAGAAGTTTGAGCTCCCTATAAGAGCTATGACATGGTTGGTATCTTGGTCTGCCATTTCTCATTGACTGGAATCTCGAATTTGGAAGGAAATTCGTTGCTTTTACTTCTATAGGGTTGGTAAATGCAATGATATAGGTTCTCATGCATTTTTTTTTTCTATCTTCAGTTTTATTTCATCAGGTATTTTCTTCTATCATTTGAAGCATGCTTTATAGAAAGATCAATTATTTGTCTTGGCTTGAATATGGAAGGTTATTTTAAAAAAAAAGGTTGTTCGTTATTATTCTGGGAACGGTTACTATATTTTTGACAGGCTTTGGTAGTGATATTCCTTTTTGTTTTATCTGAATGGTAAAAGGTGTTGTAAAGGAAAAAGATGCTCTGATAAATATCATTCCTATTTGTCATTTCAGTGAGGGTTTTTGTTATTAAGTTGATTATTCTTAGATCTGGCATATGGGTAATCTTGCAAAATTATTTCAAAGAGGAAAAATTTGTCACCTTGCTATTATTACTTTCATCTTTTTTGAAAAAGAGGGTTTTAGGAAATGGGTGACAAAGATTCGATAGACATGCTTACTATAATGGTTTTTTGTTTTAGTTTTAGATCTAAGAATGAACTTTTGTGTGGTTGTTACAAACAAAAGATTCTCTTTATTCTGCTCTATTCTTATTATTGTTTTGTGGTGCCTGAAACAAAACAGTTCCTGCAACTAGTTGAGTAAGAGATTCTTTTGAAAATGACATTTTTGAAGACTCATTTTTCAGTAAATCTATTTGTAGACATCCAAATTTTATCACTTCCATATGATAAAAATCATCTATCATACTCATCTATTTCATTAATAGTGATTAAATAATTTATTTAATCATTATTTCATTTTCTACCTAAGGTTCCTAAAGTATGTAATTAAATAAATTAAATACTTTACCTTACACCTTTTCTTCCCTAAATTAAATAAATATGATAATTTGTTTAATTTAGTCATTTAACCCATTTGGATTAAAATCAATTTTTAATTCCCCTTTTTCTCTCTCCTTGTCACATTCTCCATAACCCTCTTTTAATCCAGATTAAATTAATTAATCTGTGATTAGGATGTGCACCACTTAATCTTGATTAAGTGTCACATCCTCCATAATCTCCCACTTGTCCCTAATATCTCATTAATTATCCTAATCTTGTGTTTGCACAACCTTAATCAGAATCATTAGCCACATTTGGCTTACCTTTTCTGGTCAACCTTCCCACTTACCCTTTTTAGCCTGGACTCCCTTCCCCATGTGAATTTTTAATTCACATTTATTTAACCAAGGTTCCTCTCTTCCCCATGTGAATTTTTAATTCACATTTTATTCTTCCAAGGTTTACCCTATCCCCATGCAAATGTGACATGTCATTTTACATGTGCCCAAGGATTCTAGAACCTTGGACTTGTCACATCACCCACATGTGACAAATATCCAACTTTTTGGAGACCCTCTCTTATCCACTAGATTCTTCCAATCATTGTGAATTTTTAATTCATTTTTATTCCTCCAAGGAATCTTCTCATCCCCCAAGATCCACCTCATGTACTTCCCTTCCACCTCATTTCCACATCATTCCACCCTAAGACATCTCACATTCCACATGTCAAGATGTGAGGGCTTGTGAGTTCTCAACTCACCATATCCCTTCATCTTGATCTTGTTGGATCAATCCCAACCATTGAATTCTCTAGAGAATTCCAATTATCCTATAAATACCCCCTCATTTCTCCCATTTTGAGGATCAAGTCTTTTGCAATAAAACTCTTGCAAAATTCTCATTTGAGCTCTCATCTATCATAGCACTTAGCATTCTCATTCATCTTGCATCCATTCAACTCCATTTCCATCCAAGGAGCACACAACTCTTCAAGAATCAAAGGGCCAACCAAGGAAGGAGAAGCAAAGGAAAGGTATAATCAACTTCAATCATCAATTGTTTTATCTTTTTTCTTTGCTTCATCATTTTCTTAGGCTAATCTTATTAAGGTGTCCTCTTTTAGTTTTATTGATTTTGTTAATGCATCATTAGTTTTGTTTAGCATATCACATTAGGAGTAGCATTTTAAAGGGATCACACTATTTTTTGAAAATACATATATACAGTGTTTCATCACTATGAGATTAGGGATGTTATTGTTGAGATTGTAATTTGTTACTGTATCGAAAAGAAAAAGTTGAAAAATCTCTATAATACAATATAGAAAATTTGTTGTTGAGAAAATATGTTTACTTATTTATTTAATATTTTAGGGATTCATTGTTTTGAATATTAAGGGTATTAGATAGATTAAGGGTGTGGGGTTCTATGATCTTATCTAGAAAACAAAGAGATGCTCTGTGTTATTGTTATTGTGTAATCTAAAAATGGGTTGGTGCTTTTTGAAATTGGTGTTTCAAAATGAGGGGTTGGTGCTCCTTGAAATCGGTGTTTCAAATTGAGGGGTTTGTACTCCTTGAGTTGGTGCTCAAAAATTAGCCTATAAGAATTTTTTGACAGTGGTTTTCAAATGAGAGCCTCAAAGGCAACATTTTCAGGAGTGGGTTTTCTACCCTAGGAAGGTTTTCCACTCAAAAAATCTTGTGTCTCATTGTTAATTTGTGGTTTCACCGCTTTACTGTGATAATTTTGTATTGTCTATTGTTTTGCTATTACATTTATCATTTCAGTTTATGAATGATTGCATTCAAATCATGAATGTATTTATCATTGAAATATTGCAAACAAATGTGTGCTATGGTTTATGATTTCAAAAATGGTAAAATATGTTCAGACATTGATTCACCCCCCTCTTAGTGTCATTTTCACTCTAACAATTAGTATCAAAGTGTAGGGTCCTCATATAGGTCTAAACCACCTTGGATTGATTCTGGTTTTGGAGTTTATTAATGATGTCATAAGTTCAAGAAAGTACTTATGTTTGAATGATTCAGACTATGTTTTATGAAAACATATATTGTCTCAATTGGTGTTAGTGTATAGAGCCTTACCTGTGCATAAGTCTAACCAACTTAGGGTTTCCCAGTCGTGGAGTATTCATTATGGCTAAGTGCAAAAGTAACAAAGGTCAAAATAAAACCCTTAGTGTCAAGCAAAAAGTTGATAAAACAATCCCTGTCAAGTCAAGTGAAGTCTTGTCTCAAGAAATACCCTTGTCATTTGATACTAAAAGTGACCCTGTAGTTGGTGAAGAAGAAGATCACTTAGTAATTGAATTTGAACAAGAATTTGGTGAAAAATAATATGAAGATGATGAGTATGAGGTTGATCTGGAAGGATAATTGCTTGCTACATTAGATGAACTTAAAAGGATTAAACAAGAAAATCAGGAACTTAAGGTACAAATTCAAAAGAGTATTGATACTAATCAAGCATTAAACCAAAACTATGATAAATATGAAAAGATTATTGAATTTCTAAAAGGTCAAATGGTTGATAGAAAAAGGATTGAAGAGGAATTGGAAGTCAAGTTAAAAGACAAGGATGAATTGTGCAATAAACTAGAAAATGAGATTGCTTCTTTAAAGAAATGTTCAGATAATGATTCCTTGTTAAAAGAACTAACACTTAAAGATGATATGATTATAAGTCAAAAAATTAAAATTGAAGAATGTAAGAGGATAACAGATGTTGTAAGGTCTGATTTAGAGATTAAAAATATTGAATGTCTAAAATTTGAAGGAGAATTAGTTGATTTAAGAAAAGAGCTTGACAGTGTCAAGGTTCAATTAGACAAATTTCAGAAATTTGATCATAGTACTAATATATTGAATGAGATGTTGGGCAAACAAAAGAATTCTAAAGATCCTACAGGAGTGGGATATGAGGTTGGAGAAAGCTCTGCAGAAGAATCTAAACATGAGTCAGTATTTGCTACTGCAGATGGAAATATTCTTACATTCAAGCAAACACCAAGAATGAAGGTTGATCTTGGTTACCATATTGCTGCACCAAATGATGACACTAATGCTAGAAGACAATTTAATGGCATTCACAGAGAAAGGAGAAATGTCTTCAGATCTTCACATCCTTGGCATGATCAGTCATTTAGGTATAATCATTATTTTCAAGGATATTGTTATGTTTGTAATGAATTTGGTCATAAGGAAATTGATTGCATGAGATGGTCAAATAAGAATCATTCTAATGTCTCTAGAAATGAAAATGTGGTGTGTTAAAAATTGTAACAACTTTGGTCATTTTATAAAAGATTGTAGAATGAATACAAGTGATAATTATGATGGGAAAAAAGTTGGAAATGTCTTTAGGAAGCCTTATGTTCCTCAGATCAATCACCAAGTCATTTTTTTCAGATGTAATGACATTGGGCATAAAGTACAACAATGCAAATTTAATAGAGAGACAAGTACTTTAAGCAAACAAGTGAAAAAGTCTACACTGGTGTGGAGAAGAAAGAGCAATCAAGATGGCAAAAAGAGAAATAAAGATGAATGTGCGAAAATTCCTTGTGCACTCCTTGCACATGTGATACATCCAAGTCATGAGAAGATGCAAAGAATTAGGGGGAGTCTATTATTGTAACACATTTTACCCCTATGAAGTCAAGAATGAGGTATGAAAGCATGCATTTGCTATTGGTGGTAAAAGAATTAAAGAAGAGGTCTGTAAATGTCAATATTTCATTATGTTTATTCTGATTGTATTGATTATGAAGGTCTGCATATGATATTGGAAGTTTATGAGAGCCTTGGATATAACAAATATCATCATGATTATTGCACACTGCATAACTGATCAGCTTTACAGGTTGTTAAGGAATTCAAGTTTGAAGTACATTGATAGTCCTTTGGTGAGTTTGATTCTTTGATGACTCAACTCATAAGAAGTTGCAAATTTCATATGGGGTCATGCATATTTGAAATCTACATAGAAAGTTGAAATTTTGTTAAATCTACTTTTGTTCTTGACATATTGGTGCTCTTTATGACAAACTTGATGGTAGGCTATTTGAAGTTCTTCCTGACTTCATTTAAATAATTACTATGTTAAGATTGTATCTAATCAAACCTTGAATACATCTTGATAATCCTTTGTCTCTAAGAATAATTGGTTGAGTATCAGAGAATGTTTTTTTTATTGATTTGCACTCATGCTCTTGGAAGATTTTAGATTCATAATTGAAGTTAAGTGTTCTTATTCAAATATCAGATGATAAAGATTCTTGAGGACATGCTTAAAATGTGACTCACAGATATAAGTGCTAATGATGCTATGATAATCTCTGTGTTATATTTGAGCTATATATATCTTCGATTCTTTTAGACAAAATACTATGATGGTTTATGTTGACATAGAAGGTTCAACTCTATGGGTGTAGTAGAAGGACATGGAACATTGCTTAAACTAATTAGAGTGTGAAAGAAATAACAATGAACATAAATGATAAGATCCTTCAAGAAGTTCAATACTTTGCAGTAGTTATGAAGAGTTATGGAAATTAAATCAAAGAAATTATATTGGTAAGAGTATCTAGAGATTTTCCTATGTAAGTGCTTGTGACATTGTGATAGTATCATGTTTTATGACAAAATTGTGCTTGAAAGAAATTTCCAATGAGAATTTGTTTGGGGGAGAAGCTCATAATATCTTTGATGTTGTCATAGTTTATTCCTTGGTACATGGTTATTCATGCTGGTAACATTGTGTTTATAGTTGGTAAGTTGATGCAATGGGCATTGGTAATGCATTGTCATGATTTATTGGTTTGCTTTGACAACTTGTTTGTCCACTTTTGGTGCTCTGGATCATTATATGCTATTGGTTCTTGTTGCTTTCTAGACAATGATATATTTTTTTGGGAAGTGATCTAATTTTTTGCTCTATTATATTTCCAATTATTTTCACAGGGGTTACTAATCTTGCTTGGTCTAGTGGTTGACAGGTTTAAGAAGTTTTTATAATGAAAGGGAACATTGTTTTAAATGAGCTTATTTTGATGCTTGGGTTTTGGCTGTAATGGTTTGTCTTGGATGCATCTTGGTGCAAAGCCTCTCAAATGTTCTTGGTGGTGTTTCAATTGGATACTTGTGTTTCTATTCCTTGCAAATTGTCAGTTTGTGGTGGTTGCTAACCATTAACAAGGCTTGCTACTTTGAAACTATGACTCAATGTATCAGTGCTAATCAAATAATTTTATCCTTGTGAGGTGACAATGGAGGATGGAGTTTAACATGACAAGAAGGTGGTATGTTCAAGTAACTGATCTTCAATCCTTGATAACAAAGAAAATTCCAAGGTAATAGGTCTTTAGTCCTCAAGTAACTTTTGACAATTGGGTATGTTGCATTATAATATTATCTTCCTTTGCTTTGGTGTTGATGATATGGACTGAGATTATTGGAAAGGACATACTGTTATTCTTACTATGATACCAACACAATCATTTGTTACATACCTAGGTATATATATCTACTTGAGTTATTACACATTTTTTCTACTCTTTGTCTTTGATGCAAAAAGGGGGAGAGAGATTTGTGTTTTTCAATCAAGGACAAAGGGGGAGTTTGTTGTTCTCACTCCTCTATTGTTTGTCCTTGATGGAAAAGTCACAAATGGTGCTATGGTATTGAGAGGTGCAGGTTCAGGTTGATGGTATTGATTCACCTGTCCTCATATACTTGCATTGAATTATTGTTGCCTATTATGCTTCAGAGTTTACAGGGTTGTATTGGTATTCAATTTGGTTCATTTACAAGATCTTCATGCTTGTTCCCATTCAGGTTGATCATGTTCTTGATGATTCTATTTCTAGTTATGCATGATATTCATTTGTAGATGGTTATGACTATATTGGATTGCCAATGTTGATAAGGCATGGTACAGGATGGTCCCCACAATTATATTCAACATGTTTACAATTCATTGTGACATACTCATTCTGGCAGATTCATTTTCAGGTATTCATGGGTTTATACATATGTGCATTCTTATCTTGGGTTGAAAAATTTAATTATATATGTGAAACATTTGTCTCATCAATATGCAAACATTTGATTCATGGAATCATAATACATACATAGTTGCAAGGTTTTGGACAGGTGACAAAAATCTATTTTTTAGATACCTATTACATTCTCAGGTTACACATTGTTTATTTCAAAGGTGACATTGTTATCATTATAAGTCTCTGGTATATTCTGGCTGACTAATTTTAGATTATGGTATATTCAGCTTGATCTTAAGTAATATGTCTTTACATGATATTTGAGTGGCACTTTTTATATTTTCTCAAAGCATACAGGTTCAAGAGCATAAGCACTTCATTTGTTTTGGTCTTGACTATCACATTTTAATGTGATTGAGTATTTTGGTTATGCACTCCTTAGCTTATTGGTTTGGTATGAGATTAATATTTTTTTATCTTGGCATATAAAATGACATTATACTTGTGCCATTGGATTTTTAACATCACTATGTGGGTATAGGTTGGCTTCAAGAGGTGATCTAAACCCTATTAGGTTTCTTTTGAACACTAATGTTTTTGATCTAGCAATATTTTTTCTTTTCTCTAAGGTATCGAGTTGTATTGCAATAGTGAATGACTTAAAGTCAATTTGGATTTGGTATCAACCACTTTATTTCTTCAAAGCATATGAATTTGAATCTTTGATAAAAGGCTTTCGACCTTGTGAAGACGAAATTTTTAAATGAAATGGCAGCCATCATATATCATTATTCCTGTTGGCATGTTTGAATCCTTTGGACATGGATTAAAATCTTTTAAGTGATAATGTGAAATTGATAGCTAGGAATCAATAATCAAATTGATCAGTATGTCGGCATCAAGATCTTTGACAGTGGATGTGTATTTATTATAATGTTTTATTACTAATGACTTAAGTCATTTCAGACCTCAACATTTTATTAATTTTGTTAAAGGCATCGAATGGCAAGGAAATATTAGGGCAAGTTCTTTTCGATTTCTCATTGCTAGGGTTTAGAACCCTAACCGCAACCATGGAGAGAAGGTAATCATTCTTGTTGTGATTATTACTTGCTGCAACTAAATTGAAGGAAGTTTGAATTCCTTGTAAGAGCTATAACATGGTTGGTATCTTGGTTTGTCGTTTCTCATTGACTGGAAGCTTGAATATGGAAGGAGATTCATTGGTTTTCCTTCTACAGGGTTGGTAAATGCAATGATACAGGTTCTCATGCATTTTTGTTCTATCTTTAGTTTCATTTCATCAGGTATTTTCTTCTATCATTTGAAGCATGCTTTATAGAAAGATCAGTTATTTATCTTGGCTTGAATATGGAAGGCTATTTAAAAAAAAGGGTTGTTCATTATTATTCTGGGAATGGTTACTATGTTTTTGATAGGCTTTGGTAGTGATATTCCTTTCTGTTTTATCTGAATGGTAAAAGGTGTTGTAAAGGAAAAAGATGCTCTGATAAATATCATTCCTATTTGTCATTGCAGTGAGGATTTTTGTTATTAAGTTGATTATTCTTAGATTAGGCATATGGGTAATCTTGCAAAACCGTTTCAAAGAGGAAAATGTTGTCTCCTTGCTATCATTACTTTCATCTTTTCTGAAAAAGAAGGTTTCAAGAAATGGGTGATTAAGATTCGATAGACATGCTTACTATAGTGGGTTTTTGTTTCAGTTTTAGATCTAAGAATGAACTTCTATGTGGCTATTACAAACAAAATATTCTCTTTATTCTGTTGTATTATTATTATTGTTTTGTGGTGCCTGAAACAAAATGGTTCCTTCAACCAGCTGAGTTAAAGACTATTTTGAAAATGACATTGTTGAAGACTCAATTTTCAACAGATCTATTTTTTGAAAATACATATATATAGTGTTTCATCACTATGAGATTAGGGATGTTATTGTTGAGATTGTAATTTTTTACTGTATCGAAAGAAAAAGTTGAAAAATGTCTGTAATACAATATAGAAAATATGTTGTTAAGGAAAGATGTTTACTTAGTTTATTTAATATTTTAGGGATTCATTGTTTTGAATATTTAGGGTATCAAATAGATTAAGGGTGTGGGGTTCTATGAGCTTATCTAGAAAATAGAGAAATCCTCTGTGTTATTGTTATTTTGTAATTTGAAAAGGGGTTGGTGCTCCTTGAAATTGGTGTTTCAAAATGAGGGGTTGGTGCTCCTTGAGTTGGTGCTCAAAAAATAGCCTATAAGGCATTGTTGACAATGGTTTTCAAATAAGAGCCTGAAAGGCAACATTTTTAGGAGTGGTTTTTCTACCCCAAGAGGGTTTTTCCACTCAGAAAATCTTGTGTCTCATTGTTCATTTGTGGTTTCAATGATTTATTGTGATAATGTTGTATTGTATATTGTTTTGCTATTACATTTCTCATTTTAGTTTATGAATGTATTTATCATTGAAATATTGAGAAAAAATGTGTGTTGTGGTTTATGATTTGAAAAATGGTAAAATATGTTAAGACACTGATTCACCCCCCTCTCAGTGTCATTTTCACTCCAACATTTAAGACCACCTTTGCATCTGATGAACTATCCAGATAACTAAGAGGGGGGTGAATGAATTATTATAAAATATTTTTCTTGACCTTAATTAATTTGGGGAAAACTTGAATCAATCATATAATGATCTAACATATATGAACATGAAATCACATAAAAACACCATGCACAATGAACACCAAAATTTACGTGGAAACCCAAGAAGTGAAAAACCACATAGAATGCTAATTCTCAATTATAAAACATCGGTTAAGGTGATTTTTATGAAGGCTCAATGCCAAATTTATTATTGCCTGACTATTACAACCAAAGATAAAAAGGCTCACTTCCAAAAGAGAAAGGCTCATTGAAAGAAGAATGATGAAAGGGAATTCACCATTGAAATAATTGTAACCAATAATGAAACCGAATAGAATTTCACTGTCTGCTACCTCCAATTGTATGCTTTCTCATAATGTCTAGATTTTAGATTTGTATTCACCACACTTATTTTCATCGAACATAATCAACTTTTACTTATACAAATCCATGCCTTCATAATCTCCTAACTCAACTAAACACAATTCCATTTCATGCTTCCATAAAATCCAAAGCTAGGCAAACACAATTTGAATTAGGTCACCACAAAACATTCCCGTGGTGGAAAGGAATGAAACATGGACCATACAAAACCTCTTTGTTCAAATTAACATGCTACACATTAACCATGATACCCAAAACCAAAGAATATAATATAAATGTTATAATGCAAACAATGTTCCGAGGAACACTAACCAATTTCCAGATCAATCCTGACCCATAATAGTGTATCTCATTATGTTATAAAATGAATGGGACTAGGACAAGAATGACCAAAGATAGATCATCACAACAAAACATCTAGAGTATGCCAATCCAGATCACCAAAGCATCAAAACCGAACCTTAAAAACAATCAACCAATATATGTTGATATCAATGACAACCATTAATGACAACAATCAACAACATCACATTCCAAAAATATACCCCTTTGTCATTGATGGAAACATTCATCAAGGATAAACCAAAGAACTCAACAATGACATCAACATCATCAAGGAACCTCTTTTCTTCCCCCCCTTTGACATCAAAGACAAAGGGAAAATATTTCACCTTAAAAGACATACTCTGCTCCCCTATGAGAAAGCCACCAAGAATTGATCCATATAAGAGTGAGAATATAATACCCTAGACCAATGTGTACACTGGTGCAAATTATTATAGACTTGAAGTGGGAAAAACCCCTAACTTCTGCCAGAGATACTCAAAAGTATATTTTCTCAACGGTTTTGTGAAAATATCTGCAATCTGCTTTTTGTAGGCTCATATTCAAGTATCACCTAATACCTTCTCTCTCAAGAAGTGATATTTGATGGATATATGTTTCATTCTAGAGTGTTGTACCAACTTCTTGGAAATATTTATTACACTGGTATTATCACACATAACTGATATTGGTTCATCAAATGATATGCCAATGTATTTCAATGTTTGTTTCTTCCATAGTAATTGAGTGCAACATGAGGATGCTACAATGTATTCAACTTTAGTAGTAGATAAAGATAAAAAATCTTGTTTCTTTCTTGACCAAGCAACCAACCGAGAGCCACGAAAATAAGCTCCACCACTTGTGCTCTTCCTGTTATCAACACATCCGGCCAAATCAACATCAATATAGGCTATCAAGGTGAAATTTGAGTCCTTTGGATACCATAACCTGATGTCTTCTGTACCCTTCAAATATCTAAAAATCCTTTTTACTACAAAAATGTGTGATTCCTTTGGTTCTTGCTAAAATCTAGCTGCTAGACAAACAACATACATAATGTCTGGTCTAGTAGCAGTCAAATATAACAATCCTCCAATCATTTACCTATACATACTTGCATCAAGTTTAGGTGAATCATCTTCTTTTGTCCACTTACATCCGATAACAATAGATGTACAAGCCGGTTTGGAGTTCTCCAATCCAAACTTCTTCAATAATTCTTTGGTATACTTGGACTGAGAAATGAAAATTTCATGATTGTTCTGATTTACTTTTAATCCAAGGAAGAAATTTAACTCACCTATCATAGAAATTTCAAATTCCTTCTGCATTTCATCTACCAATTTCTTGCACATGTCATCATTTCCTCCAAAAATTATGTCATCAACATAAATGACAACAATCAATATTTGATTTGAGTGAATTCTATATAGTATAAATTACTGACAACAAATCCCTTTTGAAATCCTTGTACAATCAAGTACTTGTCTAATCCGCCATACCGGGCTCTAGGAGCCTGCTTGAATCTGTATAAAGCTTTCTTCAACCTCCTAACAACATCCGGGTCACTTTCGAACTTAAATCCCTCCAGTTTCTCAATGTAGACTTCTTCCTTCAGTTCTCCATTCAAAAACACAGATTTTACATCCATTTGATAGACTTTGAAATCCTTAAAAGTTGCAAAAGCGAGTTCTATCTGGATCATTTCCATCCAGGTAACAGGGGCATATGTCTCTTCAAAATCAATACATTTGATTTGAATGTAATATTTGTAAACCAATCTTGCCTTGTTTCGGAATACCCACTTTGTTCCAATTACATTTTTGTCTGCCGGTCTGGGCACAAGTTCCCAAGTTTGATTTTTCTCTATTTGATCAAGCTCTTCTTTCATTGCCTTCACCAGATTTTGATCATTGCATGCTTCTTCCACAGTCTTTGGCTCAGTTTTTGAGAGTAAACACAATAATACTTGTTCTTGAGAAAATTTTCTTCTTGTGATGATTCCATTATTCTTATCTCCTATAATCTAATTTTTTGAATGGTTTCTCTGTACATACCTTGGAGTTTTGGTTGTAGTTACCAGAGCCTCCTTTTTCTCTTCTTATTTCTCATCCTTTTCTCCTTTGTCATCTAAGTTATCTAATTCATATTCAATATTCTTGTTAGGATGTCTTTGAACATATTCATCCAATTCCACATTCACACTTTCAACTATCTTGTTTAGTCTCTTGTTGTAACACCAATACACCTTGCTTCTTGTAGAGCAACCCAAAAATATGACTTCATCAACTCTACTGTCGAACTTTCCAAGTTTGTCCTCATCTCTCTGAATGTAGCACCTGCTTCCAATTTTTTTGAAGTACTTCACTATGGGAGCTCTTCCATGCCATAGCTCATATGATGTCTTTCCATAATTCATTTTGAATGGTATTCTATTAAGAGTGTATACTGCTATGTGTATCTGTTCTCTCTAGTAGACCTATGGTAAACCTGCTTCATTGATCATTGTTCTAGCTACTTCTTGATATGTCTGGTTCATTCTTTCCACTACACTATTCTGTTGTGGTGTTCTAGGGGAAGATATTTGTCTTTTAATACTATTTTTCTCACAGAACTTGTTGAATTTATCAGAAGTAAAATCTCCTCCACTATCAAATCTTAAACACTTAATTCTCCTATCAATGTCATTCTAAAATATTGCCTTGAAAATATTGAATTTTTCTAAAGCCTCTGATTTTTATCTTAAAAATGCAACCGAGGTTAATCTAGAATAATCATCTATTAAAATAATGAAATATTTCTCACCTTGTAAGCTTCTTTGTCTGATTGGAACACATAGGTTAGTGTGTAAAAGGTCCAAAAAATCGGTAGAGGATTCTTCTTTTCTTCAAAATGTTTCTCTGGTCTGCTTTCCTTCTTGACATCCTTTGCAAATATTTTTGTCTAGTATGGTTAGTCTTGGAAAGTCTTTGACTTCTCTTGTTGAACTTATCCTTACGAAATTTTCAAATTTGATTTGACACGTCCTTTGATACTAGAGCCAACTATTATTTTTCTGAGAAAATAACCATCTCTTTGTAGCTCCTTCCAACTGATCTTTTCTCCAGACACTTAGTTGCTAAATGACCAATCTTTTCCCATCTAAAAATAAGGGGTAACATAACTTTGTACTTGCCGATACCTTTCTTTAGTTTCCTTGTGAAGTTTTCTTCCAACTCATCTAAAATTTCACTATCCAAATCTTCTTCTATTTTTGTGGCTTTGAATATTGTTTCAAATTTCTCCTTTTCTTTTTCAAATTTCCTCATCTCAAACGTGGTCAAGGTGCCAAATAGTTTCTCTTTGGTGAATTTCTTCGGATCATAAACTTCCTTAATAGATGAGACCTTGTCACTGTAGCTCTCTGGTAGGGTCATTGGAATATTCTCTATAACATCTTCATCTATCAGAGTGCCTCCTTGATTTTTGACTTCATTTACTGCACTGTCAACTCTCCAAAAACAGTCAGAATTTGCTAAAGAACCTCATTTAATTATCAACCCAGGGACGTGAACTTGAAATGGGCCAGCATAATAAATGCACCAATCACCTTTCCCAGACATGCATAACTTCCTAATAATTCCTAAACTAGAATTTGAGTTACTAAAATCAAATCTACTTGGATAAACTTGCTCAGAAATAAAAACTGAAAGATAAAACTACTCTGCATGTAGTGGCTGCAGGAACAGTTGACAACTCTATGTTTCTGCCAGCTGCAGGAACAAACACATAAACTTCTATAAAGGAAATGAAAATATTCTAACTTGTAGAATGAAAGTGTAGGCAGTTCCCTAAGTGGCCCCCCTTAGGTAATGCCAAAAGTAGACAACAGATTGGGCGAAAAACTTCATAAACTTTATTGATTCAAGGTAAACAATACATAGCACATAACCTCTTGACTGTATTTCTGAAACTGAAAATGTGTTTACAATAGCAATCTTCCATCCCATTCTCTAAAGGAGAATGGGCTATTTATTGAAAATTGATTCTAACTACTAACTAACCTTCCCTTATAAAATGGGAGCTCTTTATTACATTCAACTAACTAAGCAAAGAGGTGGATAAAAAATGTAAGAACTAAGTCAAATCGGTTTATAAGTCTTAAAGCGCCACCATCCTAGATTTGTGTGCCATTAAGACGCCTGAACTAGATTTCTGAAACACTCCTCTTGCATGGTGGATGAGTTGAAACTGCCTCCCTATTCTTTTGTTGCTGAAACAGTCTTCATTGATTTGGTCTTCTATCCTTCAAGTTGGAATTGAATTCCTTCCTTCAATCATGGTACCTGCAAAATATCCTACTAGCTATTCCTGAGGTAGAGAGTTAGCTCAACACATTCAACCTTTAAGACGATTCATTAATTCATTTATATATTTATTTAAGCATTAATCTAAAGCAAACATTATTCCAGACATGGTTGTAGGAAGTTCAACAGTAGAGGCTACAGGAAAGGTTTGTCATCAAACAAAGTTATAAGACATCCATTAAACTAATAAAACATTCAAAAGTAATAATCATGGAAGACTTAGCATAATATACTTATTATATTAAGCATAAAAAGTTCATGTCTTATCCCATAATCAGTACTAAATATTTGTTTCAGCATAATGAAAAAGCATAAAAGTGTTTGTAAAAGTGTGATCTAGATATGCCAAAAACTTGGCTCATCATTCCCCTCAACCAACTATTTGCTGGACCCTTTAGAAAATCTAGCATTTCTTCTCCTGGCAAATTCTCTTAAATCAACATTCTATTGCTACCCACACTCTCCATGTTGGAAACTTCAGAAGTGAGCTTGCATCGCCTCCAGCCTTTTCCATTTGTTATCTTCAGTACTCATGTTATATATGCTATTGTCCCTCTGTATAGACAGTAATGGCCATAGGAGAATAGGTGGTTGCATAACCAAGGGCAACCAATTCTCCCTTTTTGTCTGGGCATTCCTCATGTATCTTTCCGCCCTTCTGGTTGTTGCATACAAGGTATTGGGAGTGTGTGGTTCTACTCTTTTTAATTGAAATGGAAGATGCTCCCATCTTATTTGAATGTGCAAGTTTGCAACACTAAGATCACTGTTTATTATCTAGGTATACTGAGAAAATACTTGTCTCAAAGGCTCAATTAGTGGCTTGGCTCTTTCATCTCTCCACAATTTTTTCCAATCAGAGTAGATACCCATCCCATTCTTTGATTCATTCCTCACAGATAATGGAATATTGACCTCATCATGCTGATGACTATCAAATTGTTCCCCCCTGCTTATCTCATTGGTGATCCAGGAGATCAAAGCACTGATATGAATGTACCCAACATAACATAAGGGGTTGCAATCCTTATCTTGAGGTATAGCCAAATCATGCAGATAAAATTCACATAGGAGGTTCCTGATGTGTAGAGGTGAACCTCTATATGCCTCATAAAATTCTTTTAGGGTATCTAATGAAGGATTTTTACCTTTCCAAATTCTAATCAGTTGGAAGTTCAAGTACAATTCCTTGAGATACATTGCATAGACAGTTGAAGGTTCTCTACATTGCATCAGCCGCGGAACAAGCTCTACCACCTGGTTGAGAGTGTCATTCAAGTTAACAATTTCCAGATTCTTGTTCTAGATTATCCTTTGTAATCTCTCAATTTCGAGTGCAGAAGTAGTCTGTTGATGTTGGAGTTCTTCAAAACATGTCATTCTTGTAGCAAAGTTCATGACATGGAGGGAAGGTCTATGACTATAACTTACTGTAGGTGGCCCCTGTATTCCTTCAGTTACATCCACTTTTCCTTGTTCTTCTTTTCCAATTACCTCTGTACTATTTGATTGTTCAGAGTTTTCCTATCCTGAGTTACCTTCCTGAGTAGTAGGAATCTCATCGATCATGCCAATTTTTTCACCCTCTTCTTCTTCTAGTGGAATTACAACTGTTACCTCTTCCTTGTCAACAAATCCTTCTTTTTCCTGTAGTTGTTCTACCATACTTCCCTGCATATACTCTGCAATGGAAACCAATTCATCCAGGCCAGCTCCTTTAGGTGTACTTATAGTCTTCTCAATAACAGGTTCCTCCATTTCTAGTACAGGACTGGAAGGTTCTGAGGTTGGTGGCGGTTGGAGTAGCATCAAGTGATTGACGAGTTGCCTGGTTCTGGATTGTAGAACTCCTTCTTATGGGAGTAGGAATTGTCTTACGCTTCTTTAAGGATTTTTCTTCAGGAACAAAGAGGTGTTCCTTTCGTTTTATTTTTACAGGCGTAGGGGTTGCCACAATGGGTGTTTTCCCTTTCCTATAAGTGGAAGAAGGCTCAAGATTTTTGATAGGGGTTTGCGTTGGTTGCTTTGAAGTTTTTTCAGAAAGAGGAATGTCATCTTGTGAATCAGATGATTGCTGAGTAGGGGATATAGCAGCAGAGGTCTGGCCTATGGACTATGAGGTTCGTCTCTTGAAAGTAAGAAGTTCCCCTCTAGGTCCAATATTTTGAATTTTAGGGTTGAAATTGACAATGAATTCCTCCCAGGTCATTCCTGATGCATCTTGGATAGATTTTTCAACATGTAATTTAATAAGGCAGTGGTGGGATACGAAGTTAACCCTACCCTTTTTAAATTCAACAACACTATTTGATAGCAAATTGTAATGGAAGTTGGGAATATTCATCAACAATCCATGACGTAAATGAGACAAAAGTTTGAAGTGATGAGAATGTAGGACTGAAAAGCTACCTTCACACGTTATGTATTTGAGTCCATTGATTGAAAGGGTTCCCTTGACCAATGTTAGGATTTCCTTGTGTTATGGATGTGGCCAAGGTGGGTTTCTTTAACCACAAACACTTGTATTGATTAAGTTAAAACTAAATGTCTATGTCAAAAACATCTTAAATTTCAAAAGGTCCATTTTGTGAAAAGGATGAAGTTCAAGCCATAGTTGCTTAGGTTAATTTTTGAAAGCATAGATTGAGATGTAATTCAAGATGTTTTTAAATCTCTAAGGATATAAATCCTTAGAACAAGCATTCATATCAAGGCTATTTCAAAGGGTATCCATCCTTAGACCAAAGGGTTTAAAATTTTGAGGAAGATTGTGAATGTTTGTTTGCAATGTTTTGGAACCAAGAAAAGTATTAAACTGACTCACACACATTTACCACCCTAGGTTCAAAAGATACTACTTGTTGAATCTCCACTTGGATTTCTCCAAACACTAAGACAATGCACACAACTAGAGATTTGGGGACATTGGGTCCCCTCCATGACACAGACTTATTAGGACCACCAAATCTCAAATCTTGAAGATCCAAAGATCCTAAGGATTTTCCTATTTCGACAATGAATAGTAAAATGTGGGGTAGCTTTGAAACAACCGTTCCTACACCAGAAAGCATAAAAAGTTTTTAGCTTCTAAACAATTGGTTTGTAGTAAGGGCTTTCATTCAAGGTGGCCATACATGTGGCAAGATTAACTCAAGATTATTTTAATCAAGATGCCTCCCAGTCTCTTCCTAAGAAGATATTTTAACATATCTCATGGATACTAAGGGTGACACTTGTCGGTATGACATGTCCACACCTATTGTTTATGAATTTCATCACAAACACATTTTTATATAGCGATTTGAAAGAGCTTGGCTTTAGCTTGTTACCGCTTGGGTCATTCCCTCCTTTCAAAGTAGGGAGGCATGCCCTCTAAGGATAAACAAAAGCAAGGAAGTACGTTTGTAGTTTGATCTCCCGATCTCATGAAGCGAGGAGAGAGCACACACAATGCCTTTGCCTCGCACTAGCATGGGGTTTATTTTTCATCCAAATTGAAAGATGTGTGATTATACAAAATGTCAAGGAATGTTTCTGATTCTCAAGATTGTTGAGTGACACGATAGAAGTGCATACATATTCAATGAAAAATGTAAATCAAAAAACATAGAAAATACTCGTCAATTTTAATCCTCAAAGCAAAGATGAGTTAATTTTAAGCACCAAACTAAGTGTGAGTTTTCCTTGTTCAATTTTAACCTAGCAAGTAAAAATTATGTGAGGGTTCAATTTTAACTGATTTGAGCGTTCAGTTTAAAACCCAATTGAAAGCTAGTGTGGTCCTAAAGTGTGAAATAAAAAAGCATTAAAAATGGGTTATAATTGCCCCAAAAGTGTTGAAACACTTGTTACAATTATAGTTCAAATGATAATAGTATGCTTCTTTTCTTCAAGTTGTATTGTCCAAACCTACAAAACCCAGTTAATCTAAAAACCAAAAAAAGAAGTTAGAGACATGTTAGAAATCAAATGAAATCAAAATTTTAAAGCACATGTCAAAATTTAAAGCAAATGTGAGGTTGTCTGGTTCAATTTTATCCAACTTTGAAAGCTAATTCATTTTATCCTTTCAAGTGTTTGAGAAATATTAATAGAAAATTAGAATATAACAACTTGAGATAATGAAAACTTTCTCAAATCTTGATCAATTTTGAAATCGTAAAATGTTTTGGAAAGCTAAACATGAGATCTTCAAAACCCAAAAATCTTCCTGCAAGATTAGTCATATAGAATTCATTAAAAATTAAGGAAAATCATGCAGTTAAGAGATTAAACCCATAATTTTTTTAAAAATATAGCAAAAATAATGATGGACAACAACTTGAGATAACACCAACTTCCTCAAATCTTGATCAATTTTGAAATCGTAAAATGTTTTGGAAAGCTAAACATGAGATCTTCAAAAGTTAGCAACCTTTCTACAAGATTAATCATATAAAATTCATTAAAAATTAAATAAAATTGTGTACTTAAAAGATTCAACTCAAAATTTTAAAAAATATATCAAAATTAATGATGGACAACAACTTGAGATAATGACAAATTCCTCCAATCTTGATCAATTTTGAAATTGTAAAATAGTTTAGAAAGCTAAACATGAGATCTTCAAAACCTAACAACCATTCTACAAGATTAGTCATATAGAATTCATTAAAAATGAAGGAAAATCATGCATTTAAGAGATTAAACCCAGAATTTAAAAAAAATACAACAAAATTAAAAATTTGATATCTTTTTCAATTATCGATGAAATTGAGTCTCATAAAAAACTACAGAAAGGTAAGACCGAGATCTAAAAAATGCAGATAGACATTTTTCAAGCTTTAATTTGCCCAATTTTCTATGATTAAAAAAGTGCGAGTTTCAAGCAAAATTTTGGGGTGTAACCTGCAAAATTTCTCCAAAAAAACTCAAAACATTAAAGTTTTCCCTCCCTCTAGCACCAAAATGTGACCAATGACATAGTATAGGTTAACTACACCTGATCGATACAAATTTGAGGCATATTTAACCCACTAAGCATCAATCCCAATAAGATCATTCACTGTAAACAAAGACAAAGAAGCCATTAAAACTAACATTCTAAATCATGAAAGATTGACAAACCTCTAATCTAAGACATTGGAACTTATCCTATTGGGGGAGTGGTGTCACATTGATGTGGAATGACGACTCTTTCCCAATCCCTTGGACAATGAGCTTGTTTCAATCAATTTTATTGAAGAAAATTGATGAAACCATTGATAGATGTGTATGAAAAAATGATATAAAGCTAAATGAACATGATGCAAGCTATTTTATATGATGTATGCTAAAATGATTGATATGGGTATATGCAAATCTACTCTAAATGTATGCAAATTTTAAAATATTAAAATCCTAATTAACAAATAAGCTAAATGTATGCATCTATATTATCATAGAAGCCATTAATGGAAGTTAATCTAATATACAAGTAAATAAAGCTAAAATGATGCTAAATATGAGTGAAAATGCAAGTGATTTTAACAACATAAGTTTGATTTTAAAAGATGAATCCATTTGTCTCTAAATAGTGACCTATTTATAGGAGAGCAAATGAGAAATCAAGGGTTGAGATAAAAATGGCTAATTAATGGTCAAGGATGAAGGAAGTTGGAGGCATGGATAATGGATTCTCATCAACGGATGAGAATGAAAGATGAGATTTCAATCAAAGGTTAATATTTCTTCAAACAAACACACTTTTGACCTATACAAGAGGTCACAAGTTAACTTGCACAAGAATTTTTGAGTTAACTTGCATATGAAGCAAGTAAGAATATTCCCTTTTTCAAACGAGGAGATAAAATATTCTTTGGAATATTCTCATAGGTGAGGGAAAAAGATAATTAGAAAAATTAAAACAAAGTTTAATTGTGCGAAAGGGTAAGGAATATTCCTTTTGGAGGAATTTGCAAAGGAGGAATATTCCCTTGGAATATTCTCTTGCAAGTGGGGGGGAATTAGATTAGTAATTTGATAATTAAATAAAGTTTCAATTATGCAAATTAGGGGAATTAGGATATTTATTAAATAATTTATTTATTTAATGGAAAGGGAAGTGATATGATATTTAATTAAATAACTTAGGGGTATTTAATTAAATAAGAGGAAATTAGGGATTAAATTAAATAATTTGATTTATTCAATTTAATAGGACGAAATGTTAGCATGAAGGGGGATAAATTAACCTAATTAGGTCAATTAGATTAATAGATGAAAAAGAGGCAATTAATTAAATAGCTAGGCTAATTTAATCATGTGAAAAGAGGATGGGTTTTTTGATGAAATGATGTTAGGTAGCCAATGTGATCCATTGAGACATTTTTAAGTGTCTACATAAGGGAACTCTGGATAATAGCTTGTGGTATCCTAAGGATACTGATTTCACATTGAGTGCTTACATAGATGTAGATCAAGTTGGTTGTGTGGATGGCATGAAAATTACGAGTGGTGGTGCATTATTTCTTGGATGCAGATTGGTTTCATGGCTAAGTAAGAAACAATATTTAGTTTATTTATCTACTGGAGAGGCTGAGTACATTGCAACATCTTGTTGCACATAAGTATTATGGATGAGGAAAATATTCAAGGATATTAGAGTGGTGTATGATGAGCCTATTTCTATCTTCTGTGATAATACAAGTGCAATCAATATTTCAGAGAATCCTGTGATGCATTCAAGGACAAAGCATATTTCAATTAGATCTCACTCTTTAAGAGAAGGTTGTGGAGAATGAAGTGAAACTTGAGTATGTACCTACAAAGGATTAGATTGCTAACATATTCACCAAGGCTCTTCCTAAGGATACTTTTGAGTATCTTTGGGAGAATTTGGGGGTTATTTCCCCTCCTTATTTAAACTAGATGCATATGGAGATGCATCAGTCGAGTGGATTTATGGATTCATTCTCTATTTGGATTGATGTTGGTGGCTACCTCTTAGGGGGAGTAGGTAGTGACATTGTTGCAATATGGAGTGTGTGTTGTCATTTTACAGAGGTTGTTGATTTGGTTGGTGTACACTTCTAAGGGGGAGTATTTAGAGCAATAGTAAGTATCTTGATTCTATGTCAAAGGGGGAGAACAATGCAAAAAATTTTATCCTTTGCCATTGATGTCAAAGGTGGAGAGAGAAGTCATGTGAAAACGTTTATCTATATATAAGGAGAGTGAAGAATGTGAAAAAGAAAAGTTGAAAGGGGGAGAGATAGAGAAAGGAATATTGTGTATGTTGTTTTTGATGTTTTTTCACATCTAATGTTGCCATCAATGAAAAGGGGGAGATTGTTGCAAGTATGAAGGTGTTGTCATTGATGTCAACAAGCTTATGTTGTTATTAGTGTCAATTGGTAGTGGTTGAGAGAGATTACTCATTTGATTTGTTGCATTCTCCTGATTATGGTTGTGGTAGTGATAAAGATGTTGAGGATATTGAGAAAATTGATAAAAAGAGGAAACATGGTGTTGTAGAGGTGTTATGGTTTTGCTTCACATTTCTTCTAGGTTAAATATCTAATTTTTTGGTTTGGATATGTTGGTTAGAAGTGTTCAGAGCTTCTATATCTAGAATTTTGGCTTCTCGATCAATGTGCATAATAAGTTATGTTCACCAGTGTGTGAATTAGTTTTGCAATGTTTCTTATAGAGGTGTCTAGAAGAAATGTTTTTGCTTCATGTTTCTCTGTAGTTTCTCTTCGAGTCTTGCAATTTTGAAGGTATTTTGATGGTGTTGATCTCTTGCATGTGTCAAGAGGATTCATGGTTTGATGCTCTAGAAGATGGGTTTTAGAGTTACAGTGTTTGGTAGTGTAGTTTGAGTTTATAAGTTGTGTACATTCTAAAGGTGTGAATTGGTGTGAAGAATTTTTTGGATCTTAGGTAGTTTGTGGATTATTCTAGATTTTCTACAAGCGCGGTGTGTGGTTTTCAAGTCATCCTTGGATTTGAGGAAGCGTGTATTTCAAAGTTTAATGGTGTTTGCATGGTAATGATCGACCTGGTGTTTACACTACATTCAAATATTTTAAAGTATTGATTAAGGCATAGCATGGTGTGTATAAGAGTTGATTTGGGTTCCAATTAAGTCTTTTATTGGTATAATTTCATTCCTATCCAACATGGGAATGCTTAGTGCTGACCTATTTCTGAATTTGTAAAGTGTAAGGTGCGTGTAGTAGACTTGAAGATTCTTTTCAGTTTATGGATGATATAAATGCAAGGTGAGTTGATGCAAGATGAAGTGTGTAATATAGTTGAGTTTTGTGATGAAAAATTAAGTGTAAAAATGCGAAATGCAATGTGAGCTATAATGCAAGATTGCTTAATGTAGTGGGCTAGAGGTATCTTGATATCTTGAGATATGTGAGTGTTGTTGGAGCTATTGTGGTGGATTCTCTATTGCATTGAGATCATGTTATTTTTGTAACATTTTATCTTCTTTCCTTCTTCTATTGTGACAGTGAGCTTGGGATGTGAGCCTTTCTAGAAAATGTTTCCTCAACTGGCAGTGAGCCTCTTTGTACTAGTTTTGCAATTACTTATACTGTGAGCTAATCCTCACCGTGATTTTTCCCTCTTAGGGTTTTCCATGTAAATCTGGTGTTCGCTTGTGTATGGTGTTGTTGTTTCAGTTTCCGTTATTTGCATTTCATATTTAAACATTATAACAGATTGAGGGTTTAATGAATGCATGTGGATCTGATTACTGTTGAGGGTTTTGTTTTCTTAATTTGATACAACTGGTTCAACCCCCTCTCAGTTGTCTTGTTCATTCAACAAAACTCACAAATCCTAGCCTATGACCTACATTGAAAACCTTAATAAAATACTAGATTTTTTTTGTAGGAATATGGATGCAATCTCATCATAACACTAATAAAAGGATGAGTGATGGATTTGAAAAAATAGACTTTATGTATGAATGATTATGGGTTGACTTCGATAGAATGTGATTAATTAGATGTGATTGAATGAATCAAGTGATGAAGAAATGATTATATTGACAAGCTTCTGAAATGAAGATAAGAATGATCACCTGAGTTAGATAGAGAATTAGTAGAGTCAACTCAACTACAAAGGGAAAAATTTCATTTCAAACTTCATGAGAGGATAATATTGATTTTTAATTAAAATATGGATAAATGTGCAAAAAAAATCCTTTTATAGATTGAGTTGATTGAGTAGAGAAGATTTTTATAAACAAAGAATGAGTTAATTAATGTGAGCATATTGAGTTTCTCAATAGAGACTAAGTTAATTGATCGGTGAGGTCAAATTATCAACACACAAGTAACACATTGAATTTATTTAGGCTAACATATATCCAAACACTTATACATAAATAATACCAACTCATAAAATAATCAATGTCTATTGACTTCACTCAATTATTATTTAGAAATAAATTATTTATTATATAGAAATTAACTCATAGTAGCAATATTAAACAATATCCTACTTCTGAATACCTATCAATTTTGTATAGTTCTTGCTAATAATAAAGACTATCATATTGTTATCCAACCCATAGATATAAAGGTAAAACAACATACAAATTTAGTAATACTTACTATTAGTTACCCACATTTGACAAGGTAACCAAAGGAATTCCATCTAAACTCAACACATATCTAGGTACATATTTAGAGTAGGTAGATCATTCATTCCTATTAAGAGTTTCTTACTATTAAATCATACTAGCTTAATTTAGCATTATCACCAAAAACATAGTAGGTTTTCTTAATTCATTGATATCCATATCATGGCCAAGTTTATCATGTTCTTATTTCTTAGAAGAATAGACCTTGCTAGTTTCTTAAGGCTAACCTATACCTTCCTATAATTAACATTGAGACAAGACACCATTTTGTAGTGTTATACACAAAAATCTATGCTTATTATAGTTTAAATAAGTTTAAAGGAAATCTCACATATTCACATCAAGATATATCATGATGACAGTAAATCTAAAATCTCATTCGAGATTGGAGTAAAATTTGGAAAGACAACTACCATAAACCTTAAACTACGTAAGCTTTTATGATAATGATTTACCTTTCATAGGCTCAAACCTATATAGTGGGGACATATTAATTAGAAAAGTGGACTTCCAATCATTTAATGCATAACTCATCCTCTACTTAAACAAATTTAAGAAAGAAGGTTGATCAATTTTAGGAACATCCTAGAGCTTAAAGAATTTCCTCAAACCCCTCTATATGGACTTGGTTCTATTGGAATGTGATGCTGTTGAATTTTTTCATTAATGGTTGTCATTCATGTCAACATATCTTGGTTGATTGTTTAAGGTTCAATTTTGATTCTTTGGTGATCTAGATTGGCATGCTCTAGATGTTGTGTTGTGATGATCTATCTTTGGTCGTGCTTGTCTTGGTCCCATTTATTTTGCAACATAATGAGATACACTCTTATGGGTCCGGATCCAGACTGATATGGAAAGTGGTTGGTGTGTCTCGAAACATTGTTTGCATTATACTATTCTTTGGTTTTGGTTAATATGTAGTGTGTTGATTTGAGCGAGGAGGTTCTATATGGTCCACATTTCGTTCCTTTCCACCATGGGAATGTTTTGTGGTGACCTAATTCAAATTGTGTTTGGCCAACTTAGGAGTTTATGGAAGCATGGAATGGAATTATGTTTGGCCAAATTAGGAGATTATGAAGGTATGGATTGGTATAAGTAAGAGATGACTCTGTTTGCTGAAAGCAAGTGTGGTGAATGCGAATCTAAAATCCAAACATTGTGTGAAAGTATACAACCAAAGGCAGTAGATAGTGAGATTCTATCCAGTATCATTGTTGGTGACAATTATTTCAATGATGGATTCCATTTCATAATTATTCTAGCAGTGAGCCATTTTATCTTTGGCTATAATAGCTAGATAGTGAGCTCATCAACAATAAGCCTTACCTACAGTGAGCAACTTGGTAGTGAGCCTTTGTAAAAATCACCTTAACTGGTGTTTTATAATTGAGAATTAGCATTCTCTATGGTTTTTCACTTCTTGCATTTCCATGTGAATTTTGGTGTTCATTGTGCATGGTGTTGCTATGTGCTTTCATGTTCATATCTATTAGATCATTATCTGATTGATTTAAGTTTGTTTCGAATTAATTAAGGTCAAGAAAATTATTTTATAATTACTGATTCACCCCCCCTCTTAGTTATCCGGACTGCTCAACAATTGGTATCAGACCTTTGGTTCCTCAAAGAAGAATTTAACCACTTGAGGTAGATATGATGGCACACAAATTAACAATTCCTATGTTTGATAGATCTGACTACAATTTATGGAAAGTGAATATGAGAGGTTACCTGATTTCTCTAGGGTACAAAACTTGGAAAGTTGTTGAGACAAAATATGTTGAAGCAACAAATGGACCTTCTTCTGCGCATGAGATTTCAGCCTATGAAGAGAATGATAAGGCAAGGTATGCAATATTCAGTTCTTTCTCCAAGACCGAGTTAACAAAAGTTATTTCATTGGGTAATGCTTATGATGTTTGGGAAAAGTTGAAAGAAATTTATGAAGGAAATGATAGAGTCAAATTATCAAAGAAGTTGACAGCTAAGCACCTATATGAAAACCTGAGGATGGAAGAAGATGAGGATATAGAAAGCTATTTTTAGAGAGTTGACAATGTAGTAAATGAAGTCAAAAATCAAGGAGGCACTCTAACAGATGACGATGTTATGGAGAATATTCTAATGACCCTACCAGAGAGCTATAGTGAAAAGATCTTAGCTATTGAGGAAGTTTATGATATGAAGAAATTAACTAGAGAGAAACTATTTAGCACCTTGCTCATGTTTGAGATGAGGAAATTTGGAAAAGAAAAGGAGAAATCTTAAATAGCCTTCAAAGCCACAAAGACAAAAGAAAATCTGAATAGTGAAAATTTAGATGATTTGGAAGCAAACTTCACAAGAAAACTGAAGAAAGGTATTGGCAAGTACAAAGGTATGTTACCTCTTAAATGCTTTAGATGTGGAAAGATTGGTCATTTAAATAAGTGTCCAGATAAAAGAACAAGGAAAAAGTTTAAAAAGATCAATAACAAGGCCTATTATGTTAATGAGAATGCCAATATTTCAGATGATGAATCATATCATGAAGATTGTTTATTTTTGGTAGAAAAGGATAAACCTAGATTTGATATCTCTAATAGTTGTCTGGAATCTAATGATAACACTGAAACTGCATTATTTAAAAAAAAAAATAGAGATGGATGGTTGATTGATAGTGGATGTTCGAATCATATGACCAGTGATAAAAGTAAGTTTGCGAAGCTTGAGAAATATGATGGAGGTTCTATTAATTTGGAGATGATAAAATGACACAAATTGTTGGAATTGGTTCTATTACCTTTGATGGAAAACATAACACTGACAATGTTTACTATGTGAAGGGTTTATATCATACTCTTTTGAGTGTTGGATAGATGTGTGAGAATGGCTATAATGTTGTATTTCAGGATGATGGTTGTGAAATCCAAAAGAGTTCCAGAACTGTTATTGCAGCAGGAAAAAGAACAAGTGGGAATATGTATCAATTGGAAGGAGCTACAAAGAGATGCTTATTTTCTCAGAGAAATGACAGTTGGCTCTGGCACCGAAGGATGTGTCACATAAACTTTGACAACTTGGTAAGTATAAGTTCAATAAGAGCAGTCAAATATTTTCCAAGACTGACCAAACCAAACAACACTATTTTCAAAGGATGTCAAGAAGGAAAGCAGACTAGAGAAACATTCTAAAGAAAAGAAGAATCCTTTATTGGTTTGTTGGACCTTGTACACACTGACCTATGTGGTCCAACTAGAACAAGAAGCTTACAAGGTGAGAAATACTTCATGCTTTTAATATATGATTATTGTAGATAAACTTGGGTTGCATTTTTAAGAGAAAAATCAGAGGCTTTAGAAAAATTCAATATTTTCAAGGTATGTGTTGAGAATGAAGTTGACAGGAGAATCAAGTGTTTAAGATTTGATACAGGAGGAGAGTTTACAACTTCTATGAGAAACATGAAATTAAAAGACAACTTTATGCCCCTAGAACACCACATTAGAATGGTGTAGTGGAAAGAATGAACCAAACAGTTCAAGAGGCAACTAAAACAATGATCAGTGAAGCAGGTTTACCATAGGTGTACAAGAGAGAAGCGATACACACAACAATATACACTCTTAACAAAGTATTATTCTGAAGGAAATATGGAAAGACATCATATGTGCTATGATATGTAAGAGCTCCTACAATAAAGTACTTCAAAAAATTTGGAAGCAAGTGCTACATCCAGAGAGATGAAGACAATCTTGGAAAGTTCGACAGTAGAGCTGATGAAGGCATATTTTTGGGTTACTCTACAAGAAGCAAGGCATACTGGTGTTACAACAAGAGAATGAACAAGATAGTTGAAAGTGCGAATGTGAAAGTGGATGGAGATGTTCAAAGAAAACCTGACAAGAATATTGAATATGAATCAGATAACTCAGATGACAAAGGAGAAAAGGATAAGAAAGAAGAAGAAGAGACAAAGGAGGCTCTGACAACTAAAACCAAAACTCCAAGGTATGCATAGAGAAACCATTCAGAAAATTAGATTATTGGAGATAAGAATAAAGGAATCATCACAAGAAAAAAAGTTGCTCAGGAAAAAGTATTACTATGTTTACTCTCAGAAACTAAGCCAAAGACTGTGGAAGAAGCATGTAATGATCAAAATTGGATGAAGGAAATGAAATAAGAGCTTGATCAGATAGAGAAAAATCAGACTTGGGAACTTGTGCCTAGATTGATAGATAGAAATGTAATTGGAACAAAGTGGGTATTCTAGAACAAGCTGGACAAAAATGGAAAGGTAATGAGAAATAAGGCAAGATTGGTTTGCAAAAGTTACACTTAGATCAAATGTATTGATTTTGAAGAGACATATGCCCCTATTGCCCGAATGGAAGTGATCCAAATATTCTTGGATTTTGCAGCTTTTAAGGACTTCAAATTCTGTTAAATGGATGCAAAATTTGCATTCTTGAATGGAGAACTGAAGGAAGAAGTCTACATTGAGCAACTAGAGGGATTTAAGTCTAAAAATGATTTGGATGTTGTTTGTAGGTTGAAGAAATATTTATACAGATTGAAGTAGGCTCCTAGAGCTTGGTATGAAAAATTAGAAAAGTACTTGATTGGACAAGGATTTCAAAAGGGGTTTGCTAATAGTAATTTATACTATAGAATTCACTCAGATCAAATGTTGATTGTTGTGGTTTATGTTGATGACATAATATTTGGAGGAAATGATTATTTGTGAAGAAGATTTGTAGATGAAATGCAGAAGGAATTTGAAATTTCTATGATAGGTGAGTTAAATTTCTTCCTTGGATTACAAGTAAATCAGAACAACAATATAATTTTCATTTCTCAGTCCAAGTATACCAAAGAATTATTGAAGAATTTTGGATTGGAGAACTCCAAACCAGTTTGTACACCTATTGCTACCGGATGTAAGTTGAAAAAAGAATATGATTCACCTTAAGCTGATGCAAGTATGTACAAGTCAATTATTGGAGGATTGTTATATTTAACTACTACTAGACCAGACATTATTTATGTTGTTTGTCTAGCAGCTAGATTTTAGCAAGAACCAAAGGAATCACATGTTGTAGTAAAAAGGATTTTTAGATATTTGAAGGATACAAAAGATATCGGGTTATGGTATCCAAAGGACTCATATTTCACCTTAACAACCTATACTGAAGCTGACTGGGCCAGATGTATTGATAATAGGCGGACCACAAGTGGTGGAGCTTATTTCCTTGTCTCCCGGTTGGTTGCTTGGTCAAGCAAGAAACACAATTTTGTATCTTTATCTATTGTTGAAGCTAAATACATTGCAACATCCTCATATTGCACTTATGTACTATGGATGAAACAAATACCGAAGGACATTGGCATATCATTTGATGAACCAATCTCAATTATGTGTGATAACACCAGTGTAATAAAAATTTCCAAGGATCTGGTACAACATTCTAGAACTTAACATATATCCATCAGATATCACTTCTTGAGAGAGAATGTATTTGGAAATGAGGTAAGACTTAAACATGTACCTACAAAAGAGAAGATTGTAGACATTTTCACAAAACCATTGTGCAAAGATACTTTTGAGTATCTTCGACAGAAGTTAGGGGTTCTGCCCCCTCCGAGTCTATAATAATTTGTGTTAGGGTGTGCATTGGTCCACGGTATTATATGTTCACTCTTATTTGGATCAATGCTTGGTGGCTTCCTCATAGGGGGATCATAGTAAGTTTTTTAGGGGGAGTTTTCTCCCTTTGTCTTTGATGTCAAAGGGGGAGAAGAAAAGAGGTTCGTTGATGATGTTGATGTTGTTGTTGATGAATGTTGCCATCAATGACAAAGGGGGAGATTGTTGGAATGTGATGTTGTTGATTATTGTCATTAATGGTTGTCATTGATGTCAACATATCTTGGTTGATTGTTTAAGGTTCAATTTTGATGCTTTGGTGATCCAGATTGGTGTGCTTCAGATGTTGTGCTGTGATGATCTATCTTTGGTTGTGCTTGTCCTGGTCCCATTCATTTTGCAACATAATGATATACACTTTTATGGGTTTGGACCAATCTGGAAAGTGGTTAGTGTGCCCTAGAACATTGTTTGAATTATCCTCTTCTTTGGTTCTAGATATCATGGTTAATATGTAGCGTGTTGATTTGAGTGAGGAGGTTCTATATGGTCCACGTTTCATTCATTTTTTCCATGGGAATGTTTTGCATGACCTAATTCAAATTATGTTTGGTCAACATAGGAGTTTATGGAAGCATGAAATGTAATTTTTTTTGGCCAACTTAGGAGATTATGAAGGCATGGATTGGTATGAGTAAGAGATGATTTTGTTCGATGAAAGTGAGTGTGGTGAGTGCGAATCTAAAATCCAGACATTGTGTGAAAGTATACAATCAAAGGCAGCAGACATTGAGACTCTATCCCATGTCATTGTTGGTGGCAGTTATTTCAATGGTGGATTCCCTTTCATCATTCTTTTGGTAGTGATCCTTTTTATCTTTGGCTATAATAGTTGGGTAGTGAGCTCACTGGTATGAGCCTTACCTATAGTGATCAATTTGGTAGAGAGCCTTTGTAAAAATCACCTTAACAGGTGTCACCTTAACCGGTGTTTTATAATTGAGAATTAGAATTCTCCGTGGTTTTTCCCTTCTTGGGTTTCCACATAAATTTTGGTGTTCATTGTGCATGGTGTTGTTATGTGCTTTCATGTTCATATTTGTTAGATCATTATCTGATTGATTTAATTTTGCTCTGGATTAATTAAGGTCAAGAAAATTGTTTTATAATAATTGATTCATCCCCCTCTCAATTATCCAAACTGTTCAATAGGTTCATAGGGACATCCTTCACCTAAATATTTCCTACATACTTGTTTCCAAATGGGATCAAAGTACAATGTTATTATCCTCACAATATCTCTCAAGTAACATGCATATAAGTTCCTATACCCAAGGTTTGATAATCAGTTGAGTAACTTTCCTCATAGAAGTAAAATAGAAAGAATACTATAGAAGAGAAACCATGAAAAGGATTAAAAACTAATATGTAACAAACCACCATGTACCAATACCCATTCTAAAATAAGTTCATAACTCATATAGTTTCATTGATTACTATTGCATATCCTAGAAAAGATCCCATTTAATGATTCCCATCAATTAATAATTTCTAACAATAAGGTACCCTTTAGAAAACATGTACTAAGGAACTTCAAAGAACACCAAGATCTCAATTTGAGATATATCCACCATTATGATTTGTATTTCAGCATAAACATGCTAAAATCCTTATTGGTTCATTCTATTAAATCATAGGATAGGTTGATTTGTTATCAACAAGAAACAACCATACCATGACCATTTCATAAAATTCACTAGAAGAGAGCTTCTTAGTAATACATTCATTTTTCCAATAAATATTTAATTATCAAGATTAATGATTGTAACTTTAGGAAATTTCCATCATAATAATTCTTTAATCATAATCCCAATGGAATTCATACAAATGTTGTTCATGCAACTAGGATCGAGGGGCTTTAGCTCTACAATTTTATCCATAATTAACCACAACCTATCTATTAGCCATAGATGTAGACTTAGAGACACCATGAAAAAAATACTTGACCCAAACTAATAAAAACATTATCCTATATACAAGGATATAGTGTATATATACCATCTTACAAGGTGTGCTAATATGAATCCACACTACCATATGATATGGGGTAGTACGATCCAAACCCAACATATCATATTAGTGAGATCTACTGCCACCTCCAAAAAAGTCAATATTTACATGGTCATATCACATCCACCCATAGAAAAAAAAATATTGATGTTATTATCCCCTTCACATAGAATATTGAGCATTGACCTTGTTAGGAATAGTGAAATACAATTGTCAATAAAAATGGTGATACTCTAATTGTAGGCATCATCATGAGACCTTAGGGTATCAATAATATCAAAGCATTATACTCCACAATCTTAGCATAGTTTTTATCATTCTAAGGGAGTTGCCTTATCTAAATCATAAAAAAAATTAATTCATCCCCATGGGGATCTTAATAGCACAAAGCATTAGTATAGGTGGTTTAGTAGTTAGCAAACATGCCATTTAAAGGTTCTATGTTCCTCTTTCTTGATCCAATCATATTATTTACATATGTGTCCTTCCTCACAGATATGTAACCTAGGTCCCTCTTTTTGACTTAGACATAGAATTAAGAATTAATACACACACACACACACACACACACACACACACACACACACACACACACACACACACACACACACACTTGTGGGATTGATTAATATCTAAAGTGCTAAACTGGCCTCTTAAGGAAAAAATTTCTAGGTGAAACACAATCAAAATATACCCAAAATAAAAGAGGTGGTTTATACCATCATACAAAGCCCAATACTAGGTCATTGATTTCTATTATAATAGATATCATGTGCGTGTTGTACTCCAATTACCCCTACTTTCAATTGTTTTAAACTTCATACAATCATAATAATTAAAAGGATTTTATCAATCAATACAATAGTATAACCTCAAGTACAATAATTTCATCAATATAAATGACCATATATAGGTATGCATATAAATTTTATCATGATTAATGAACATGAAACTGGATAGATCTCAATAAGCTAGTTGATTAGGAGTTTCACCCTCATGTGAGTGCTATGAAACTATAAGGAACTTCAACCCATGCACATAATATAATCTACAATGAGAAATAATCACATTTTAGAATCATTCGAGGGGGATTTTGTGCATAATTTTTTCTTTATTGAATTATTCTCATAAGTTTTTGTGAAGGTTGTGTTGATAAGATATGGCCTTTGCAAATACATCTAACATAAACCCATTTTCAACTACGCTTCGATGGGTATCCTTATCCTTTTCCCAAGCTCCAAATTGAGTGTAGGAAAATAATGCATTGCTTATATTTAAATAAAATTTTCTAAATCCTTTTCAATAGGCCCATTTTAAACTTACTCTATGACCAAGGTATTTCCTAAAGCCTTATTACTATTAGGAATTTTTTCAAACGACTCAGTGCCTAGTTCATGCTTCCCCTTTTTTTAATGCTCCTTTATATAGAATTTGCATAGGGAGAGAGGGAAGGAGGTTGTTTCTATTTTTTTGCAATGCCCAAGACTATTCCCTACCCATGAAACCCTCTATTTATTGAAATTATAACTATACATCCCACAACTAGTAGGGAATTGCCTCTACTAATTGGCTACTAACTGGATATAGTTTGTAATGGGTTCCATAAAAAAGATTGTAATAATTAGTTACTGGTCTTAGAATTTTTCTTAATTTACTAGCTTGTTAGTGCACCTTTTTCTCTTAAATTTCTCATGTTGTTGTGCCATACCATTGCAATAATTGACTCCAAAAATAACTTGCAAATTTATAGCTCCTTCATCCTTTCTTTTACATCTCCCTTCCTCTTGCCATCTCATGAAATTCCTCTATGTTTTAATATTTTACATGGACACTCGTACATTATGCCAGGGCACCCATACCAACACCGTCCATCATGTCCCTTTCATCCATTTTCTTTAGATGCTTCAATGTAGTTTTTTTTGCCATGTAGGTCTCATGTACAAACCTCCTTCCATGAGGGATGTGACACTTTGATCTAATTCTAATATCAAGAAATATAACAATCATATCTAAATCAAAAGAGTTGATAGATGAATAGTTAGGGAGGTAAAAGAGTGCTTAGATTTTTTAGATTATGTGGTAATTTGTTTAGTATTGATTTTTTAGTTTGCTACAACTAATGAGAAAAAATTATAATTTGGTTATGGGCATGATATATAAAGAGCTCAACTAGAAATTGATTTGATGTAGACAAGGCTTAATTGTGCAACCTAGCCTATGATAACATTCATGTCATGTAGTCTAGTCCTTGCTATGTGGCCTAGTCTCTCCTATGCAGTCTAGTCTTGTGGTGATGTGACCTATAAAAATTGTTATGCCTATGTTTGTTGACTTGTTTGCTAAAAATGGGTTCTATTGAAAAGTACAATGGGACTTTCTTTAAGGGAAGAGGTGAAGACTTATATTTGTTATAGTTGCAATTCAAACCCCTAGAATGTTGCTAATGTACAAAATCATGAACATGCCACCAAAAAATGAATGATGCAAATGATCTAATTAGTTGATGTGTGATGCAAAGATATGACTTTTGATACTCTGCACTCAAGTGTTGTTTGTGTGATTCTCACAATTCCTCAATATTACTTGAAGGTGGAGCATCATATTACTTTGTCTTTGCTAATGACCTTGGCATGTCTATAGATACATATCATTAGTTGTTCAATTCAAGATTTTTGGTGTACAAGTTGATAGAATAACAATTATATTTGGAAGTCACTACAAGAGTGGGACATTTAAATTTTGTATGAGATGGACTAGGTCAAGTCATGTGACCTAGTCTAATTTGGGAAAAGGTTTTAAATTGACATTCTTGGACCAAAAATTCAAGAGTGAGAATCAATTAATGCATCAAATAAGTTGAATTGGGAACTGCTTGTAATGAAACAAAGTGCACAATAGAAGAATATAATCGAAAATATGCTACAAGTAATTGATAATAATATGTCACTTTAAGGGGGCAACTTCCTAATCCATGTTGAGGGGTGTTGGTGTAATTAAATGCATTGTACCTTATCCTAGGTCATGATTACACCTTAGTTAACTTTATTTAGGGACCACATAGGAGGTAGTTGGAGCTTTTCCACCTTTGGTGGACTTATCATGCTATTATTTTATCACTTCCACCTATATCTCCACCTTTGTGTGGGTGATCCATCATTTGTGGTGATTATAACATTATCACTTTTCCACTTTAGGTGGAGTGATGGCTTTTCCCAATTGTCTCATATCACTTGTCATAATCTTATGTCCTTCTATGTACTCACCTTGGCTATATAACTAAGGGGTCTCTCATTGTAAATCATCTCATATCATTGAATCATATTGATGAGAATACAATTTATTCTTGTCACATCATATTCTCTCTTCTTGTACTTTTCATTTGGTCTCAAGATCTTGGCAGCCATAGCCAATTCTAACAAGGAGAATACCTCCAATCTCTTCAATAATAAGACAATAATCAATATGATGCTAATAACTAACCTCCACCTCATATATATACCATATTTATGACTTGAATGCCACTTAAGCTCACTTAACTATCTATATAAGATTATATAACTTAATTAAGATATAAGGTAGGCACAAACTGACTACTCATAACCTAATACACTTGTAAAATTAAAAGAGTAGCACTACTACAATATATATATATACAAAATACACATTTTATCTATGATTCCAATATTCATTTTGACTTGATTGATTCTCTTATAAATTGCCTATGTAGTTTGATATAATATTAGTTATTACATTAGTTGGAGAATTTAGAATTTATATTTCTCATTTTTAAAATATAGTATCTGAAATGTCAAGTAAACAACACTTACAAATTGAAATACAATTACCTAGGAAATTATCTTTTAAATAAGAACTCACTAAATCCCGACTGATATCCTGAAGAACCGTCCTTCGAATGGATTGTAATTCCGAGCATAGGAGAGGAGGATAAGACGGACAATTAATATCAGAAACATGATAACACACAAATTAGTCCATTGTGGTATCCCTGTTTTAGTTTGATAAGTTTTGTTGGAAAATAGGGCAGGACTGGAACAGGGAATGCAGTCAGGCTTAACAAGGAAGCATAGAGAGAAGGAACGTATGATACCCGCGGTTACAATCAATGATATGCCGAGCATATTCCCAGCCTGTAGTCATAGTTCCATAGGTTTTGTTCTGATTGTAGTCACTTATTTACTGGTTATACTTTGTAATAAGCATGCCACTACTATTATATGGTAAATTACTGAATAGTACTAATTTATCTTCAATATGAGGCTCAAAACATGTACAAATCATCTCATTGCCCTGTTGCTATAGATTAAGACACAGCCAATGTCACTGCTCTGTAGCCGCAAGTTGCCTTAGTTTGTACATCTAAGGTGCTGTGCTCAAGTTCCTTCAGTCATGGGGATGAGGTCCGAGTATGGCTTCATAACTTTAATCAATATAAAACAGATTAAGACACATAAAGGAAGACTAACATCGTCAATAAACAGAAACAAATGATTAGAAAGAAAAAAATAGCATTAAACAGTTGAAAGCTGCGGGCCATGGAACTCATCCATGTACTCTCCATGATAAGCTCTTGGATAGATGGTCTCTAAGCATTTGGGCATTTCTATCTGCAAATTGACAGAATTGTTGGTTGTAGCCTTTATCGTGATGATGAGATAAAGGAACATCTGTGTGCAGCTCATCTCCCTGATCAATTATGATGTTATGCAAAATACAACACACGAGGATTATGCGAGGCAATTTATGTTTGTCTGGTCGCCACATTACCCCATCAATAATTTTCCATGTTCCTTTGAACCGTGCAAGTGCCCGTTCAGCAACCAATTTTGTGTTTTTGTGCTTTACATTGAACTGCTTTTTCATAGGAGAAAGATCTTTACCTTGGTAAGGAGTAAGAAGCCAAGGTAATAGAGGATAAGCCTCATCACCTACTATGTATTCTCTTATTTGACTGCCATCTTGCAGATTCTTCACAGGACCATTCAGCCTCTGATCATTTTTGCATAGCTTGAAAAATCCCGAGGTTTTCAGGATGCCATAATCATTCATGCTACCGGGCCATCCGGTTAGAATATCAAGAAACCTCAATTCTGGGTCCACAATTGCCTGCATAATCATGCTGTAGTTTTCCTCAGAGTCATGCCAGATATTTGAAGCTTCTCCTGATGGCAAACTCATGACAATGCGGGTGGTATCAATGGCTCCACAACAGTTGGGTAAACCTTGAATCTTTTCAAACTTGACCTTAATTTCCTCCATTTGAATCTCATGGGGCCACTTCAAGTGATGCATGCCTCGTTCTTCCATAACTTCTACAAACTTCCATGACACTTGAGAAACTGTTGACTGCCCCACATCAAATGACTCTCCTACACTGAGCTGTGACTCACCTGAAGCCAACCTTCTCAAAGCAATGGCTACTTGTTTTCCAATTGTTACCACTCTCCCTTCTGCGTCAATTATGCCTGATGATGACGACCTTGCTGCCAAGTCAGACCCCACCAGAGTGCAGATATAGTCAAAGGTTTTCCTAGAGACCCTGAAAAATGATTTGAATTTCTCTTCTTCATTATCTGCAAATGCTTGTCCTGCATCATTTGCAACCCATTGGTTTATGAATTACTATCAAGTGACAGACTAATAAAGAAAGATAAACGACATTTTTATTTTATTCATAGTAAACATAAAATATTTCCTATACTGGATATACATTGTAAGGTCTTATATAATAATATATCTCTTGTAATCATTTTTAAATTTACAAACAAGTTGATTTGTTATTGGTGTCATATCTATTATAGATAGCTGAGCTACCTGGGAAAACATACACAAGCATGAGTCGTCAAAATATGCAGCTTTTAGAATAAATATTGAAAGACTATAGTTGATCTTTCCAACGATAGTATTTCCAAAGTAATTATTTTTGGATATGAAACACTGTTGTACAAGGGTTTTCCGATCCTATCATTCCAGTATATACTACAAAATTGAAAGAAATCTTGTCGATTAAGTAAATCTTATTGCATTTACTTAAAACTTATCTTTCTGTGATACAATAATTCTTTCTGGAAATAAAGAAATTGGGAAGGGGTTAATTCGGACTCCAGACCATGCTTTCCAAGCACTGGACATTTAGAGTTCAACCGATGAGTTATTTACTACCACTTTTGCAAGTAATGTCTGTAGGATAATGCATTCTTATTCCCATGAAGGCATGTATCTTCTCAAAATATTAAATAACCTATCGCAATTCCACTTGCTATGGCTGCTTGTTTGTCTACCGTCTTTTATCATCTAACATTTCCAGAAATAGAATGTGCAAATTAGAAATGGATAGCTTTGATGGAGGAGTCATGAAGATGCCATGGGATTATTGAAACATAATTTATATCAGACCATAAGAAAAACAAACAAAAAAAGAAACTTAGCTGGTACCATCTGGCATCAATGTTATACCTTTTGGTATGAAATGTTTGCAAGTTTCATCAAGGAAACAAATGGAAGACCCATAGGTACTGAAATCCCTAATAAGGCCAGGAATACTGATCTGATTTCCAACTTAGTATTCTACATCAAGAAAGTTACAAATATAGTAGAGAACATATTCTAGTAGCATTCTGGCAAGAGGAAATAACATAAATCAGGAGTAGAACCTGACATAGTAGGAGGCTAAGTGGAAATCTAAACGAAACAAAGAAAATAAGGTCAAGATACGAACTAATATCTATCTCAATCAATCCGTCATGGTGAAGATGTCTTTCTAAGAATTGGCTTAGAAAACTATATTATATCTAGAACTAAGTTTTTCAAAGAAAAATTTAGAAGTTGTGTAGGTTGGTGTAAAAGTGGAGATGCTGGCTCTCCTCATCTTCATGGGGAGGTATATGTCAGATACAACCTTCCTGTGACTTACCTATCTTGATTAAGTATTATTTGATGCATGATTTCAAAAATGAATATTGAAATCACATACCCTTGGTTACTGGTATGAGTATAATGAGCCTTAAATAATACATTCAATTCTATCATAATAATTTGTATAAAGACCTTTAGAGTTAAAGTTCCCTTTTACATATTTTTTGTTCACAGACTATTTTTAAATTTAGGTAAGAGCTTCTGTATTAGATTCGTGAATTGGAACATTATGTGAAGATTGGTACAAAAGGGTGGCTTCTTATTACTTAATCAATCAAAATATTTAAAGAGTTCAAAATGGAACTGTTAGTAGGAAAAGTATCAATGGATATCAGTGTTAATAAAAGTAGTAAATTGAAGTAAATGCCTGAAGGCTGAAACTACCTCAAAGTAAGCTTAAATACTCTTACCTTCATGAAAGTGGGAGAGGCATAATTACTAGAAAATTCCATTATAGGAACGTGGACTGCTTCCCTGTCTCTATACCCACAGTTTCTGGTAACTATATTTATATATAGCATACTGTATCTTTATTCATTTACTCACATGTCCTAATTTGATTGGCATCCTTGTCTCTCTAGTGGTGCCCATACCCCCACACCTCTAGGGGCCAGAAGTAAAGAGCTCTTGTTAAATATTGTAATTCTCTGAAATTAATTCTTTTCTAATGTCACAGATATATTAGAATCTAAAAACAGAGTATTTCATTGGAAAGAGACTATAGTAGGATTTTATGTAACATATTCAAATATGTATCTTCTGAAATAAGTTATTTTGCAAATGAAGACACAAGAACTAACCTCATAACATTTCCAGAAAACTCATGTTCAGAGCAACCAAACGTGTCAATGTTACTGGATATTTCACTTTTTCACTCATGTAAATTAGAGATCACATATTGCAGATGGAATAGAAGGAATCATAGGAAAATAGTATAGAGAGAAGCAGAAGGCATTGATAGCTTTTTTGACTTCATAATATTCCAAGAGTAGTCAAACAGTCTTTGCCATTTTAATTTACTATAGAGTAGTCAAACAGTCTTTGCTATTTTAATTTACTATAGAGAGAATCCAAAAGACAAATTAAGGATAGAACAAAACTTAAAAATGAAATGCATTATAAGGATCGAGTATTGGCAGGATATAATCATTTTTGGTGGAAAGAGAGAAGAATTTCAAATTAGAATAGAATACAACATAAACTGAAAAAAGCAAGTCACTCTGATGATCTATGAACATTGTGCAAACTGGAACAGAACTTAATTTTGTGTCTGCCACCATGTTTTCCTGCAAGTTGGCACCTCTTATGATCATAAGAAAATTCAGATGTTTTTACTTCCAATTATGAAAACTGTTTGTATCATAGGAATTGAGTTCTGACGTCTAAAGTCACCAAAAATAATTTCTGCCTTTAATGACATGATATGTGCACAAATATGACATTTTTATTCTCACCAAGCATACCAACACTATGATTAGCAGAACCCAAAATACACCTTATAATTTTTTGCTGAAATAATGTGGGACAATTTCAGCTTCTTGAATGGTTCTTATTGCTTATTTCAAAAACTATTTCTCACAGTGGATAACATAACACAAAATATCTAGCTTGTTAATAGAACACATACCATGTTAACTAGGGCATGTTCGTCCATTTTTGAATTGAGGGTTGACATTTGAAATGCCCACTGATAATCATTCAAGGGTTACAGATTATTACTTGTAAAAGGTATTTATGCAGTTAATTGTACACCAGCATGTAGTATAACTACAATGAAGTGTTCTTCAAATCACAAGAAAAGAAATATATAATATTTTTTTGTGTCAGAGGAATAAAGGTCCTTGTTCAGAAGAGTAAAGTTCCTCATTCAGGAAAACATTTTTTGGCAGAGCAGTGCTAAAGTTTTGTGTTTTCCACATTTGTTCTAAGATTGATAGGCAGATAAGTAGTTGATGGAGTGTTTCTAGCTGCCATAAAAAGAGACTGTCAATTTCCATTATATTGCCCATGCATATGATGTAGGAATAAAGCAGGAGTTTCAGAATAGTAAATTTTACTACACATGATAAGATGTGTCATTTCATGGTGGGTATGATAATTTACTTGGAAATATTACTCTTCTATGCCTGAACCTCTGTTCATACCTAGGTGCATAGTTTATCCTTAAAAGAATCAAAAGATACCACAAAAATCCCTTGGCATAGGGTAAATCTCCATCCTAGCCCCCAAAATAGGAAGCCAATTTTTTGAAATCTAATCATGCAGTTCAAGGAGGGAAGGCTAGATGAAGCCAAATCTAATAATTTGTTATTTATTGGATATGGCTACACCCAATTGTGGAAAGCACACCTCAGTCTCAGAGATGTGATTTGTACAAGGGATTTCACCTCATATTTCTCAGTCTCAGAGAAATATACACTACAAGGGTTTTCACCTCATATTTCTCAATCTCAGAGAAATATACACTACAAGGGCTTTCACCTCATAGCCCCAAAAAAAAACTCGCCAAGCGAAAAATTGGAGAGTTTTTTAAAACTCGGGAAAAACTCGAAACAACTCAGAAACTTAAAAAATTAATTAAATTTCATTAGAAACATTTTTTTTGCAAAGCCAAGTTTTTTCAAAAAACTCGGCAAAAAACTGAGAGTTTTTTGAAAAACTCGGCAAAAACTTGCAAGTTTTTTGAAAAAACTCGGAAAAACTCGTCCTCGCAAGTTAAACTCAGAAAAACTTGCTTTTAAAAAAAACTCGCGAGTTTTTGAAAACTCAGTGAGTTTTTTGCGAGTTTGCCAACTATGCCTAGGTGGTTCAACTTCAGCAAGTGCTATAATGCTCTATACTCCATATATTTGTCAATTACTTGCCAGAGGTCCATACTTGATACAAGCATGTTAATGATAATATTGGATGCAAACTCTATGATATTTTGCTAATGGTGCAGCAAGCAGTTCATTGGCCTCAGAAAACATGTATAGACACTTTCCAATTGAAAAGCGAAGCCTTGTAGAATGGCATATCTTCACAGCAGTCTTGTCTAAAGTTTATGAGCAAAAAATATCTATATTCTGATCAAAGAAGCATAAAAAGATTTTATATCACTTTACAATATATCCACCAATGAAGGTTATGCTTTTGAATCGGTAGTACATATTTCATCCTCAGCAACTTCGTCAACTCTAAGGCTCACTTATGATGGAATACGCTTGTAGTAAATGTACAATTCCTTCTCAACTGATCTTGAACGATTGCTACATCTCCATCACATGCCAAGAGATAGAAAGAAAAATTTAGGACTGTTTTTTATCCTCTGTGTTTGACTGCATAACAGATGTGTTTCCTTGAATAAGAGATGAACAATAGCAATCCCATTAAAATGAATGTGCTGCATAAGAATTGGTTTTGATTCCATGTATTTAGTTGAATAAGGGATGCATATTGAAGGAATGTATATCCCTTTTAGTTTAAATAAATGCACTGAAAAGCATAATCAAATGCAAAATATCTAACTAGTTTGTATATCACTATATCTTAAAATTCAAACAAAAGAAGAGCGAAGAACAAATCAAATGCCTCTAGTACATTTCTTTTATAACAGTGATGTGTATAAGAAAGCACTTCTCATAGTTCGATATTTTTTAATATTGCTACCCTCTAATGCTTGGATTATCTACTGCTACTGGTATCCAACAATAACTGAATAAAAGGGAGCCAAAGGGTATTCATTTGACAGCAAGAATATGCATTTAAGAGGCAGTTGTTTGAACCTATTTGGCAACCCAAAGGCATAATTCTTTGACAGCTAAAATTTGTCTCGAAGAGTCGGTTTTTTGACACTGAAAGAATGTACAATAGTGCTGCAGAAGACATGTAATATCTCATGCCTAGCGATGTAGCAGTACATGTATATAACCATAGTGTGCAATTGTAGTTGCATAAATGCATTAAGAGCTGTTAAGACAGTCCTTATCTTATATTGACCCCATGGATCTTGTCACTTGTTCTAGAAGTAGTGGTTCTTGTATGACACCTGCCAATGCATCCTTTGCAAAGCAAAACTATCAAAGGAAAAAAAAAGTGTGCTAAGATAATAGAGACTTATGAATATCTAATGAAACCTTTGTGATTTCCTCTAATTCATGATAGACCTGCAAAGAAAACCTAAAATGCTCCTTTCTCTTGATTACCAAGGAGCATAAATCGCAGCTCTAGATGTCTTGCACTTAATAAAATATTTGCAATTGCTATCTAAATTTGATGATGACAGAAATGGAACTATCCCAACAGAATTATCTTCTGATGAGATACATGGAGATGTACATGGATGGCACATTAGATAATCCAATATGTAATATGAACGAGATTCATAGTTGTAAATATTTATGTTTATCAATTTCTAAGCTTTTTGCTCTTTGTATGTGCTAGAACCCATTTTACATATTTTTAGTTCACACTAATGAAGAGTGTAAACACAACAGTTTTGGTGGCATATTTCTCGTCTTTCTGGGTTTTTGTTTTATCTCCCTTCTTAGTTTCTGATGGGTATTCTGAGCAGTTTATATCAGATTTACAGGACAATTTTTGTAGAAAAGTACAAAAGCTTAAATCAAGTTACATAACACAATTTGCATCTAATCAAATTCTTAATATTACTGTTTGACAGATCATGAATAAAAAATTCAGAGCATTTTGGTTTTATCGCAAGAATCGTGGGTTCTTATTTAAAGACCAAAAATTTACAGATGAGCTTTCATTCTCTGCAAGCAAAAATGATAAAATATGCATCCAAAAAGCAACATTGCGTAATGACTATTAGTTCCATGATATTCCTTGATATTACTTTTCATAGGCTAACCTTGATCAATTGCAATATGTCCACATATGACCAACAAAAATGCCAAGAGTTCTTGTCAATGCAGTACATGCTTATATGATAAAAAATCATATCCTAATAATTATTATGTAAAGTATGACATAGTAATAATCAATCCTAATTTGACGGTTCAAATTCTATCCACTCTATCATATCAATTTCCACCCCATCATATCAATAGCTACAGAAACTTAGCTCTGATTTTGGATGAGGGAGCAACCTGGCATTTAGCATCCGGTTCCCTTAAAGGTATAGCTTTCCTTTTAGTAGGACTCGACATTCTAATCTTTTTATTTGTTCAAACACCAATGTCTCACTTCCATTGTGTTTATGTTCTTGCGCAGTGCAATAGTGTATATAACCTTCAAATTTTTTACTTTGCTGCCAAGATTTGGAATTCCTTGAAAACCAGATTTGTTTGAAAAAATTGGACATTGGCCAGTTCATTTGAGAATTTATTCGAGAGCAGTTTCTCTGACAGAGGATGGTTGTCAGTTCAACTCCATTCCACAATACTAAATCTAAAAGAGTAGTAAATTTGGAACAATGGTCTGGGCGTGATTTTGAAAGTCACAAATGAAAAATCTTATGCTATAATGTGTGTCCCAACTATGGTTACATAAAAAATATGACTACTTGGTTCCAATCAAATCACCTTTTCCCTTAGAAGTAAAGCAAAATACCATGGAATTACAGAGCAGTATAAGAAAAGTTGGATAGAAAACAGGGAAAAATCCAAAATACGAACTCAAATACCCAATGAAAATATGCATACATTTGCAACGCGACTAACATGTTTAAAACATTTGGTTTCTTCCATTACAAGTAAACAAATAAACCACGCTAAGAAAAAATCGAATAGAAAACAGGGGGAAGCAATTACAAAGTACAAAATAAACCATATACCTACTACATGGGGAGAATTCGTAAGCTGGTCGTCTCTTTACCAATTGATCCAAATATTCAATGTGCAAGAAAAGATGGACCCAGATTTTGAACAATACAGTAGTTATCAATTCTATAAGAGGGGAAGGGAGCATTTCATTGTACCATTTATGTTCAAAGGAATGAAACATTTCTAAACTTCATCCATCGTATCTCTTCCTCTAGGAATACTAAAATCATCTTTACCAATGAATCATTTTTTAGAATTAAAACAACAAAGGGAATCGGCCAAGACAAGCTTGAATTTGAGACAAGTCTTGAAACCACACAGACACAGATAACCATCGATAAAAAAACAATAAACATTTCTTCATAAACTACCATTCAATAAGGGGAGCTGATAAAGAATACTAATACATAATAAATACTAATACCTGTACTAGAGAGCTTGTGGGAGAGCTCGTCCCACCAGTCTGACTCAGTATTATTCATGGAGGCTTCTGTTGCAAAACCACCATCCCTTCTCCTTTTCTTGCTAAATTTTCTTGGAGGTGCCATAAGAAACAAAATATACAGATCTGAGACGAGCCAAAGATTGAACAACAATTATATGTGCGGAGGAAGAAGCAACGCCAACTGGGGTTGCAAAAAGACTGGGTAAGAATAAAAATAAATGGATGCTAACTAACCAAACAAGATAATTGCATCAAGAAGTAAAAAAGGATGTAAGATGGAAGATTAAATAATCCCTGTTGTCTATGTAATCCTTCTTGGGAAAACTACTGTGTTTAAAGGTACACAAAGAAAAATACCTCAAAAATGAAACTAGCCAAATTGCAATAACTACAAGCTATTTGAATCTATGTACATAGCACTGACTACGGTTCCACCATCAAAGGCTTCTTCCACTGTGCTTGTAACGATAGTAATTTTAGAAAAGGGATATCAACATCCGAGGAAACTTTTTTTGTAAAATTGTAAGCTTGTATGTCGTATAGCTGACTAGGTGTATGATTATTACTAATAGTAAATTCTGTGTTATGATTTATTTATTTATAAAAATTTAATAGTTTTTAATGATTGCTTGACATGAAATCCATTTTTGATGTTTAAAATGTTTCACATTCAATTTTTTAAAATCAAAATATATTAATTTTGTTTGAGTCTCTTATCATTTCATCATTTTGGAAGCTATGAGATTAGAGTTATGTTTCTTCAATATACCATGCATAATTGCATCCCCAACATTTAAAAGTTGATTTCTCTAATTTTGACATATACATTTCATACCTCAATTTGTATCCCTATACTTTTTGCATCCAAATACACAAAAATAGTCACATTATTATTTATTAAAAGATGGGGTAATTATCGTTAACACAACTACAAACACAAGAGAGTGATGTTAAACATAACAAGCAACAATAGACAAAAACATAGAACAATATGGTAGAAGTCATTGTTGCACACACCCCTATAGACATTGATATCAACCACTAAATATTCTATACATTTCCCAAGGGTGATCACAATCCAGTCTTTCAAATCTTTTGTGGGGCTTAATTGTAATTGACCTCAAGGCAAGTCCTCAAGCCACCAATAATTCCTAGATATCATAAGTTAAAGACAATGTGCAAAGTCATAATGGATGAATTGGTTGTTGTATAGGATACTATCATAACCAAATGACACTACTATGGATGTACAAACATTATTACAACAAAAGGGATAGAATTATATGTTATTGCAACTCAATAACACAAAGATAGGGAGTAGAGAAGATAGAGAAGAGATGGAAGTCCTTGATTCCAACTCCTAATCTAATATAATATAAAGCAAAACTAAAACAAAACAATACCAATTGTTAAAAATAATTACTTATATAACCTTTTCTCTTATTCACCTTTTCAACAACAAACTATTATCCATCTTTAATCTAGACTATGAAAATATATTGAATATTTTTATTATCCTCCATATTGTGCTCAAATACTAGATTAAAAACCATAATGGGAATTAAAAAATTCATAAATTATCTTAGGCTAATTAAATAAATGTAAACAATTAATGATAAATTAGCATAGATCAATCAACTAGAAAATATAATTGAATTAAATATATAAAAAGTAAATGTGAGGGTGAGGGATGCAAGTAGCTCTAAAACTAATGATGGAAGAATGATGCAAATGTGATACTAAATTGATTCACCATTGTCAAATAACTAATTGAAAAAGAAATTTTAATGTTCTTGAAATTTCTTAACCAAACTAAGAAGCCTTTAACCTAGAATAATTTCAAGAGCAAGCTATTGTCTTGCAACAAATATAAGGGTGAACCCACATAAGTGGTGAACACTTTTGTGGAGGAAGGGAAAAATCATTTTTTCCCTCTACACAAAGTGAAGGGGTTCGGCCGAACCAAATTGTTCGCTCGAACCCCTTTTTCATGTGAGTGGAAATATTAAAATAAAGGGGTTCAAGCGAACTAGGGTTTGGTCTAACTCCCTTAATAGGGATTTAAAAAAAAAACCCATCATTTTCTCGGACCCCGTGAATTTTTTTCATTATTTTTAATTGTCTAGGTTTGACCGAACCCCTTAAAGTAGGCTTAGGTTCGGCCAAACCCCTTAAAGTAGGTTCGGCCAAACATAACCCTTTTATGTTCGGCCAAACCCCTTAAAGTAGGTTCGGCCGAACACCCTTTTTCCCCTATCTCCTAAAATAAATGATTTTTTTTTCTAAAAAATTGTCCTTCGAAGCTCAATTTGAAAATGAAAATGCAGAAAAATTCAAAAACCCAACTAGATAATGATAGTCCTCAGAATGAGCTATCCGTTGAATATAATTTTAATATGATTTTCTTTTATTATGTATTTTATTTTTTAGTTTTATTAAACATAGGTTTTTCACTGAAAATCAAAATCTCTGGTCTGGACATGTGGAAAAATAGCAGATTATCAAAATAATTTTTTTAAAAATATGTTGAGGCTGGGTATTGATGTCCTTGATCCATTAAAAAAATAAATAAATTAAATTTCGATTCATACAGAAAAAATTATGTTGTATACAGTCCGCCTATGTCTGAATTGCAATTGGTTTGACTTTGAAACTTGATTAAGGAAAAAATATTCAATAAAAAACTATGAGACCAAATGAAAGTGCTAGATACCATAGTTACAAATCTAAATTCGAAAAAATTAGAATTTTATCCTTCATACAGAAAAAGTTATGTTGTATACGGTGAGCGTCACTTTTTAAAAATGTTGTTTTATGAAAAAAACCAGTTTTCGTGGGAGATGGAAAAAAAAGTGCAATATGATTCCAAAAATTTTGAAAAAAATATTTTTAGAATCTAGAGACAAAATGTGATGAGACTTTAGTTTGCATCATTTTCAAATTCCTCATGGTTTAGCCGCTACAAGAGCCCGAAAGTGAAGATTTAGTTAAAAATAATAATTGCAGTGTCCAGTTTGCCCAAAAATTGTAAACCACTATTGTGGGATCACCCATAAGATGAAAATAATAAGAGATGTGAAAGAGAAATAACCCTCCTTCAAGAATTGATTGAGATAGAAAATTTTCATCTAAATTATTTTCTTTCTAATGCTTAACAAGAACTAGACTTAATCCATGGCAAAATTGCACCTTGCCACACAATAATTTTAATAGTCATATCTCTTTAGAGGTTTGCTAGACAACAAACACACATTCCAACCATAATTATACATGTATCAATATTGCGTATGCCATTAAGAACTTCTTTGTCATGAAGTAAGAAATTAAGTTGGCATAACACACATTCCATGCATGAATATTGTCGGCATTGATATGGATCTCCTTCCTTGTGAAGAGGGTATTCCTTTAGATACTTCCCCACTCCATTTTATTTTTCCTTGTGAGAAAAAATGATCTAACCTTGTGTAATGCATGTGTTCTCCCAAGTACGACTCATGCACAATCATGGTAAGTAGATTTCAAGAAACATGTATTTTAGTGAAAAAATATGAAGATCAAATCCTTCCGAGACACACTCTATCACTTTTCTTATTCTGTTCTATTTTCTTCCTCTTCTCTTCTATCATATAATTTAATTTATAGTACTTAAGGTACCCTAAAATATGTCAAGATTGATAGGTTTTCAAGAAAAGATTCAATCTAATTAACTTAACATCCCCTCATTCAATTGGTATACCCCTTCTTATTCCATGTTATCTATTTCAAATGGGTATGTCCACGAGGATATTGATTCATATGTCAAGCACCTAGAGCCCAATAGTAATGCCCATTTGGGCTAGGAATTCATAACCTTTGATAAGGTCATGCATGGGGCCAATATCAAGGATATATTATTTAACCAAATCTAGATCAAAAAAGAAATTTTCAAGTCTTAGTTTGCTCATAAATATGGACGCAGGAGTTTAGCTTGGTCACCTATAAAGATACAACCACATAGATTGACAATGAGGTGGATCACCTCAAAAGGGATTTATTAGATGCTTGAGTGGCATTAATAACCCCTTAGAAATATTTCAATGACCAAGTATCTATGCAAATAGTAAGAACTAAACATTACATAGAATCAACAAAAGTTGGGGACACTCAACCTCCATAGTATGAACAACAAAACCCACCTCATGGTGGTGAAATATGCCACATAGAAGGATCAACCCTAGAGGCACTCATAACTAACCTAGTACAATAAATTAGAATGCTTGAGGTTGGGTAAACCAAATGATGGCTCCATAAATTTATCTAAATGAACGATCAATTGACATCTCTAAGGTGCTAGCCTCATACCAATCCTTTCATCATTAGCACAATAAACCAAGTCTATGAGTAACTCAAATACCACCTATGTCAAATTCAACTTATACAAGGTGAGAAATGAGACTTTGATGGCCCCCTTACCTTCATTATATGTGCAACATAGTGAGCCTACACCAACTAGGTGAGATTCCTACAACTCAAAATATTAATCAAATGATCCTAGTGGAATTTTAACCCCTTTGCACACCTCTTCAAAACTATCTGGCCTTCCCTAGATATCAACCAAATATTCCTTTCCAAGTGCAACCCACCTAGAAAGCTCCACCCATAGGGATTATTTTTGGATGGATCCCTCCTTCCACAAATGATTCTTTTTCTAGGGCATTCCTCAAGTATCTAAAGGATCCCTTAGATCATACCATTCACTATGTGATTTTTTTTGTGACCAATATATACACTAGATAAGTTTAAAGTGTTAAGAGATCCCAAGTCCCACATTAAATCTTACACCATGATTGTTGGATAACTCCTTCCAGGTGAGATGGATTCATTGAAAGAATCATTCCAAAAAATAAAATGAATATCCCTAGACCAGTATTACAAAATCCTAGAGGCATCAATTTTATTTTTAACAATTTAATGGTAACATTTTCATTACTTTCAAAATGGAAAAAATTAATAACAATAGGAATATGAGAAATCTTTAGTGTTAAATAGGACCCCAATGAATTAGTTGTACATTTGATAACAAGATGGTGACAAGTTCTTTATTTGTCTACAATTGCGCTAAACATAGAGTAGAGGGAACTTTGTGATCTCTTCTTGCATGCCTTAAATGGGGGTACATGGGAGGAGGTCCAAAAATTCCCTTATAGATCATACGAAGAGGCTCTTTAATTCACTCTCTAGATTGTCGAAGCTACAATTTATAGTAGGTGGAAAGAATACGGTTACAACAAAAAATTCTCAATCAAAACACAAATAGCAATAGTAACCCCTTGAAACCCAAAATATTAAAGAACAATCTATAATCTATAGTTTATAGAGTTACATCTACCCACCACTTATGAATGGCAACAATGGTTACAACTACAATGTAAACAACTATTATAGCTAGGCTACAACTACTCAAATATGAGAAATAAAAATGTTAACACCATTAATTATCCCCCCATAAATAATCATGATCGATGAAACAAGTAGTAGAATGAGTGCACATATAAAAAAAATGATATTATGAATTTTGAAGGCCTCAAGATTTCCATCTTGATAAATTTTACGCATTTCATAAGAGTAGTTGTGTGAGATTGAAATATGTAGGCATTAAATTATTTTATATCAAACCTCCTAGAGGAATAATAATGCCTATTGATTGATATGTTCCCCAGGTCCCTCTAGGAAATCTAAACCATAACTACTACAAGCTAGTTGTCCCTCAAAATTTAAACTTGAAAACCTACCAAGATGATTTTTTGTCACATTAAAATAGCAATAATTCCAACCAACCCAATTCTTCCAACCAAGCCACATCAAGATAAACCATTACAACTATGTTAGAGGAATCAAACACCCTTTGTTAGTTGGGCATAAAAGGAGAAACAAAACTTACTAAATTAATTAAACTTGTTCAAAATAGGGACTTGTAGCAAGACCATGATATCCTAAAAATGGAATACCATGGACATGTGTTCTAATCATGTTATAATCATCATAAAGCACCATTGATCCAGATGGCCTAATTAGGGACCTCAAGAATATGTTCATGAAGATCTCTTTCATTGATATTATGAGGAACTCTCCATTGAATCATACTACCCTCATGGAGGTAACATGACTAAAAAATTTGAATCACATAACTCCACCTCTAGAGGATCAAATTAATCAAGTAGATGCAAAATTAAGTCCCTAAAATACAAAATTATATGATTTCAAATAGATTTTGACTAAAGATGAGTTATCAAGAAAATGATATTTTGACTTGTATTAAAATAAACCCCATCAATAATGGGGTTATGGTTATTATTTTTCGTTTTTCCCTTTTAGAGAGAGTGGGGTATGTTAATATGAATATAAAAAATTACAAGGACACTCTATGAAGCTAGAAAAACCTTAGGAAAATAAATATTGGGAAGATCATGCTTATAATATCCCTAGGACCTAAAATGTACTAATGATTGGTTTCATATTTGAAATGTTCAAAGTACCAAATAAAGGGATGTAGTGACATGTTTTCTCCCATCACCTACCCTATGCATTCACCATGAATGTAGTGGTATATTCCCATCTACCATGTACTTAAATTAATTTAATGCATCCATTTTGAGTGGATTTGAGTGAGATTTTATCAAGATTGTTGATTTTGAATTGCTACAATGTTATGACTTAGGATTATGCCCTGAGTGTATTGTGAAACATTTTTGGTTTATTTTTTAGGAGGTTGGATTTGATCTAATATTTTTGTATTCCTATGGGTGCCAAATCTATCAAGGGTTACTATAAATTTTAGTCCAGACCATTTTGAGTAGCTTATTCATGGATATCCTAGGATTTGTAAATATTTATATGGCATATATTTTAATGTCTCCATGAGTGTTGTAGAAAATTAGAGAACTCTTTTCAGGTATGATTTGTCTTACTACACTTGTTGGTATGATTGTAACATAAGAAAAGAAAATGTAACAAAATTCTGCTTCATTACAAGCCTTCAAATGGATTTCATGCATTTGAAATGGATTTATAGTGTTTTGATGGATGGATATAAGCATGTTCTATAATTTATTGTTATTATTATTTAGACTGCAGGAATCGGGTAGCACGACCCCTTATAAATTGTAGTGCACCTCGTAAAATTTTTAACATGACTGGTGGCGTTGGCGTGACACACCCTTTAATACCATGGGGTGGGGGAGACTAGACCTCATGACAAACCTCCTACAACAGGAAAGGTTTAGCCAACCGAGCTAGAGCCCCCACCCCTAATTTATTGTTATTAGCAAAATGTCTTGTTAAATGCATAATTTTCATCCCTTATTTTTTAAATTTATTATCCATCATGATAAATATGTATTTGTACCTAATGAATAGGAACCAATCTTGGAAGAAACTAACAAATATCACTCTCTTAAACTCAATAAAATGTGTTAATGAGTAGTTTGTTGGAATTTTGTGCCTCGATCTCATTGGCCTAAACCTTTGAGAGAGAAATTTTGGTGTGACCGTTGAGATGTTTGGCCGATCTACATAGTGATCCTGAACTATCTATGAGATTGGTGTGACTCAACCAGATCTGAGTTCTCCTTATGAAGTTCCTTTTTTGAAAATGTTAGTGAGACCTTTGGTGTGTCTTGGCAATGAAGGTTGTTGACATGACTTGAACTATCGACGCGAGTTTTCTAACTCTCGTCTACAATAGAAGTTTGGCCAAAACGTTAAATCAGTGTAAGTCTAACCGATGATACTTTGTCAAGTTGACATGGAGGTTCACAAAAAGTCTTAATGGTAGAGCATATCTGGCTGAGCTCAGTGTAATGCATGGAAAATATTTCCGATGAACAAATCGTCAAGGTAACATTGGTCTTTGGTTAGACCTAAGAATGTTGAGCTAACAGTAGGAATTTGAACGATGGTAGTACCGTCGGGGTGACTCTGGTCGATGATCTGTAGTGGGGTGACTTTGATCTTCGGTGGGACTTGTGGTTGTTGAATTGACAATGTTGGTTTGGCCAACAGGCTATGTTTGGTGTGACTCTTGCTGACAAGCAGCTTGGTTCTGAATTTTTGAAATGATCATGTCAATGTGACTAATGGCCGGTCTTGTTGATGGGATCCATCGATGTGACCTGAATGATCAACGCAAGTTCTCTATCTTTTGGCGAAGGTAGGAGTTTGACCAACAAGTGATGATCGGCAAGAGTCTTGTCGAAGGTACTCCATCGCGGTAACTTTGGTCTTCAATTAGACCTAGGAAGATCAGACCGACAATAGAAGTATGACCGATGGGGTATGGTTGGCATGAGTCTTACCGATGGTTCTTCATCATTTTGAAATATGACTTCGGCCCAACCTTAAGATCTTTGTCTGATGGTTGAAGTCTGGTCGATGGATTGGGATCGGGGTGAGTCTTGTTGATGAGATGAACAAGAAGGAACTTCATTGGTAAAACATGAATGATCATAGGATCTTTGGAAACTCGCTTCGAGGAAATTTCTCAACCTAATGGTGTTTGGTCGGAGAGACTTCACCAAGTCTAAGCGATGGACCATTTGAAGACTATGCAATGTGCGATTGTCAAATGGGAATTTTTGGAATTAGTGAGACACAATACATGTCTCACCGTAACGCGATGTAGTTGAAGGAAGCTGAACATAACTATTGGTTGAGAGAATGAATCGACCATGGTTGTGGGATAAAAAGATGATTGTATAGAATCGTTCGAAGGTTGGAGAACGAGAATGTTGTTCTGTAGGAGGTGACTCCTCTCTCTCTCTCTATGGTTTGATTGTGAAACCTCTCTCTCTATGTGAATCTTCTCTATATACTATGTGAGAGTATTGTAATAGTGCGAAGTTTGTAATGGATTAAGAGGTTGATCAGAGAAATGTAGAAAAGGGAGAGAGGGAAATAGAATAGGGTTGCTGCTAGTTTTTCTCCAGAGTAAAACAATATGTAATCTCTGTAAAGGCTTAGTGCTTGAGTTTTATTTGTAACTGTTATGTTGCATGAATAATACAATGGCAATTTGGGCTTTTGGAGTGTGGGGTTTTTTAATTGAAAGGGTTTTCTCCACGTAAATCTGTGTGTACAATGTTATGTTTCATCTTTCATGTTTCATGTTTCTTGGTTATAATTTTTTTATGCAAATTGTTGAAATTGAATTTGCATGAGCTTCTCTCAGAAGGATTAATGTGGGAAATGAACTATGTCTGATTCTGCTTTGTGACATAGTTGTACGTGTTTTTGAGGCAATCTAATTGAAATTAAAGTTATCGAAGGCAATACTGATCTTGTATGTTTCCCTGAGATGACTAAAATTTTCATACAAGTGGTATAAGAGCCTTCTTCTGGTTGTTGGTTTTGCGTATTTCTCCTGTGAAGATTTTTTAGTCTATCAGGCTTGAAGAAATCTGGAGGAATCATCTAGTATATTGATCCTTTAGTGAGTGGAAGTCTTGTGGTATTCAGAGACAACACACAAAATGAAGGGTGGTGAAGATAGAGAAAAAGGAGTTGGTCATGTTGAATTGTTGTGATCTGTGTCCTAGTTGGCAATGGTATAAACTTGATGTATAAGGTAGAATTTTTTGCTTCGTGGTTGTGTAGAAATAAATCTTTCATATTGGGTATTTGTGTGAGATGATCCCTGGTAATATGGAGAGGCATGGGTTGTTTCTCAACCAAGAAAGAGAGTGCTTATGCTAGGTGGTGTTTCCTGGTGTTGGAAGGTATTGTTTTTTGTTAACCTCAAATGCATGAAGACTATGGAGTTAATCATTAGATCTTTTGAAAGCTTATGAAATAGCCTATCTTTGTTAGATGCATGTGCATGGTGAGAGAAGGTGTTGATTATTTCTTTGCATAGAAATTTTTGGTGTGTGATTAGTCACTCATTTTTTCTATGGTAATGCTTGATGGATTTCTAGACTAAGGTACTTGGTGTGGACATAATTGGAAAATTAGATTTGTACTTGATTTGGTGTTTGAGTCAGGATGTCTACACATTTATTCTCTTCTGTGACCTCATATTTGCATGACATTGATGTGATTGTGAGTCTTCATGTTTCATTAATTGGATCTTTGGGTTGTGCAATGTTGTGGGTTGTCTTTACCCCTATGTTTGTAGTGGGACAACCTGGAAGTGGATTGTCTATATCCATGTGATTTGATTCATTGTTTATGCAAACTTGTAAGATGGCCTTGTCTGTGGTCACTTGTGCATTGGTGTGGTTTTTTTGAGGTAAGAGGATGGATAATTAGTGAGTTTCTGAAAATTTTATTATGGAGTCCTGTAGCATGGCAAATCTCCTTACTTTTGAGATCTTGGTTTAATTAGCACCACAGTTATATGTTTGGGGTCTGGAAGATTTTTTTTAGTTTTGGAGATGGTTGGTCATGATGCTTGGAAATCTCAGTACCACTATTTAGTGGGAGCTTTAGCATTGACTATTAGTATTTTGTCTTCTTTAGTTTACAGATGTTTCTAGGAGGAACTCTTTGACCCTGTTGCTGCAGAAGGGTTCTTTCGCATTGGCAGGGCCACTATCTGAAGATGGTTAGCATTTTGAAACCATGGAGGACTTGTGTGTTCTTTGGGTTGAGGTTTTGTTGGTGCTTGACAAGTGATGTTGGTTTAGAGATTGTTTGTTTTATGTCATGGTATACTCTTGCTTATGCATTGGAGTTTTGACATTGTGCATTGTTCTTGAGACATTGGTTTCTTCACTTGGAGCCTAGTATCTCCTAAGAGGGGATGGAAAGATCATGATGTCAAGTTCCTGATACTGCACTTGGAGCTTTGACATTGATCTTGGTAAATTCTTTGTGTATTTGGTGCTTTGATCATTTTCATGATCCTTCATGATATTGCTTTGTTGCATTTGGAGTTTGGAACGAGGTGATTGTTTGTAGGTGCTCATGGATACATGGAGAATAAGAAAGTACGAGGATCCTACACCTTGATTGAACGTGAGTTCAATAGAGACTTATGAGGAGATAGTTTTTTGGATGAGTCATAGTAACTTGGATATCTTGGAGGAACTATTTCATTCCCACTCTTGGTCTTCTCGACAGTTCATAACTTGAGAGGTAGTTCCCATTGTTTCTCTCAGGTGTGTTATGTATTTCTTTCATTGGTGGATCTTGAGCTATGGTTAGATGGTTCTAGAGGATTCACTATGAGAGATGGACAACTTGGTTATCTCCTTGGTATAATTTTTTTCATTTATGATTTCATAGGGGATGTCAGTGGTCTGATTTCCTAAAATAGGAAATAGAGTAGTTTGATCTTCTTTGAGAAGCTTACATTCATGTGGTTTAATCGGTTGGATGTTGTTAAGGATTTTCTGTTGGGGAAGTAAAGAAGATACTACTTGGTACAACTGATACTTGGAGGTGTTTTGTAGAAGGACATGCTACATGTTATGATTTGTAGATTCTCTTTGGTCTTATTGATCTTCCTGAATGTGTGGTTTCACATAACATTATTTTCTTTGTTGGATGTGGAGTACATGGAAGAGTTGCCCATACTGGTTAGAAGAGATGTTTTTCTTGCAACGACTTGTTTGAAGGTTTTGCATATCAATGTGGAGTTGGATCCTTGGTACTACATGGTTACACTTTATAGGTGTTGCAGATTGGTAGACTTGTTGTGCCCTTTGAAATTATTTCATTTTCTTTTGGCATGACTCATGTAGTGTGAGTTCCTGAAAGTGTTTGTTCTTCATCGACTTGCTTACACACGAAGCTTGCAGATGCATGCACATGGGTTGGTTATACTGGTGGCATAAGTTTACCAATGTTTGATACATTTAAGGTATGGATGATTGGATGATCTAGCCCTTGTTGTGGGTGCTATTTTCACTCACATGGGTTTATCAGTTGGATAGAAGCACTCAGTCCGATTGTTGTTCTAGATGATGTTTTTATCTTGTTTTTTGGAGTGATGGAAGCATCTTGTTGTTGATATCACACAAATGTTTTTCTTGTGTTTGCTGGATTGGTACATATTCACCTTGGCATTTACCTTTCTTCCATAGGTGTCATGTTGGAGGATGACATAGATCATTGCCTGAATGGTGGACATCTTAGATGTTGTTGCAGAAGTCTTGATGGAGCATGAGAGCATGTTTGAGATCTATTTGGTTTCATGGAAGGTTGTGATCAATTGCAATGTTGGACAATTAGTTGCAGTTGGATACTTGATTTTTTTGCAGATTATCTGGTAGACTATTATCTATGAAAAATTGTTGATTGGGTGTCTTGAATGCTACCGAATAGAGACTTGAATGAATCAGGGCCTGAACTAGTGGTGCTAGTGTGATCTCAGTAGTTCCTAAGTGCTCTGGAGGTTCCAGTGCGATCTTCGTGAAGTGGGAGATTTTTGGAATTGTGTGCCTCAATCCCACTGGCCTAAACCTCTGAGAGAGAAATTTTGATGTGACTATTGAGATGTCTAGCCGATCTACATAGTGATCCTGAATTGTTTGTGAGATCGATGTGACTTAGCCCGATTTGAGTTCTCCTTGTGAAGTTCCTTTTTTGAACATATTGGTGAGACCTTTGGTGTGTCCTAGCGATGAAGGTTGTCAGCTTGACCTGAACTATCGACACAAGTTTTCTAATTCTTGTCGACGATAGAAGTCCAACCAAAAATTTATATCGGTGTAAGTCTAATCGATGATACTTTGTTAGGTTGACATGGAGGTTCAAAAAGAGTCTTAATAGTAGAGTGTATCTAGCCGAGATCAGTGTAATGCATGGAAATTCTTGTCGATGAATAAATCATCGGGGTTACATTGGTCTTTAGTTAGACCTAAGAATGTTGAACCGACAATAGGAATTCAATCGATGGTAGTACCGTTGGGGTGAATCTAGCTGATGATTTGTATTGGGGTGTCTTTGGTCTTTGGTGGGACTTGTAGTTGTTGAACCAACAATGTTGGTCTAGTTGATGGGCTATGTTTAGTGTGACTCTTTCCGACAAGAAACTTGGTTCTGAAGGTTCAAAATGATCATGTCTATGTGACTAATGGTCGGTCTTGCTGAAGGGATCCATTGATATGACTTGAATGGTCGACGCAAGTTCTCTATCTTTCGGCGAAGGTAGGAGTCTGACCGACAGGTGATGATTGGTGAGATTCTTGCCGATGGTACTCCGTCAGGGTAACTTTGGTCTTTGGTTTGATCTGGGAAGATTGGACTGATAGTAGAAGTCTGGCCGATGGGGTATGGTTGATGTGAGTCTTGTCGATAGTTCTTCATCGGTGTGAAATATGACTTCGGCCTAGCCTTAAGATCTTTGTCTGATGGTTGAAGTCTGACCGATGGATTAGGATCAAGGTGAGTCTTGCCAATGAGATGAACAAGTAGGAACTTCATTGGTAAAACATGAATTATTAGAGGAGCTTTGGAGAATCACTCTGAGGCAATTTCTCATCCTGATGGTGTTTGGTCAAAGAGACTTCACCAAGTCTGAGCGATGGACCGTTTGAAGACTATGCAGTGTGTGATTGTCAAATGGGAATTTTTAGCATCAATGAGACACAGTCTGGTGTCTCACTGATACACGATGTAGTTGAAGGAAGTTGAACCAAACTATTGGTTGAGAGAATGAATCGACCATGGCTATGGGATAAAAGTTGATTATACATAATTGTTCGAAGGTTGGAGAATGAGAATGTTGTTATGAAGGAGGTGACTCCTCTCTCTCTCTATAGTTTGATTGTGAAACCTCTCTCTCTATTTGAATCTTCTTTGTATACTATGTGAGAGTATTGTAACAATGCAAAGTTTGTAATGGACTGAGAGGTTGATCAGAGAAATGTAAAAAAGGGAGAGAGGGAAATAGAATAGGGTTGCTGCCAATTTGTCTCTAGAGTGAAACAAGATGTAATCTCTGTAAAGGCTTAGTGCTTGAGTTGTATTTGTAACTATTTTTTGCATGAGTAATACAATGGCAATCTAGGCTTTACGAGTGTGGGGTTTTTTACCCAAAAGGGTTTTCCCCACGTAAATTTGTGTGTACATTGTTTTGTGTCATCTTTCATGTTTCTTGGTTAGAATATGTTTATGCAAATTGTTGAAATTAGATTTACATGAGCTTCTCTCAGAAGGATTAATGTGGGAAATGAACTATGTTTGATTCCTCTTTGTGACATAGTTGTATGTGTTTTTGAGGCAATTTAATTGAAATTAAAGTTACTGAAGGCACTACTGATCTTGGATATTTCTCTGAGATGACTAAAATTTCCCTACATAGTTTAGAAATGGAAATAAGTTATTTGCATTCATGATTTAGTTCTATTAACAAGGATAAATCTAAAGAAAGTATCATTGAATAATTCATTTTATGCGAGTCATGTTTGCACATTTTTATCAACTATATACATAGATATGATGAGATATTATTTATTTACTTGAATATCCCCACCTATTCTTCTCATTACAAGTGTTAAATTTTAGTGCTTTTTAATTTCATTTCTTGTCTTTATGTCTCCATATTCCTAGTTAACATGTGTATGACACAAACATAAATTTAATAGTGCATGTTGACATAGGTGACTTTAAACATGTGTTGTGTTGTCATATCATTTTCCCCTTATTTTTTGTTTCATTTATAATCTACCCTTTTGTTTATGACATGTTTATTGTAATTATCTTTCATTATTTACCTATTTACATTATGTTTACTTGTAAATTGGTCTCTTATTTATGCCATATTTGTTGTGCATCTCTTATCATCATTCCATCTTTTATATTATGTTTTATCCTTTCCCAATTTGGGGGATCTTTTCTATATTTATTTTATTCTTTATCCTATACTTCCTTATATCCATGTTTTATATTTTTTCTTATATTTATTTGTTCACCTCTACACATGTTTGCTTTAAATTTTATCATCACTTATATTCTATGTCCCTACTTTATATATTCACTTGTTCCTTGTATACTTTTTTCATGATCTAGGTTCATTATTCTACAAACTTATAATGTTTATATGAAATGATCATTATATTCTTATATTTATCTTCTTATATTTACTTATCATATCCCTATCATGTATATCTACTTGAATTAATTGAATATGTTTATTAATTTCTTATGATATTATCATGAATTTTTTTCCATGATTATGATACTACATCTTATGATATCTATTAGGTCTCAAAATTTTTTCTCTAAAACCATAGAAAATGATTTAATTTTCAAGGATAGGGGTTGCCATCATGAAACAAAAGTCAAGGTTCATCCATAGATTATGGAGGGTTAAAGGCCAATTGACGAGAGTGGGTAATCTCTCCTACATATTGAGCTTAGCTTGGACTTAGGAGGGTGTTTCTAGAGGTATTCCTTAATAGGAATTCAAATCAAACAAAATGGACAACCAAAATAAAAATTAATAGCTATGTCAAAATTACATACTTGACATCAAATTATGTCATTAAGTAAAACATAAATAGTTGGATAATACCTCTAAAATAAATATAGAAGATGTGCCATTTTCAAAACTAATTCCCCCATGGGCCAATCCATATTATTATATATACTTGTGTAGAGGAGGAGATTCACTATTCTCGAGTCTTTAGGACAAAGAAGATTCTAAAAGGAGTGAATTATCCTCAACTACCTCAAGGAATAAGCTCAAGTGACAAAGATGGGTAAAGGAGAGTTTTTTGCAATGTTTTATGATATTTTTTAGGAAAATGACTTCAGAAGTTGAAAGAGTAGGTCTCAAGGACTAACTGGCTAGCTCTCAGCCAAAGAATGACAACATGACACACAAACATCCCCACACGTGACATGTTGTGGTCTCATACAAAATGAAAACATAACAAGTCTAGAGAAACTCCTAAGACCTACTAACAACTCAAAAACTGAATTTTGATAGTTTTACTAGAATAACAAAATGATGGAAATAAAAGAAATTACAACAAGAAGAATACTAAATATGCAAGTAATCAAACTAATAAAATGAAATATCAAGAGATGAAAGAAAGAATCAAACTCACATAAGGTACAACACTATGAAGCCTCCCACAAAGCTCCACATGAACAAATTGCACACACAAAAACAATAAAAATTATTGAGGTTGTTTCAAGGCTTACCTTAGTCAACCTCTCATTTTTGTGTTTCCGCCTCCATAGACAAATAAAGAGACAAAGAGATAAAGAAATAGATGATAGACAATGTAGATGTAAATATAAATAAGGAAGACATGTTAGATATCAATATTCTTCTAAAAAAAATGATAATTCCAATAAAAGAGCATTTACCCTCCATTCAACAAGCTTGAGAAACCAAAAGAGAGTGCAACACTTGAGCAAGCTTGAGACAAAGATGTAGAAGCCATGAATGCGTAAGAAGATTGAGAAAAATAGTGTAGAAGAGCTTGAGAGAATGAAAGTACAAGAAGGATAATGAAAAGATTGAGAGAATGAAAGATTGAATGAATGAGATAGTTCAAAGGATTGAGTTTGAATGAAGAAATGCATGCAAGAGGGTCATTTTCGGGCATGTTGCAAAGGTGTTACACTTCACGGGAAAGTGAAAATGTAACATCCTAATGGTCACCGCATCACAAATCTTGTTAGGAGATTCATGCGACATGTAGAAATATATGCATCATGAAATTGTCCTTGATAAAAATTCCTTCAACGATTGAAAGCAATGGGGTCAAGGACGAAAATGAAGGTGAGAAAAAGGGGGATTTGCATTATCATATTTTTTAGACTAAATCGAAGGTTGTGTAATGTGAAATTGTATTGGGGGTACAATTTTACAACATTACATTTTCCCCCCACTTTAGCAAGCACATGTATTCTAAGCATGTGTGATCTAAAGTAGAAAGAGGTTGAAGAGAATATACCCAATAAAAAGATGATGTAGGTCTTCAATCCACTTCAATCTTACAAATATGACTGCAATATCACCACAAACATGTTAGCTATAGATAAACATGTTAGGAGAAAAAGTGAAAAGTAGACATGATACAATTCTAGACATGACATGACATAATCTGATAAGATAAAAGATAACACTGATAGGTATGGATAGCAAGGCTAGAGACCATACGACAAGCAGATAGGCTTGTGGTTGCTACAAACTATATTGCAAGACAATTATAGAAAAGATAAGACAAGTCTAGTCAAGTCACCCCCAAGCTAGATGACAAGACATAAGACATCTAGACATATTTTTGAAACTTTTTGAAACTTTTTGAAATTTAAGAAGATATGATAGCCCCCTTGAATGATGTGTGCTATGTAAATGAGCACATGTCATTTGAAGGAGAAGAGAAATAAAAAGAGATGTTGTGGTACAAAATACATAGCGATATGTATTCATGGAATGTTATCACATGAGGGACAACACATAGAAACCACAACATCACAAAGAGAAAAGCATAGATGAAGAAATCAAGAGCATAGAGGCATCTGAGTATTTAGGGTTATAACAAATCATATATATATAGATAAATATAATACAATATGTATGAACTGTCATGTAATGTCCTCGTTTTTAGCACTACACCTTTCAAGGATTGATGGCCTTTTCCTGATGCGTTGTCGACAGGTCAGAGGCAGAATTAGGGTTTCCGACTGTTTGGTGGGTTCTCTTGAAGATTCAGGGTTCTGCTTGTTGGAATTTGGGTGTTTGGATTGCAGATTCTTTCTGGGTTTTCAAAGAGCTTTGCAGTGGTATGTTTTTCTTGGCATTCTGAGCACCTTCAGGAATTTACTATTTTTAGTAAATTCTATTTTTAGCAATGGTCCAGTCAGCATCAGCTCAGTCAACTTTCCTCTTCTGGCAGTTCATTGGGTAATTCCGATTTTTGGCTTAAGGGGTTCATTTTGGAGAAATAAGTTATTTTAAGTCAATAATGTTTTATTTTATAAAATAACCCCTTGTCCTAGTAATATGACTTAAAAGTTGTTTTAAAGAAGGGGACTTGGAGGGTGGTCATCACATGATGATTTATTTTGATCTTTCTAAAGTCTAAATGCTCAAGTGAAATTGGACGCCTATTTTATGAAGAAATGATTTTAAATAAAGTCAAATTTAGCCTTCGAAAAGGGGTCGCCCAAACTTGGAGGGAAAAGAAGTCAAATTCAAAAGGGAATTAGGGCGCATCTTCTAGAAGTTTCTGGAGAGCCTTCTCAAGTCTATATAAGGAGGCAGTTGCTCTTCATTTCTTATCTTATGTTTTATGATATTGTTATGCTGCCGGAATGGCTTTGGGATTGCTTCGAGGAATGAATGCCTCCTAGCTTGGCTCTTCTTCTTGCTTGAAAGATAGCAACTAGTTGAGAGATAGTTTGTAATAGGTTTGTCTTGCATTTCAGTTGAGTATCTTGCATTTTTGGAGTTCTAGATTTGCATTTCAGTCTCATTTTGAAGTTGCTGAAGTCAAGCTGAATCTGTAGTTTCACTCATAAATCTGAAAATAAAAATACAGTCGTTCTGGGTATTGATTCATTGAGTTTCCTTGATAGGGGCGACCCTTCTTGCAAAGATTCAGATTTTAATATTGAGTGTTTATTTTTTAAAAGCAAAATCGCTTCTCTCTATTGGCCGCACCATTCTGGTCTGCCTGGCAAATGTTTAGAAAAAAGAATACTTCGATTTGTTAGCTGTTTCTTGGTCTAGTCCTCATTGCCATCATTATAGCTTTCGTTTGCATCAGGTCTCATGTCATTCTGGCAAGTATTGAGTGAGTTGTGAGCATTTTAGTGGATTCTAGGGTTGCTGGTTATGCATATTACGTTGCTGTTTTGTTATATCAGTCTTGAGTAATCTGTATTTTGGTGAAGAGTTGTATCTGGAAGGTCATAATTAACCTTGGAATGTTCATATCTATTACTGTAGCAGTGGAGAGCTTCTAATCTTGTTTATTGCAAGCATCTTCTAATATTTTGTAAGCTGAACAGTAGTACTGTCAGCATTTCTCTTAATCTTACTTTACATTCTGAAGCTGCATTGTATTTCTGTATATCTCCGCCATATGGTCGCCTCATTTCCACTCTGGAATTGGGTAGCACATACTTGGTGTTGAGTTTACTTTCAGCATAGTTAGCATCTCCGTCATATGGTAGCTCCCATTCCATCTTGGTTTGGAAAGCACATTCTTGACGTCGAGTTAATTCAACATCTTTAACATCTCCGTCATATGGTAGCTCCCACTCCGTCTCGGTTTGGAAAGCACATGCTTGACGTTGAGTTATTTCAGCATCCTTTAGTTTTAAATGCTAACCCTAACGATTGTGTACTACTGCTATCCTTGTTGTAATTGAAAAAGCAAAAAATTTGGCTTGGTATATTTCATGTCATCACCCCCCAAATAGATTAGAATAGGAAGAAGGGCACATAAAGACAAAATAAAAATAAAAATCGGGTTAACATGGAAGAGGCCTGAATTCCCCAACACTTTGTATTGTTCCTAACATGAAAAAATAAAGTTTACAACATATAGAAGAATGATGATACAAATAGAAGAAGTGTACACCAAGTTTTATCTCTTGTATCCAAGCACCTACAAGGGTAGCAAGGTTCCTCTAGGTGAGAGAACAAACACAAATATATAAGTACAGGGAAACACACAAAAATACACAAAATTAATCTAAAGATGAAGAAGAGACGCTGCTCTAATTTGACACCTCTAGTAGGTTATCCTACTCCCAATCTAGATCACCATAAGGGGAGGGAAGATGAGCCTGTAGGGGGGATAGATAGGGTGGTTCCAACTAACTCACCTATGACAAGAGCCAAGGAAGAAGCCCCCTTAAGGTCTTCCTCACGAGCTCATGCAAGACTAGACTCATCGATCTAGTAAAGATTGACGACAAAGTCAAAATGTCCTCCAACGATTCGAACATGCACTTATTAGGAGTAAAATTTTGCAACTAGACAAGAGAAGGACAAGAGAGTCACTATTGTCCTCATGAAGAGGGGTAGGGAAAAAATCAAGGGAGGGAGGTTTTGTCTCTGTCATGAGGATGACACAAGCCAAGGTGGAAAAAGACTCAAAATATGAAGAATAATTTTTACAACCATTGCTTGAATTGAGGTCACTCTCCAACTTATGCTTCAAGGGAGGGAGGTTTTATCTATGTCATGAGGATGACACAAGCCAAGGTGGAACAAGACTCAAAATATAAAGAATATTTTTTACAACCATTGCTCGAAGTGAGGTCACTCTCGAACTTATGCTTCAATGAAGGATGTGGGATCCTTATAGCAGAAGTGGAAGAGGGAGAAGGAGATGAAGCCACATAGGACACAACCTAGGTAAAATTCATACCAATGGATTGCAAGAAAGACGGAAGAGCTGGAAGAGAGGTGATAAGAGGTGGCTCCATAGGAGTGAGGGGTGAGGTTCAATAGGATCTGCTGATGAGGCTAGAAGTAAGATGAAATTGATGGGAATCAAACTAGAAGGAGAAGTGGAAATAGGAGCAACAAAAGAAGAAATAGAAGGATCCTCTTTAGTCTTATATGAAGCCTCATTATCCTTAGCCAAGGTGCGTCAATAATGTTTATGATCTCACACAAGCTGGTTACAACATTCATGGGCACTAGAAGGTGCAACTTGAGAAGATGTCAGGGGCTCCTATTCTACCAAAGGAGTAGCCTTCGTATCCATTACTGGTGGAAGGGTAAGATCTTGAGGAGGAATAGGGAGAAGAGGTATAAAGATAGGAAAAGATACAGGCATCTCAATGGCAAACCCCTTTCCTTTCTTTGCCTTAAGGGTGGGTGGAGGAATAAGGGGAGGCCTCAAAGGTCAAGAGGCAGGAACACCCCCATGGAAATGCTTCCCCTTGCCATAATGGGTGGGTCGAGGGACTATGGTCAGAACTGGGATCTAGAAGACCTAAGGTCTCGACTTCCACAATGCGAGTGCCTTTCATTTTTCTCTACCATGAATAATAGAAGGAACAAAGGACACCACCAAAGGTTGGGAAGTAGAAAATGAAGATGCAAAAGAAGAATATTTGAAGAAGTAGAAGGCTTAAGGGAAAGAGATTTCTTTTCCTTAGCCTTCAGAGGGGTAGAGGAAAAAGTGTGTTGTTGTGCACAGAAAGAGGCCTTCAAAGAAATAGCCTAAGAAAAAGGAGGAAAGCCACTTTTAGGAACCAAGCTCCCAATCTTATACCTGAAATAAGCCTTGTGTAATAGGTCTCATCTGGGTGGTAGAGGTCCAACTAGGGTAAGCCAAAAGTGATCTAGGGTGAAGCCCCCACACAATACCAATGGTCTATATCTAGTGTCTTGGATATTGTACATAGTACCATCATGGGGAAACTTCAAGCGTTTGTGGCTAATCAAAGGAGTTCCATGTTCATAGAGACTAGCCATGGAATGCCTAGCCTAACTCTGAAGAGGTCAGACTTGGGTATCATGACAAATGGAACTTCCAAATTTTTAGGTCCAACTAAGATTGATAGGAAATGGAACCAATGGGCACAACATAAATTCCATTGTGCATGCAAATTGTGGTCTATGATTCCTTGTATTTATCCTTATGTAATTTTTTTATAAAAGGAGTCTCTTCCATGATAATATTGACCTAACTTATGGGGTCAACCATAATTCCAGTGATGACATTATCATTGACACTAGTAGTGATATACAATGGAGAGGGCTCTTTGTTCAGAGGAAGGTCAGATGAGGTGAATGTAATATCAAGTTTTGCATCCACATGAACTAGAGGAGGAACACAAGTAAACGAAACCATGTTCACATACTCAAATAAATTTATATTGGAAGAAGAAGAAGCAAGGGTTACAATTGGTAGAATGGGACGAAAAGGGATTTGTGTAAATTTGTAGTTGGTTGTTAGGATTCACTACATATTTATTGGAGTTCTTTTTTCCATCGATCCAAATGGTACCATTATCAATATGGTCTTGTATGATGTGAAAAATATGCAAACATCACTCAGTATCATGACCCGAGACTTGATGGTATTGAAAGAACTTATAAGCATCGTATCATTGGGGATAAGGCTCAGAAAGCAATCTAATCTTTGGGAGAGATATTACACCATATTTTAAGAATTTTCATAGGATATTTGTATAAAATTCAAATATTTTTCTAAATATTATATTCTAACCTACATAACTTTTATGAGTAGGAGCAAACACCATGTTCACTACCGATTTGTTTTCCTTGACTCTTAAAGATAGAACCAACCAACTATCCATCTTGATGGGAGGATGAGGAAGAATCCTTGTACTGAGAAACCTTTTGTTGATGCTCACATAAAGTAGCACATAGATGAGAAAAAGAGGGATATTTCATCAAGATAAATTTATCTCTCAGTATTGGCTATAATTTCTTGACAAAAACTTGTTGTACATCAAAATTGGGTAGGGCATAATAGATCTAGGAAAAGAGGGTTTGATATTTGGTGATGAAATTAGTCATTTTCTCATGTGCACCCTGCTTGCATCAAATGAGATAATACAAGCAACCTTTGGTCTGATATTAGCCTAGAAGTGCTAGAGGAACTGATTCACAAGTTGGTCAAAGGAAAAGATAGAATTATTAGGTAGAGAGCAATACCATTCCAAGATATCATCCTTAAGATAACATGGGAATAGTTTTTCTAGCATAGCATCATGATGGAAGAAATCAATACACATGGCATTAAGAGACAATACGTGCATCAATGGATCTCCTCTACCATTATACTTTTCAAACTTAGGAATCTCCATCCCTTGAGAGATGAGGGTATTTAGGATAGTAAAAGACAAGGGGCTATGACAACAATAGGGCTGAAACATCTCCTGAGAAGAAGAACTAGAAAATTTTCCAATTGAGATTGCATCTACCCCATGTTCTGCAATAGAGCTTTGAGGATGTGATTTGTAGATGAAGTATGACTAGTTGAAGCACCAACACTAGAGGTAGACAAGTTTTGAGTCCCAAATGTAGTAATTTGAAAACCTAGAGGAATTCAATTTACTTTAATCATAGGAATCTCCTTAGGTGTGGTGGTGGTATTATTAGTAGCAATATTGATGGAAGGACCTATGTTGATTGTTGATGATGTTTTTATGCACTTCACAACATAGGTAATACGTAGGTGCATTACCTCTCTTGAAAGACAATTTCCCACAATTAGATTGCAGAACACTATCCCAAGGTCTCTCGGATGTTAGGTCATGACGATGCTTGGAATATTTCAGTTGATTTATGTGATATTTTGGAATCACAAGGTGGACTTACGGATGAGTTACAAAGCGGGGAAGTTGGATCTGCAAATGGAGTTCTTGAGATGGGAAAGTTGTTGAGTGTTTGCTGCAGGTTCAAACTGTAGTCTGGAACTCCATTTAAACATCAAATTTAGCTTTACAATGTGTAATGAACCTTGCCTAAGGTTACTTATTAAAAAAAAGGAAAAAGAGCAGGGAAGAGAGAAGGTTCCTGGATCTGAAACTACGAATGAACAGTGATCATGGAGGCTGCTATAGTAGACAAACTCCCTAAATTGGGTTTTGCTTGGCCAAGAGGATCCTACAGTTACACAAAACCAGTGCAATCTTCTAAGGACTGCAGATTTTTAGTTAGCATACACACATCATGAACATGCAAATGAACTAAGTTGCAGCAATCAAATAAAGGAGCCTAGGCTAACTTTGCACAATAGCTTGCCATCAACAAGTGCCAAAAGTATGGGCTGGAAATTCATCAAATACTGTAACAAAATCACCATTACCACTTCCATTCAAAAAAATGCAACTAAAACTAAATTTGAAGGTAGAACCATGCACACATAATGAGCAAACTCAAAAGTTAACACTCATAGATCATGCAATGCTACTTTCTATTGCTGTAGAATATTTTTACAACAACTCTCCAACAATTACAAATGAGGGGAAGACCCCTATTTATAGTTTACCAAAGCCCAAATGAATGGCTATGATTGAGTTATATTTTGTGGCTCAGATTTAATTACATTAGGGCTTTACCCACCCCATAATATTCAGCAATTTAAAATACATCTTTGTCTTTTCCCTATTCTGTCTTGTAGTGGCCAGCCACTATAGCAGTTTTGTCTCCTAGCTGATTTCCCTTTTACTGTAGCTAAAAATGACTGAAATCTACCTTCTCCCAATGGAATTTCATCATTCCTCATTGGATCAAATGGTTCTATCAACGGACCCATGGTAGGCTCCCTGAAACCAGAAATGAGAGGCCGAAATGCTGTTTTAGGAATGCTGATTTTAAACGGTCGACGGAGCACAGAACTCCAGATGGTATTTTCTGCATGCAAATTTGGAATTTGAAAAGCCAAGGGAGGATAAGACCTCATTTTAGCATCTGGGTCGAAGTCCATTTTTGATTTGAAGGTGCGCTTGTACGTTCCAAAAACATGGGCCCGAAATGCTGTTCTGGAAATGCTGTTTTGAAACGGCCGACGGAGCACGGAACTCCGGATGGTATTTCCCAGCTGCAATTTTGGAATTTGAAAGGTTAGGGGAGGATAAGACCCCATTTTAGCATTTGTGTCGAAGTCCGTTTCTGATTTGGAAGTGCGCTTGTACGTTCCAGAAACATGAGGTTGAAATGCCACTGTAGGAATGCTGCTGCAGAAACACAGTTTTGGAATTTTCAAAACTTCCCGAAACTTAATGAAACCTTGTCAGTTCACTTAGGCACCACAAAAACATCCAAAATACATAGGAAATCTATCCCCAAAGTCAAAGAATGAAGGGAAAAGAGAATCGAGCGAGCGGGGGGGGGGGAGGGGTGAAGCCCGAAAAACCCAAGACTTAGCCATTTTTTAATTTTAGGGGCAAAATATGGTCAGCCAAAAATGAGACTTTGAAGGGCACATTGACCAGATTGGACAAAAAAATGAGGGGCATGCAAAATGAGATGGGAGCAAAGAGGCCCGCCGAGAGCAAAAAATAAAAAAAAGAGGGTCCTTGCGTACGACGGGGCGTGTGTGCAAAATATGCACAATATTGACCATGTGAACATACACTCTAGGCATCAAAACATTGAATTGGTGACTAGTGATATCTGACTAAACATCTTGGAGATTTTCCAAGATGAAAGTGTAAGATGGGACATGGGTCTCCATAATATTTTTTATTCCTTGAAGTAGCTCCAAACCTCTTCGATTGATAATTAGTAAATTCTTTAGACTGTTGATGAGAGATGATACTTGAGGATAAGAATATTCATTTCCTAAGAACCCTGTGATCTCTTTGAGCCTAACTTCCAATGAGTGAATTTGATCTAGACAAGAACCCTAAGAGAATCTTCCTCATCTAAGGAAGAGGAAGAGTTCAAAGGAGAGGCTAGAGGGGTATGATTTTTAGTTCCAAGATGAGGAGGGGAGAATCCAACAATGATTCTTGTAGATTACTCCTCAAAATCCAAACCTAAATGGGGAGGACTAAACCTTCTAGACCCCATATCAATTTTTGATAGATCCTTCTTACTATGTTCCCAGAGGTAGTAGAGTGGGTTGTGAAGCTCATAAAAACATCACAATGCGCTATCCACTACATGCCCTAATAAGAGAAGACATTTTTGACATAAATAAAAGATAAAAGAAAGGTTCACATCGGGTTCACCAAAATCTAGAGGAGTTTCTATTCTTGAGTCTCTAGGATAGAGAAGAGTCTACATTGAGAAAATTATCCTCAACTACCTCAAGGAATAAGCTCAAGTGACAAAGATAGATAAAGGGTAGTTTTCTACAATGTTTTATGTTTTAGGATATTTTTTATTTCTTAGGAAAAGAGCTTTAGAAATCAAAAGAGAAGGCATGAAAGGTCTCAAGGCTAAAATGATAGCTCTTAGCCAAACAATGAAAGTGTAGTGTGTAGATATCCTCATGATGTGTTGTCATTTTGTATGGAATGAAAATAGAGAAAGTATACCAAAACTCCTAAGGCCTACAAAAAAATCAGAAATTAAAGTTTGATAGTTTGACTAAACTAACAGAATATTGGAAATAAAAGAAAGTACAATAAAAGAATACTAAATTGCAAGTAATCAAAATAATAAAATTAAATAAAAAGAGATGAAAGAAAGAAGCAGACTCATGAAAGGTCTAGCACTATGAAGCCTCCTGCAAAGCTCCACACAAATAACCCACACACACAAAAACAATAAAAAATGTTGAGGCTGTTTTAGGGATTGCCATAGTCAAACCATCCATTTTGGTGTTTCCACCTCCAAAAAAAACTAAAGAGACAAAGAGATAAAGAAATAGACGATAGACAATGTATAATGACAAGATAAATAAAGAAGACATGCTAGATATCAATATGCTTCTAAAAAAAAAATTATAATTCCAATAAAAGATAATTTATCCTCCCTTTAACGGGCTTGAGAAACCGAAAGGGAGTGCAACTCTTGAGTGAGCTTGAGACAAAGACATAGAAGCCACAAACATGCAAGAAGCTTGAGAAAAATGGTGTAGAAGAGCTTGAGAGAATGAACGCGCAAGAAGGGTAATACAAAGATTGAGAGAATGAAATATTGAATGATCGAGATAGTGAAGGAGTGAGTTTGAACGAATAAATACATGCAAGACAGTCATTTTTGGGCGTGCTTTTGACTGCAGAGGTGTTACACTTCACGAGTAGGTGGAAGTGAAAAAACCCAATGTCCATAGGATTAAGAATCATGTCAAGATGTTTACGTGATGCGTAGACATCTGCACATTGTGGAAGCGTCCTTGACAAAAATTCCTTCAACAATCAAAGTGACGGGGTCAAGGACAAAAAATAAAGGTGAGGAAAAGGGGGATTTGTATTATCATCTTTATTAGGCTAAAGTGAAGGTTTTATAATGTGAAATTGCATTGGGGGTGAAAATTTATGGTATTACAACTTGCATGAATAAAAGTGGGATGTAGAGATGCCAAGTGTGAGGTATGATTTGAAATAACCAGCAAATATGTTGTATTAAACAATTCCTCTTTTATTCCATTAAATTAAAAATGGGGTATGATATGGTCATTACGAAAAATATTTTGGAACACATTATTTTCTTTCATACGATTAACCTCATCAAGTCAGGGAGTTGTGGGTTCATGGGCATGATGAATGAATGTTTATGTTTGCCAATAAGTTCATGAAATTCATTCCTGAATGTGATAGCAATATTATTTTCCAAAAGTTATTCCAATTTAACATTTTAGGTTCCTTATAATATAGTAAAAATTATAAATATATTTGTTTTGACATGTGTATGATCACCATCATTAGATAGATCCTTGTTTTTTCATCCTTATGCATGCATAATTCAATTACTTTTTAATTATAGTGTATGAGAGTGTACTCTATAATTCTCAAAGTTATATCAGAATAATTCATGAGAGGATCCAAATGATTGTATCTATAAGAGAGTGGTATAACATAATAATACATAGTAAAATATATGAGATCCACTAAGGAATGGGCAATAGAAAGGAAGTAATAAAAATAATGAGTAAAACAAGGTTTGGGGCTGATAGTAAATTAATTTATGAAAACTATGATGAAATTTATGGATTTAATAGAAGTATGACATGAATCAAACCATTGTTTATCTTTAAAAATCAAATCAACATCAAATGTTTGTACAAAAGTATTATTATCATATAGGTAGGCACAATATGAAGATAAGAAGGATTTAACATATAGATTTATATCTTATTTATCATTAAATTACTCTATCATAAATGTATTAAAATAATATTCTTTTAAAAAAAATTTATCATAAATAAAAGATTCATTAGTCACAACATGAGAAGATAAATAAATATCACTGTGTATTATATATAAACCAAGAAGCACAAGAAATAGAATAAGGACTAGAAAGCTCATGTGGGGGTGACACATTTACATTTATGTCATTATGATCCTAATACAGTATGATATCAAACAACCATAGTAGTAGAACCCATATAAGTTGAATAAATAATCTAGTATGAGATGTATAAAAAATCATATAAATAATCTAGTATGAGATGTATAAAGAATCGTATGGTCACTAGGTATATAATTAGGCCTAGTATAAAAGTTAGGGAATAGATGTATAGGCCATATTATCAATAAGGATATATAGTGTACACATATTAAAAGATACATTATGAGGAGGCTCAACTAAGTTTTTACTATCCCTATATATAATAAAAGAGAAAAATGGGAAATAAAAGTATGTGTCAAAATTCATGTATGAATGATAAATAAATAAGATGAATCGATTGTAAATCTCTACCACTCAAATGAAATATAAAATCACTGATAGAAAAATACTACCATCTAAATACTCATAATTAAAAAATACAAATAATTTAGCATGTAAATATGCGACGATAAAACCATCAATATTATCATGTAACAAATCCTCTAAGACCAACATTATTATAATGTGATTAAAAAGGAAGTAATAGAGTATCAAAAATATCTATATGAAAGGAAGAAGAAATATTATTTTACTTCTCTAATTTATGTACTAATTAAATAAGCATTAGATTACTTTCCTTAAGAAGAGGAGTAGGAACATAAGCTAAAATTTATATAATTAATACTATATCTTTCTTTACTAAAAATAAACTTGATTTTAGAAGTGAAATTGGGTTATGGAAGGAAAATTATTAAATGAAGAGAGAGGGTAGAGGAATAATCCCTAACTTAAAGTTTGAAAAAATAATCCAAGGAGGAATCCATGTAGAGGGATGTAGGGTGCAAGATAAATCAAGGCTCTTTGATCAGGTATAGATATAAAATGACTAAGTTGTAGTAGTTTCTTGCTAACAAACATCAAATTTATCCAAAATGTTTAGAAACGTAAATTTGTAAAAGCTTTAGAAAAATGGAAATCTCCTTATTGACTAGAAAAAATAAAGTTACGAACTGAAAATAGGAAAAAGAAATCAAACCTTAATTAGATTTTAATGTAATATATTATTTGGAGAAAAGGTGTTGTACATCTTGTACAAGAAAATAATTATTTAATTAGTTATGTAAAATAAATATTTTTATTTGGTGCATCTTAGTAGATGTGTTTAACTACATTAAATATTTTGGATCCACTTGTAAAGTTAGTATTGGTTAGATATTTTGTGTGGCTTACACATTGGAAAATATTTAATATTGAGAAAACTTAGTACCAAAAATTAAATGATGGGGTCAATAGTTTTGTGTTGTCATAGTTTTGAGACATATGATTTAGCCAATACCACTTGATGGTTTTGTGTAAGCTTAGATATATAAAAGAAAAAACATATTTAGTGGTTGAGTTGGCTAACATTTGTGTTGCTCTCTCTTGTAGAGTGCATATGTGATTCATGGCATGGGATGTGTAGTTGCATGGTTACCCATTATTCTTGGACACATGGACGATGTATTGGATGACCTTGATGTTTCAAAATTATTTGTAGAGACCACACAAGTATATTGTAATATTTTTTTTTTGAATAATACATTAAGCGTGGATGCTTTTGGATTTTAGGTTTTTCCATCATGAGGTTTTTCCTAGGGTATATCATGTGTAATTTTTTTGTATGTATTTGATTTTGTACTATGGTTATTATTTAAGCTTGTATACATGTTTCTCTCTCATAGGGTGATGTAGGAAATGTTTTGATCAACCTCATTATTTCTTAAAAAGTGTTATAAGAGCTATGGGTTGTGACTAAGGGAGGTGAGAGATCTCTAGTTTTTAACCCTTGTTTGAGTATTTCTAGTGCAGAGTTGAAGTCATGCTAATACTAGAGGAATTTCAAAAATCTCAAGATATAAGGTCTATTGTGCAACTTTTGAGAGTTGTAGATATAGGGTTTGGGGTTTGTAGATTTGTGGTTATTATTTTAAATTTGGGGTTTGAAAAAAGGTATATAAAAATCAATTTTTTTGGGTGTTCATCATGAGGATTTTATGGAGGAAGTTATAAAAATGACCTCTTAGAACAAAATTGACCTCAACATTGAATCTAGAATACTTGAGAGACAAAAATAACATAAAACTTGCTATATTTTAGCCACTGAGGCATGAAGGAAGAAAACTACCCCTTCTCCTAGTTTGGTTGTATGGTTAATTATGTAGATCTATCAAGTAAAATAAAATAAATATATGTAAGGTTTTTTAAAAATATTAAAAATTCTGTGGGTTGGTATGATGTCCATATACCCTTGTACCACCAATCCTCATGTGGTAGATGTTGAAATCATGATTGGTCCAAGCATGGGGTTGTCAATCCCACTTGGCCTCGACAAATGATAGTTGAGTTGATAGGGTTTAGGCCCTTGATCTCAACCCCCAATTGGGTAGGCCCAACCATATACCCCTCACAAGATATCAAAAGTTTAAAATTTAAAATTTAAATAGATTTAGTTTATATTTGTATATTTCCATCCATGCCCTTTCTAAGCACAACCTACATGTAATTATCAATAAATCATTGTCAATATATCACTCGAGTGCCACTAGCCTGCATCTATATGATGTTTGTATATCAACAAGGCTTGATTTGGCCCCCTTTTATCCCTTGGAGGATTTTTTATTTTACAAGTTATACATTTTACCCATGACATCATATCTTTCAGTTCTTATAGATGTAAAAAACTTCTCTCCAATAACTATACAATGGTATAGGTTTGAGTTCTAATTGTTTTGTTTGCTTTAGAATGTGGTACTTGAATTTAATATTGCTCTAGAATGGCTAATAGGTCATATATTTCATGTATATAATAAAATTTTAGATTTCAAATAGGTGATGGAGATAATTTACAACATACTACACAGTTGATTAGGGTATTTTTCAATTAGATGAGTAGAGAGAGGTTTGTACTTGTTTGTCACTTTTAGGGGCCCAATATTTAACATGTGATTGTGTGAGTGTCCACGAGAATTGGTGGGAAAAATTATGGGAGTGCATATTCTTATGAGACCAATATGATGTTATATTAGATTATCAATTTTGGAGCTTCTTGATGTAGGTTATGTTCACAACCCATTTTTTTGTTTCTCCTCTTGCCTTGTTCTATGATTTTCCTTTTATTTTCCAATCAATTATAGTTGATCTAAGAGATTTTAAATAGGTTATATTTCTTGAGATTGTACCTCTGTATGTTGCATTAATCCCCCTTTTTTTTGCTTCAATCAGTTCCCCTAAATCAAACTTCCAAAATTGGATAAGTAGGGGAGGTGGTCAAAGCTTTTGTGTCTATTAAGAACTCTTTTTTAAAGCTTTCATAGGCACTAGAAACCTTTTGTTCCTAGTTCCTATGGAACCTTTGATAGGTTATTTATCTTTATCAAAGCTTTCATAGGCATCGATAACCTATCATTCTTGGTTCCTATGGAACCTTCAATGGGATATTTCCCCGTTTTAGAGATTTCATAAGCACTAGGAACCTTTCATTTGTGGTTCTTATGGAACATCCAACAAGTTATTTCCCTTTTTTGAAGCTTTCATAGGCATTGAGAACCTTTGGTTCTTGGTTCCTATAGAACCTTTGATGGTTTATTTCCCTTTGTGGGAGCTTTGATAGGCAACGAGAAACTTTGGTTCATGGTTCCTATGGAACCTTTGATGGGTTCCTCCCCATCCTTAACCAAAAAATATTTAAATAAAATCTCAAAGATCCACAAGAACTAGGAACCAATGGTTCCTAGTTCCCATGGAACCCCTAATAACATATAAGGTGAGAAGTCAGAGGTTTCATAGGAACTAGGAATCAATAGTTCCTAGGTTCCATAGAATTCCTAACAATGGTTCTCTAAAGATGTCAAGGAAAGCAAAGATTAGAGGGTTCTTAGGAACCCAAAACCAAGGTTCCAGTTCCTAGTTCTAGCTTCAGCCCCACAAATCTAGATAAGGTGAAAGAGAACTATTGGATCCATGATAAGTTCTTGAGTCCCTCTAAGCCACGAAGCCTAGGGTAAAGAGAAGTGTGGATGAAAGAAAATTAAGGGTGAGATAAGGATGAATAAAAGATGAAGAAGAAATAATAACAAAGTGTGAACCATCAACATGTTCTAGTTCCCAGTTTTGATCTGATGACTAATACATGAAGATGAAGAGGGAAGGAGACATGAAACAAAGGGTGCACAAGAATAAGTTCGTGGAGGTAAATGAATAAGCAAAGGTTAGAGGTTCCTAGTTAGTTCGGAACCCTGATAAAGAGGAAGCAAGTGGTTTGATGTTTTCCAAGGTGTTAGGAACCCTTGAAAAAGGAACCAAAGGTTTGTATTCCAAGTGTTAAATAAGATAGGAGGAATCAAGGGCTGATGATGGAAGGAAAGATGAAACAAAATAAAAAGAAGATAGTTATTAGAGCTTTTGGTGGTTCCAAGAATTGATGGAACCTCCACAAGGTTCCCTTTTTTCTTTCTCCTCACTGACATCAATTACTCGCAAGTCAATTGAAGATGACATCGTGATGTTTTCTGCACCTACCTCCTCTTCACCATGATTAAAGTCCACAACTAATTTTATTAGATCCATGGATCCTTGTAAGGACTTTTAATATATTTTGACATGGATCCAAGAGGAAAAATTTCATTCATACTTCATTCATTGTTTGTAGCCCCTATTTTTTTAGAGAAGTACCTTCAAGACATTATTTTAATGAATTTCATGGGAATTTTTACTTATTTTTGCATTCAAACCCATGAATCATAAATTCTCAAGTATTTTAGGGGTCAAAATAATATTCTTTTGTGCCTCCTAGTGGCCAAATCAGGTTTATAGAAGACACTTGATGTCTAAGAATTGGAGGAGGTCATGGTTAGGGTTTCCTTGTGTGCCACAATTTTTTGAAAATTATCACACCTTATTGTGGATATATCTACTTTGGTTGCCATTTTTTAGAGGGAGATTTTTTTTGGGATGAGGGAGGAGTAGTCACAAAACCAACATAACACATATATTCACATGAATCTCAAGGCTTTCGATTTCCAATTTTGGGTATAGTTATTTTTGTATTGTAATGATTTAGGTATGTCCCAAATGTGTAGTAAGCATTTTTAACCTTTGTAGATCGATTTATCAATGATAGAATCAAGCTTCATTGTCTCAATGTGTATGGTGTATATCTCTAGGCATGTTTTGTTTAGTTGGCCAACTAGACAACTGTAAAATACTTGCAAAATTTTTGTAAGGTATATTTTTAGAACGATAAAATAAATGTATGGGTATTCTCTTGGATTAATAAGTAGAATCATTTAATATTCTACAAATAACTATTATTTTTTGAATGTATGTGTAAAGCCTCACTTTACTATGCATTTTGGAAGGCATAATATTTTGTGATATTTTGATTAAGGTATCACCTTGGTTCTAGTTATTGCATGTTTGAGTAGATTTAGAGACTCTAATCCCAACTAGATAAATACACCACTTTGTTATTAGTTCCTTCTCCCATCATCCTATAACACTAAAAATACATAAACTCAAACATCTTTTCAATTTTATTTGTTTGTGTGCTCCAACTATCATATTTGAATATGTAACACTTTAAGGGGTAATATAGAACACATTGATTAACACTAATGTGATATACCATTTTTTAATAAGGTGCTTAACATTGAGTCTCCCAAACCAACATATAGGCATGAAAAAACAACCATAATAGGGGTGTATTGTGTAATGGCTATGGTTTGTTTCAAGGTGAGTTTAATTTTGTGGAAATATATGTTCCAACACATTAGGGATGTACCCCTTAGTATTGTTCAAATAGATGTGAAGAAGGTCTTACCCTTCCTCAATAATTGGTCCTAAAATTCCCAACTTGAACATAGGTTCATGATACTCTTCCCAATTTTGACACACATGAAATATGGGAGATTATCAAGCTTTAGGGAATTTCATTGTGAAAAGTATATAAATTATCTTTTTGTTTAAGGATATGGGTATGTGCAGGATCATGATGGGCCAAAAAGTGGCGATATGTAAGTGATATGATGGCCCATGTGGTTCGCGAAATTTTTTTAACCCAAAATTGATGAAACGAAAAGGGTTTTTAAAGGAGATTCTCAACTTTCCACCAATATAAATTTCACTTTATTTTTAATTTAATAAATAACTATTATTCATTTTCTATTTGAATTAAGAGTAAAGTCCTAATTGATAGGCTGATTGAAAAAAATCTATAGCTTTCAAACAATATCACATTTATTGAATATGAAACATGTGTCACACTCTATGTTTTCCATAATATAAGATTAAATATAAAAAATTGAATTTCATGAAGTTTTGACTAAGTTAAGGTGGTTAGACGTGCAAGTTTTTATAATTTTTAAAAGTTGTAATAAAAAATTCATAATTAATTATTTACTTGCAAAAAAATTATAAAAAAATATGCATCACATCGGGACATGAGTCCTTTAGTTATATCTAAAATATTATAAAAAATATTTTTATTTTATTGTGGTTAGGGTGGTCAGACAAACGCCTACTTCTTATTTTTTCCCTGAAATTTAAGTACTACTCCATTAAAATTTTAAATTTTCACCAAATAGATTTTATTTTTTTCTAAATACACCCAATATTTTAGAAAATAAATTAAAATTTCCACAAATTATATTCTTAAATATTTTTAAAATAATATAGATAACTTATTCAAATTTTTACGTCAAGTTGCCTAACTCTGATTTTTCTGAATTTTATTGCCACTTAAGGCCTTGTTTTTTCCATGATGATCCTGCACATACCCATATTGTTGATATTTTAGTTTTAGGAGGTTGTTATGACTTAGATTTTTTTTTTGTTTCCTTAAATATGATTAATCATTTATGGAGTTTTTAAGAAAATCATATCTATAAGTGATATGGTTTTTGATATATAAGACACATACAATTATATTATTTGTTATATAAATTTATAGGTTATTAATGTGATAGTGAGCTTACATGTTGCATTGGTTTGGGATCTATTAGCTATGTATTTTTGTGGTTTCATCAACCATTGGTTGTAGTAATGAATCATATGTGGACTATCTATATATCTATATGTATTTTTAGTTTTGATGTATATTTAGTTAGTGAACTTCTCTATGATAATTTTTGTATTGGTATGTTGCATTGGGATCAAAGAATAGATGATTAGAGTGCCTAGATAGTAATCTATTAGAACTAGTAGCATGGTTGGTTATCACAATTACATGAATAATCCAATATCATAGTTCTATGGGAGCTTTAGCAATGATATAGATTCATCACTTGGTGATGGATGATATTCTATAGTGGTTGTGGGTGTCATGAAAAATCTTTTGGATTATGATTCTTGTATATGGCTAGAGTAATTTGACATCTCGAGTTCCATTGATACGGTATGGTTATCTTCATGTGATTGGAGATGTTGAAATATTCATTAGCCATAAGAGACTCTTGTATTATTTGGTTGAGTTTTTTAGTTTATGACTTGTCAATTCTCACAAGTGATCTTTGGTTGAGAGGATGGTTTGTATTATGCCATGAAAAATATTGATCACATATTAGATTTTTCTATAATATAGGACCTCTTCAGAGTATGATATATTCATTGGAGCATGTGATATATACCAAGAGGATATGTTAGATCATGTTGTCATGTTGTGTTCTTGAATTTTTAGTTGCATATTTGACAATGATATAGATAGTTCTCTTGGTATTGAATGCATTAATCTTTTTCTTAGGAGCTTCATGATAGTGTGATTTTTCATTTGAATCTTAGCATGGATTGATAAATTGTAGATGCTCATGGTTACTTGAAGAATTGGGCGAGGTTACAATTCTCTTAAGTTTAGAGATATTTGTTGTGATGGTTACTCTTTGATGAGGTTTTAATAGGAATTCCAAGGAGCCTTCATGTGTTTTCCATGTGCTTCTCGGTAGGCCTTGTAAATTTTATAGGAAAGCCATACATGATGTGCATATGGATTTGATTTATGATGAAATTTGCAAGGATTTTAGAAGATTTTAAATGCGCTGATGGGTAAAATAACAAAGCCGTGTTATACTTTTTAAAGGAAACAACCAACACTGATCCAACTTTTGAACTTGAATCACTAAAGAGTGGCATATATGTATTGAATTTTGAAATGATGTAAACTAATGAAATATTTCCTTTTTAGTATGTTTTGTGCTTGTATTTAAAATTATATATATATATATATATATATATATAATTTTTTATAAATTGACACTATAATTTAGTTGTTGAAAAAATGTTGAAAATGAAGTCACATGAGATGCCAACCTTTATATATTAATTTTTATTTTTTCTCCTTCAATTATTTTTGTGTATTTATAACTTGAAACTTTAGTGCATGGATATTTTTTTTTCAATTTTGATAAATATATATTTTTAAATAAATATTAAAATGTGCGCGTATTAAAATATAGTTTATATATATATATAATTTTTTATAAATTGACACTATAATTTAGTTGCTGAAAAAATGTTGAAAATGAAGTCACATGAGATGCCAACCTTTATATATTAATTTTTATTTTTTCTCCTTCAATTATTTTTGTGTATTTATAACTTGAAACTTTAGTGCATGGATATTTTTTTTTCAATTTTGATAAATATATATTTTTAAATAAATATTAAAATGTGCGCGTATTAAAATATAGTTCTTTCCATTGGACATCAACTTTCATATTATCTATTTATCTAAAATGGAAAAAAATATACCCTCTTGATATAGATTATTTTATCTAGTGCATCGTATTTTTTTCAAATTGTTTTATTATTTTTACTATTTTTCCTTGTCATGGTAATCAACATAATATTTTGTGCTGATAACCTACTTTTAGTAAAAATAAAAATAATAATTTAATTATTAATATATATATATATCTGAAAATTAAACTTACGAATCTACAAAAGGGTATTTTTTAGATTTAAAAAAAAAAATTATTTACATGAGTAGAAATTGTTAAAACATCAATTTTTTTGAAATAAATCTATTATTTTTATAAATTGGCCTCAAAGTGGTGCTACATATGTATTTAGTCAACAATATTAGTTGGAAAATTTATGGATATATCTAACTTAGCTAGAATGAATCTTACAAGATCATATGTTTGACCGAAATATATTTTTAGTTATAAATACTTAAATTCACTCGTGCTTCAATAAGTTGGTTGAAAGTGTGACCCAACTCTGTACTTTTACCCCAATTTCCTAGTTTTGAGAATATATTTGATTTTGTTATTCCTTTGTTTTAGAGAGGCTTACATGCATGTTGGTTATATGAGATACATATTTTTTGTATCTATGTGATTGAATTATTTGGTATTGTTAAGGATTTTTACTTGGGATTTTGTGAAGGAGTTCTTACTTGACACATATTAGCACTGTGAGTGTTGATATGACATGTTACATGATATTATTTATAATTTCTTTCTCTTTGTACTATGGATACTTCTTGGAGGTTCATGTTCACATGGTTTCATGTGGTAAACTTAGGAGAGTTATGATGAATTTTTCTAAAGGAGTATGCAATGGTTTTTTTGCATGATTGAATCATTGTGATCGTTATTTGTTACTACATTGTTTTGATTATAATTACACCTTGATATGAGTGTTGATTAGTAGAGAAGGTATGATTTGATCTATTTTTAGATTTTACATTGCCCATGCATTGGGAGATTCTTTATGTGTATGCTCTCCATTGATAGGTTTTATATAGGAAGCTTGTGATTGCAATTTATGGGCTAGATATTTTGTTGGTATGAGTCTACTAATGGTTTTGGATACCTTTGAAGGTATGGATGATTATATGTATTATCATTTGTTGTGGATGCTATTTTCAATCATGTGGGTATTTTCCTTGGTAGTTATTTGGAGCCTTTGTTATTACTTGGATTTAATACATTTGTTCTTTGGATTGGCGCATCTTCACTTTGGCTTGTTATTTTCCTTCAATATGTGGCATGCTGGAGGATGATAGTAATTCTTGCTTGAGGTGGTGGTCATCTTAGATATTATTACAATTATTTTGATGGAGCATAAGAGCATGTTGGAGATTCATGTGATTTCATGGATAGATTTGATGGTGTATTTCATTGATTGACCCTTACGCAATGGATTAAAAAAGTGGGAGAATGCTATAAACAATATATTGTACACCTTGCATAGAATAAATATTTATTTATGGTGCATCTTAGAAAATGTGTTTAGCCACATTAAATATATATTTGGGTTCACTTGTAAATTTTTATTGTAATAGTGATTAGATATTTTATGTGTGGGTTGCACATTGAAAAATTGATATTGGAAAAACTTAGTACCAAAAAGTAATTTTTTGGCTCAATGGCTTTGAGCTCTCATAATTTTGAGAAATTGTTTAGTTGATACCATTTGGTGGTTTTTGTGAGGTTGGGTCTATAAAAGTAAGAATTTTTTTTATGGTTGGGTTGGCTGACATTTGTATTGATCTCTCTTGTAGAGTACATATGTCACATCCTACCTTATCTTCCATTCCATCTCTAGCTAATATTTGTATTGATCTCTCTTGAGCTTGGGTTTGTAAAAACAAGAACACTTTTGATGACCTTAGATTTTTTGATGAGTAGGATGTGACATATATATATATATATATATTTAAATACATCAGTATATATATATGTACATTAATATATATCTTAAATATATATATAATATTTTATATATATTTACACACACACACATATATTCAATAAATAAACATATATATCATAATCCAATCAATATACATCTGATATATATATATGTTCGTAAGGCACAATAATAATAATATCCACAATATATAGGATGTGTGCATATATATATATATATATATGTATACCTATATATACCTCTATATACATGTATGTGTAGGTATACCATATCGATGCATCTGTATGAGCATATCCATTTTCCAACGTATGCTTGTATCAATATGTATATACATATGTATACATGTATATACTATACATACATACAAACACACACACACACACACACACACACACATCTGATCCACTTACATCCAATTGCATTACCACCATATTGTTGGATGTTGTGGTCACGTTGTTGATATGTGGTTGTCATTGATGTCAACACTATTAGCATTAATGTCTTTAAAACTATATGTGTCGAGGATATTGAGCAAATTGTAATGAGAAATGTTATAGGTTATCTGTGAAGCTGTGAAGATCAGTATGGTAGAAATTTTAGTATGTTGATAGTGATATGTTGTGGATTAAAGGGTTTGTTTTCAAGCCTATCTAGTTTCTACTTTGAAAGTTTCAGAGGTGTGCATGAAGATTTGAGCAAGTTATAAATTTATGTGTTGTAACAACTATTCTGTTACTGAAAATGGTGTTCATGGAAGAAGATAATGTGTATCTGATAATCAGAGTTGTTGCATATGTTATTGTGGTGTTCATGGATGTTTCTAGATCATGTTCTATCTGTGTTGCATTTCCGCATTGATCATTGTCCTCGTGGTCTGATATTTTCTCTTGCATATTCATGGCCGATAAGGTGTTTGAAGTGTGTTGTGGATCTTCGAGGAAGAATCTTTGAAGGTGTTTTGCATTCGAGAACATTGTTTTGGGTCTCTAATATTTTGTGGCCAACCTTGGTTGATGCGCATTGATAATATTTATTATTTTGGGCCAATAGTTTGCATTCATTCTATTATTTTTTTGAAGCCAACATGAAGCAATATAATTTCTAATTGTGGATATATATAAGTGATTGTTTCTTCATTTGGTATGTATGTGAAATGTGAAGTATGCGAGTTCTATGTGCGAAAAAGGTTCAGATCATTTGAAGGTAGAACAAAGTGTGAAGAAGAGTGAAAGAAAGTGAAGAAGTGTTCATGTGCTTAATCGGAACTGTACTCAAGCATTAGCAGATGCTACTTTCTCAGTTCAAATTCTTCAAATGGATTTAATATGAATATTTTCTGTAAGATAGTGAGTCTTCCTTTGAGCATTGAGCTCTAGGCAGTATGTCTGAATGCATGTTCATTCCTCATATATTCTTCTTATACTTTTAATAGGGTATAACTTGTGGATTAACCTCCACCATGGTTTTTACCCTAACAGGGTTTCCACGCAAAAATCTTGGTTTTATATGTGTTTCTAATGTTTTGTTGATTCATGCTTTTACTGTTACTAATTAGATCTAAGAATAAAGGTTAATAAGTTTAATAAGTTTTAAATTTTATGACAACTGATTCACCCCCCTCTCAGTAGTATGCATTTGTGTTTCCAACAATTGGTATCAAAGTAGGTTCCTTGGAAGAAGTTTAACAAATTGAGATGATCCATAATGGCGACATACAAGAAGGATAGTCTGAGATTTGATGGAACAAATTATTCTCTATGGAAGACTCAGATGGAGTGTCACTTGAGATGCATTGGTGAATCCTACTGGAACATTACATGCAATAGGTATGTTATTCCTTAGAATGGTCCTACTACTATTGTTCAAATTAGGGATGTTGAATGTAACATCAGGGCTAAGGAAGCCTTGTTGAGTGATTTGATTGTATCTGATATGACAAATGTTATGGAGCTTGTTGATGGTGAAAATGACACAACCAACGTTTAAAAAAAATATCTCTACTCTATTTCTCCTGAAAAAGAAAGACAACATATAGTAGCCTAACTCCCAAGGTCCTGTTAGTTGGTTCTCAACTGTCTAGTGTCACTCAAGTGGTCCATGCAATTTTAATATTCAAGGGGCATTTATTGGTAATAAGGAATGCAAGCAATGGTTGATTCATTGAGTTGTTCTTAACGAAAAGGGGGTTTTAAATAAAAGAAAAAGATAGATCAGGGTGTACATTAGTGAAACATGAATAAAATTTATCTAATATCTAGACATATATCTTCAACAACGAATGTTCTTCCAATAGATCAAGAAAATCATAGCATGATGCAATTTACTTAACAGTCCATACTATTTCATGCATCTAAGGTGCTTAATTTAACATCACAATCACACATCATAAATATTTCAAAGATTTCAAAATAACACACTCTCATTCATTGCCAAGATCATAGATCAACAAACTTTCAATAAATTCAATTCATAGATAATCTAATGAAATAATCCTTAAATCTGGTTCCTTCTAATGATTTTCATCACATAAGAAACACTCATGCTTTAGCACAATCACTGGCATACAGATAGACTATAATTCATCAACCTTATCAAATAAACTCAATTCCAACACCATATTGTGTAAAAACCTGTATTTATGTTCAACTATAAATAAAATAACAAAGTATCTCTGTAAAAACTAAGAAAAATTCTATCTCCTACTATTAGGTGGCTAATCTTATTCTCATCAGCCAACCTTTTTCCGGTATATATAGATGTACAAAAAAATGAAGTCCTTTCTATCTTAAGTTGATCCACCTTTTTAGGAATTTAAGTCTTCTTGGAAACTCAAATCAATTGATCTTTAGTTCCCACATTGATCATTTAGTTAAATTGGAGAGAAGAAGATAGAAGAGAAAAGAAAGCCATGTGCCTCTAAGACTGCCAGTCCTGCATGCGAAGAAGAAAAGAAAGTCATGCATGCATGAGATTATCAATTATGCATGCAAAGTTTTCTCTTAATTGTACTCATCGTAACTAGAGAAGACTAGTTGAAGCATAACCAAATTTGGCCCATCAACCCAACTGTCTTCAAACTTGATCCTCTCTAATTCTGCAACAACAAATCCTCCCATGTCTTCTAGCTTCATCAACTCCCTTTTATCTTCCCTTACCTCTTCTTTAATATCCATCAACTAATCTAATAACAGATCCTCTCTATCATCTCCCTTTTGCACGACCTCTTTACACCTATCATCCCATTTCTCTTTTAATTGGATCAAAGGTAGGCCCTCCTTTACTGGTATATCAACATTTACTATAATAGAAATAACCACTTCTAACTCCTCAAGCTGTTCATTTAGATCCTTGGTAGAATCTTGAACTTCATTTTTATGCTTGTACAAAAAGTTAGATCTAAACCGGACTATGCTGGAGGTCTTTTCCAAGAAATATTTGTTGTCCTCTTCAAGTATTGACAGTTCTAGAAGAGTGGACTTCGAAAATTGATTAACCTCTTTCAGCTTCTGGCTATATCCTCTGTAATCCTCCTCCTTTTCTCCCAATTCTTTGGCATACTGATTCATCTCTTCTTTTAAATCCTCTATCATCTCGTGAACCTCAAAACTATTGCCCAAAACCTCACCTATTTCTCGATTTATTCTATCAGTCCATCTATCCAACATCTCTGCATTACTTTGTACCTACATCAAATCATCCACCTCTTTCTTGCTAAGCAAAATTGGTGTCTCAATGGTGGAAATTTGTTGTGACCATGAAGCAAAAACACTCTTCAATAAAGTATTCAATTGATCCAATTGAGCCTTAATCTCATCCTTTTTTTGTTTATCCTTCATCATTCTTGATTTAGTGGATGATGATACCACATCTATCAAGTTCATTTTTTGATCTCTTATGGGTCTCCCCAAGTTAACCCTGCCCAACTGGTAATCATTTAGCTGCATGTCCCCACATACTTGTCCACCATTGGTATTGCACATTTAGGAACAATTTCTCCTCCTTTGGTGAATCTAGTTGAATGCAAGATTTTGGCCTTCTTCTCGGGCCTTTATTTTTCAATTTCCTTCATCATATCATCCCAATTGAAAGGTTGTGAAGATGTCACTGATCTCTTTTAAAGATCCAATTTCAACCAAGTGGGAGCACTTGGAGTAGTGGTCATTATAATTGAATAAGCAGCAACAGTAGTAGAGGGTTGTTGCACAATAACCTTAGGTTGAGAATCAACCTCTTGTACCTCTTGTTGTGCTTGCTCTACATTTTTATGTGCAAGATTTTTAGCTTCCTCCATGTCCTTTTGTTACTGTATCCTCTTGTCTTCTTCTTCCTTCTTCAATTTTTCTTCTTCTAATCTTTTCTCCTCAAGTACCTAGTTTCTCTCTTCCTCCAATGCCTTAAGTCTATCTGCATCTTCCTTTTCCTTTTGCAGCTACTTGGTCAGCTCCTCGACATATTTCTCTTTTTGCATACGTTTTGCTTCCTCTTTCTTTTTATAGGCCTCTTCAACAAGCTTCAATTTGGCTACAAGGACTTCTTTTTCCCTTTGTTGCTTTGCCTTTTCCTCCTCTAGATCATGATTTTTTTGTACCAACTCTAGCTTATCATTCTCTTCCTTAGTCCGGAGTTCCTGTTCCTTTTTCCTTTGTTGTTTTTTCACTTCATCACTTCATTTGGCTTCCATTTGTTGTTTTTGATGTAAGGCATCAACTTGTGCCTTACCATCTATTGTCTTCTCTTTTTCCATTTCTTGTGCATGTGCTTGAGCATCCAAAGCCTTCTTTGCTTCCTCAAACAGTGCCCATTGATCTTCCTTTGTTAAAATATGATCAATTTACTCCTCTAGAGGCATGTTTTCTTGTGCATCTTTCTCCGATAAGGTCTCATCAGAGACTATTTCAACCTCATGGATCTCCAACTCTACTCCTTTTCCCTTTAATTCTTTAACTATACCATGAAGAGTTCCTTTAGGCATCCCTCCGCCCGGTTGCTCCATAAGAGGGACTTGAGCAGATGACTCATGTATTGCTGGTGTTGAAACCACAAATCCTGTTTGGGCATCCTCCTCTTGTACTCCAGGTAAATCTTGAGTAGGGGCTTCAAGCTTGATCTCCTCAATATCAGGAGGGAAGAACTCCAAAGGCTCCTTGTAAGGAAATTTCCTCTTGATTCTCTTATATCCCTTCCCTTTCTTAGGATCTGGTCCCCTAGGAGTTTTGGTTCTTAGAACAACCCAGTGGATACTCCCATCCAAGACTAGTCTCCCTATTTGCTTGATATTGATGGTCTCCTCACCATCCCAATCTACTAGATCCAAAATTTTGGTACCAATATTCAATGCTTCATATGATGGATCCAACACAACTCCATCATCTACTAATGTATCAGGATTGTCATCTTTGATCCCAAATTCTACCATGAGTGAAACAGGAAACTTCTCATAATTCCTCTTCCTGAGGTCATACTCATCTTGAAGATCACTCCAAAAGTCCTCTAACAAATTGAAATGTTTTTCAAAGACTGAAGGCAATAGAAAATTAATTTTCTTATTTGGATCAAAGTGCTTTCGAGTAGTATACAAACCCAACTTCATATGTATCAATTCACTGCAAACCACCTTAGCTACCACAAGGTTTGGGCAGTTGTATTCACCCAATTGCATGGGAAACTTGTGACTGCCTATCTTGTGCTTCAACCCAAATCAGGCACTAACCCCCAGAGCTTGATAGACAAACTCCATCAGAACCATCATTTTGTTGCAACACCTTGGAAGTAAGTGGGGATGACCCTCAAATCCTTCCAACCTGAAATAAGTGAAGTTGGGGTATTGGATATACCAACATCCCCATTCTGTGCTAAAGGCCATGGCTTCCTAGCTCAATCTTTATCCTGCATCTCCATTAAGCTGGTTAATGATTACATATAAGAATGCATCATTAACTCTTCTAAATTGTGTTTCAGAAACCTGTAGGGATAGCTAATCATAATGATCCCATACTTTCTTTTGTCCATTAGCTTCTCCCAATATTCATACTCTTTTCAAACCGAGAAAGATACCTCCTCTAGCTTTTGCATAGACAACATAAGAAGTCATGAAAAAGCTCTTGGTTTCCCTTATTCTAGTTAATTGGCCATGAATGGTATCTAAGATAATCATAGGCCAGTCGATTTTTTGCTTGCCATTAAAGATTTTCTGAATGAAAGGAAACATCCATTCGTTGAAATGAAATGCATCCCTCTTCCCAAAGGCTCTATACAACATCATTATTAGGTTCAATAATTCCTTGTAAAATTTTATCCTCTTTGGTTGATCATGGAGCTTGGTCAGAGAATTCTTCTCTGTTCTCAACCAATTATTGTTCAAATGAGCCTTGTTGGCCTCCTTGTGTTTGCTATATATTCCCTAAAGCATCTACCTCATTCAAGTGTACTGAATTCTTTGGATCAGGGACATTGAACATGTGCTGAAACATTTGAGGAGTTAGATCTATAATCACATTATCCTATGAATCCATTAATTGCCCAGTGGTCGGATTGTAAGCTCCTACTACTGTCATAATAAATTTTGGGTATTGGATGGATAGAGGAAATACAATGATGTGAGCCAAGCCGGACTCAACTATTCTTCTAGCTCTTCCTGTTACATCCTCAATGAATATTTCTAAATATAACTCCTCAAAATTGAATGGGCCTAGATTGGTGTCAGTTATATCAAACCAATTAGATTCCACTTTGATGACAGTGATGACACGACCCCTATGGTTGTACCTCAAGGTATATGGAAACTGCTCTGACTTAATCTTCTTAGGCTTAGTTGGTGCCTTTGAAGTTTCTGCAGGTTGATTCCTTTGGGAAGCTTCTCCTGATACTCCTAAAATTCTTTAGCTTCCTGCAATATAACCTCAAATGAGATCCTTGAGTAAATGTAACAACATATGCTTTAAAATCTTACCCTTCATATATACACTAGAGGTGGAACCAGGCAAAAAAAACTCTAAATAGTCTCTTTTTAAAAACACCATCGGGATCGGAGCCAAAATCATTATTGAGATTATAGTAATAAAAAGCGGGACCAAAGCCAAAATTGGAGTGGTAACCAGAGTTGGGATCAGAATGGAAACTGATTTGGTTTCATGAATATTTTCTAATTTTCACATTCAGTTTCGGTTCTGGTTCTGCCTCCGCCTAGGTCACCTTTATTTTGAAAGTTTTCTTCTTATTATAAACAGAGTTAGAAATGGGATGGAAATGGAATGGATACTTATTTCAAAACATGGTTCAAAGTCTAAATCAATTCTGATTTCATTTCTGCCTAAACTAGCCATGACGTCATAAGATATTTTAATGGGCCGATAAATAACTTCATGATTTAAGGACTAGGTCATACCAAAACAAAAGGGGCTTAAAAATAAACTAATAAGACCATCCCCATATGACCGAGAGGCAGCCAAAATAATTTAGGGCATCATTTTAAGATAAGAACGTGTCAAAACCCTCAATTTCAAATAACTAGGGCACAAATTTAACCCCATTTAAATTAACCAGATCTAAAGAGAAAGAAGATTCCTAAGTAAAAAGCATCATTTATCAAACCCTACTCATAGTAAAATAGTAACCAATCTATGCATTTAAACATTAGGGCACCATGATGAAAACGTGAAAATTACCGTGTCAAAATAAACAAACAAGAAACAAAATGAGAAAAGAAAAATGAGAATAAGAAAACCAAACAAAAAGAGAAAGGAAACAAATCACATGAACTCACAGAGAATCACTAATTCACAAGAAACCACCGACCGAATAAAAAAATAGAAAATGTGAAACCAAATGGAAGAGAAGAATAGAAAACCCCCTGCCTCAAATGCAAATAAATAGGTTAGTCCCTTGAAGCAATGCACTTGCAATTATCTCTCTTTCGATCAACTCACACACACAAATTCTCCACTGCAACTTTGGTTCACTCTTTCATCTTTTAATAATGACGATAACGAGTTAATCCTTATTTAAGGTAAAAATTCATAGTTTCATATGTGCATAACTCCTATAATTAATGCCATAAATGTGGCAAAGCGGAGTCAAAACTCGAATGGGAACTGGCACATGACTATTGTGCGACTTTAGTAAAGTCAACGGTCATAGCGGGAGTGGAATCAGAGTAAAAAATGATTTAGAAACTTGGGTAATTCTCCAACTCGGTTTCAGTTCCGGTTCTAGTTCCGGTTCCTCTGACAAAGAAGAAAGTGAAACCAACAAAAAAATAAATTAAAAAAACTGAAACGAGAAAACTAAACATATAAATCTAAGTTAAAAAAAAAAGACCAAAAAGCGAAGGCGGAAGCGGAATGAAAACTGATTTGGAAAATTTGAATAAATCCAGACTTAACTTCCACTTCAGCTCCGGCTCTGATAAAGATAAAACTAACAAGAAAATAAAAGACCGTCAGGATAGGGATCAAAATCAATCTTTAAAACAAGATTCAAAACCCGATTTGATTCCGGTTCCGGTTCTAACAGAACAAACCAAAGAAAAAAAAAGTTTTGGACAAGAGAGACTCCAAAATTTGTTTGAAAAACAACCAAGGACAAAAACAAAAAGGGGGACCCATTTTGACCAAGGAAAAATATGGGGTGGTTATGCAAGGCATAACAAATGGAGACTCGACTGGGAAAATGGTTTACCCATTTTCAAGACACCCAAGAAAAAATTTAGTCACCCAAAAACTACTTGGCTTATGAAGCATGTTAACTTGAATAAGATTAGATATATCTAGAATAAGGTTGAGCTAGAATCTCAGATGTATGTTCTAATGAGTTATTTCAAAATCTGAGTGTGTGCATATATTGTGCATCATTCTTTATAGATACTTTTTCTGCTCCTGAACAACTATACCTAAGATTCAAGCTACATAGGAAGAGTCCTTTAACTATCGTGCAATAAAATCCTGGGCAGTGCTCCACTGCCAGATAGGCATCCATAGCCTTGATGGAGATACCTCTAGTTCTATCAAAGCATTTCTCTACTACCAACTAGGCTTCCATAGCCCTGATAGAGATACTTGATTACCCATTTGATATTGAGCTTTCCTTTTCTTTCTTTCTTTTCATTTTTTTTTACTTAAGCTTCTCTTGTGGAAATATTTTATGCACCTTCCTCAGTACTCAAACACAATGGATCTGAAATGTGGGTTGAGAACTACAATGGATTTCATGATAGTCTTGAAATTGGATTTTTCACTTGAATCAAAGGTAGAACCATTGTAAAACAAATAGGCATTTACTTAGGCAGATTTTTTTCTAACTTGGTGACAGATTTTTGATCCTAATTCATGAGATATTCACAATGTATCTTCTATCCTTAATAAAATTTTTAAACCAAAATTAGAATGGTCATAAAACATGAGTTTTAGCATGAAATCCTTTTCAAATTATGATGATGAAAATACCTAAACCAATTTATCTCCTAGTACCAACAACATACTTTGGATAACAACCCCTTGTCTTGAGATGGACAAAAATGAAGATCCCCAACGAAACAAAAACAAAAATGAAAGAAAAAAAAATAAAGCAAAGAACAAACAAAACATCAAAAAACCAAAACAAAAAAAAAATTTAATTACATATGATACAGTATAATACATTTTCTTTAAAACATCAAACCTTTCATGAACCAAAATAGTTCTTGAGAAACTGACCATTAACTGGTAATGGAACAGGATCTCCTATTAAGGTACTTAAAAAAAATACATTCTCTCTAGTATCTCAACCACTTGATACAGACCTAACCGGAGTCTATCAAAATTATGATGATCTCCTTTCTTTTCTATAGCTTTATCCCATAGTAATACAAAATCTGATATCCTAAAGGCTTTTATTTTGGCTTTTTTGTCAAACCAGTGTTTGACGATAGCTTGATGCTTAGAGAACTGCTGCAAAGCAACATCTCTTTGCTCTTCCATGTTAAGAAAATTAAGTAATCTAACATCAATCCTATCATCCTTGGTATAAAACTCCTGCATGAACTTAAGAATAGGTATTTGTAAATGGATCAGGAAGACTGGGTCTTGGCCATAGACTAACTTAAAAGTTGAATTTACTAGAGCTGCTTTGATTCGGGTTCGATTTGCCCATAAGGCAAATATCAATTGGGTGTGCCAGTCTCTAGGATTATTTTCTAGCAATTTTCTTATCACTTCCAACAAGTTTTTATTAGTGGACTCAGCCACTCCATTTCCCCGAGGATAGTAATTAGATGAATACTTCAAAATAATTTTATGTTCATATGCCCATTGAATGAATTCAGCAAAAGAAAAAGTAGGGCCATTATCACATACCAAAGAAAATGGAAGTCCAAACCTGGTTGTGATGTTTTCAGTCAAAAATTTGATGACCACCTTTGTGGTGCTATTTTTATGGTCAAGGCCCGAGTGAGTCAAATTGAAAGATTCATATTTCCCTCCCTCACTCTCTGTAGGCACCCTTTGACGAGCTCGTGGGTCAGAGTCAAATATCCTCTCCAAAGCTACCATCCCTTTTAGAATGCTATTACCTTTTAAATACAATATCCCTTCTTCACTCTATTTCTCAGGATCCCAATCTCCCTGATCTCTTTTAGATTCATCTATTATCTTCCCTTCAAAAACATCAAAACTTGCCAAAAAGGCCAATATATTTTGATCATCATCAAATACCTAAAAATTTCGGACATTATCAAGGACAGCTGGGAGTGAAATTAATTCAAATGAAAATCTCTTTAGATTAGAGTCTTGCATTGGTTCCAATGTGCTAGCAGCAATGACGAGTGAATCTGCAATTTGATTAACTTCTCTAGGGATCAGAGTAATCCCAAAAGAATCAAAGTCCTTAATTAAGTTCCAAACTCTGTTTCTGTATGCACCCAATCTTTTGTTATGACATGTATATTGGCTACATACCTATTTTACAATCACTTTAGAATCCTCCATGACTCTAAGAGCAGTAACCTTCTTTTTGTGAGCAAACATAATTCCTTGAGCAAGTGCTTCATACTCAACCACGATGTTTGTGCAACCAAACTACAATCTATAAGATGTAAAGTAAGTTTTCCCTTTCGGGTTGGTTAATTCAATCCCTACTCCACTTCCTGCTTTAGATTTGGAACTATCAAATTTAAGACTCCACAATTGGTCTTTGGTTGGGAGTTCTTTCTTTTTAGGGACAACAGGGGATGACTTACTTGCGATGTGTGGTGGCTCGGACTTTTTTTAGTCCTCAAAAATTGATTTGGGACAAAGCTCACTTGAAGATTTTTCTATATTTTCGGCTTGCTAGAAAATCACTTTTTGAACAACTTCTTGAGTTAAATTACAATCCAACTCATCTTTCATCAATTCCTTGGGCATTGGTAAAGTATCTAGGGTAGGTGTATTGAAAAGGAACTGAGACACCTCAATCTCTTCTTGAATTTTGGAGCCTAGAACTTGAGTCTGCTTTATTGGTGAAGAATCCTCCTCATGACTATAGCTAGTCCTAGTAACAATGGTAGCATCCTTAACTTGAAAAGAAAACTCATTGATAGGGGTCTGGGGTTTCTCTTGACATATTTGTTGAGGCTGGTCTACATGACTTAAGATATCTAGGCATGATTGGCATGTTAACTCCAAATGATTGTGATAATGAATCCTACACCAATTAGGAAGTAAGAAACTATTCAAATCATTTTCTTCTCCTAAAACTAGCTTATCTTGTTGCAATTTCCTTATTAGAACTTGTTGGTTGATGCAGATCATTGGGTTACCATGTTCTAGGGGCAATGTATCCCCAGGATGAAGTACAAAGAATGTAAGGACTTCCTCTTGTTTGTAAACTCCTATCTCAGTCTCAAAATATGCTACTTCATTTGAAGCATCATACTTTGTAATCATATGATTGAGTCTTGGTTCACTTTCAATCCTTATCTGCATTGCTACCCCCTTCAAGGGTAGCCACATGTGAGAGAAATCCAAGGGAAAATATCCCCCAAGAATTTTCATTAGCCCCCAACTTAGGAGCATACCATATGTCTCTGGGATGTCAGCCACTTGGATAGCTATGTAGGTCTGGATCCTTGGATCTGATCCAACCTGTACATGCATGTTCTTTAGTTCTCCTACAACATTGACCTCAATTTTTTCTAACCAAATCACTTTCTTATTGGTTGGGATAGGACTTAATCCTAACTTCTTACATATTGAAAAGGGCAGAACATTTCTTGATGTTCTAGAGTCCAATAAACAGTTATGCAAATTCTTTCCAAAAATCCTTACACTTAAAAGAAAAGGTGGGGTGTTGGTCTTACCTTTATAGATAGCTGCATTTGTCTCCTTCACTGGAGTCACTTTACCTTTTCCTTTTAAGCGGTCTACCTCCTCCAGGGCCTTCAATAGTACTTCACATTGAGCTGGGAACCACTTCATGATGTCTTCTGTCTCTGTAGTTCTGCAGTAATATGAAATCTAAATCATTCCTCACTTGATACTTAGAAAAAGGAGGTGGATTACCTCTATTTTGAGAGTCAGAAGGTCCCTTTGGTGGTAGTGGGTTATTATTTGCATTCTTGTTAGGCGGGACCATGTTGTTTAGAGGTGCAAATGTAGTAAATGGGCCCTTATTTTGATTTCTCAGAAAGTGACCACCTTTGGACTGAAAGGCTTGGGCATCATACACATCCTCCTCTGGCCCAATACCCCCCTGCATGGGAAATTGGTATTTCTCCTCAATAGTATCATAATTCATAGCAATTTTTACTGACCCATTATCCTGATTGGAATTTCTTGCTGGAGGATGGGCATCAGCTTGTGCAATCTTTACCCTTTTCTCCATTTCTGGGCAATTAACCTCAGAATGTGTTGCATTATTGTGTAGCCTACACCAATTAGTCATGAAATTAAGGTCAACCAAATTAGCAGTATGTGTTCTCTCCTCACCTGACTAATAATTATGGGAAAATCCCCCATTGTTAGGTCTAGTATTCCACTGCCTATTGTTGTTGTTAGACCTCTAGTTATAAAACTAATTTTGGTAATTTTGGTTAGAGGAATTATGATTCTGAAAGTTCCAGTTGGTGTTCTGATTCACATTCTAATTGGAGTAAATTCCCTGGTTGTTGTCACCTCCCTAGTTCTGATAATTCTGATTTTGGTTGTGGGGAGGGTTTTGCCTAAGTTGTGCCATATCATTAGACATTTGAGATAGAGTATTTGTAAGAGTTTCTAGCTCACTGGCTAGTTGAACATTTTTTTCATTTTGCACATTTTGCACTATGGATGGGGAATGAACAGTTTTTTCATTTTGCACATTTTGCACTATGGATGGGGAATGAACATGGGTTGATCCTCCCACTTGTTGTTGTTGATTTTGAGGTTGTTGGGAAGAATCTTGGATGCCATTTCCAAAAAAGGCATGGTAGGTGGAGCTTATAACTCAGACACATGTTCGTATTGGGAGTAAGACATCCCTGGGACAATATTGTACAATGGTGGGTTAGGCATCTGATAATTCATGGGAGGAAGAGCTGCTCCTAAACCTCATGATTGTAGACTTATCTGTTGTTGCAATTTGATAGCTAGATGATAAACCTTAGACAGGGAGTCAATCTCATTGGCCTGATAAGCTCTCTGCAAGAATAGGCCAATCAAGGGATCAACAACTCTTAAATATGCCTGAATGGCAATATTCTCGGCTACTAAGTAAGGATCCTGTAGCCTACAGAACATCATTTAAAATATAGTGTTGAATAAAGGTAATGGCTCATGATGTTCCTTCCTTATGGTGGAAAATTGGTGATACAAGATGGCAGGGTCCACATAAACTCGAAATTGATTAATGAATGCATTTTCTAAATCTGTCCAACCCAGAATAGATCCTTGGGGCAGATTTAAGTACCAATTATATGCCATGTCCCATAACCAATAAGAAAACAATCTATATACCACGTCCTGATGAGAAAATTGAGCATGTGTACAAGCATCTTTTAATGCTTGTATATTCTCCTCAACATTTCTTGATTCAAAATGCATTTACTTGGGACAAACATTTTTTGGGTTCTTCGGTAAATCATGGATTCCTTCTGGAATAGTCCCTAACAGAGAGGGGTTATTAAAAAAATAAGCCATGTGTAGGATTGGTTGAGCAGGTGGTGATACTAGCTGAATTAGTGGTGACACTGGCCTAACAGGTGGAGGTGATACTGGCCAAGCCAGTGGTGGTGATGTAGGTTGAACTGGTGGTGGTGTAGGTGGATTTGGTTGAAATCCAGGTGGAGTAAGTGGTGGTGGCAATGTAGGTTTCAAAATTCTACGAGCATGTGGTGTAGGTCTAATAGGGGTTTGGAGTTCTTCTAATGGTTCAGGATTAGTAGAGCATCTGAGAATCCTCCCGTATTTCTCCAGTGAAAATGACTCAATGTGAGCCAGCTTGTTCCTTTGGCCCTCCTTCTAGCGTCAGATCTATTGATGGCGAAAATGACACAAACAATGTTTAAACAAAATATCTCTACTCTATTTCTCCTGAAAAAGAAAGACAACATATAGTAGCCTAACTCCCAAGGTCCTAGTAGTTGGTTCTCAACTGTCTAGTGTCACTCAAGTGGTCCATGCAACTGTAATATTGAAGAGGAATTTGTTGGTAATAAGGAATTCAAGCAATGACTAGTTCATCAAGTTGTTCTTAATGAAAAGGGGGTTTTAAATAAAAGAAAAAGATAGATTAGGGCGTACATTAGTCAAACATGAATACAATTTATCTAATATCCAGACATATATCTTCAACAACGAATGTTCTTCCAACAGATCAAGAAAACCATAGCATGATGCAATTTACAGAACAATCCATACTATTGCATGCATCTAAGGTGCTTAATTTAACATTAGAATCACACATCATAAATATTTTGAAAATTCCAAAAGAACACACTCTCATTCGTTGCCAAGATCATACATCAATAGACTTTCAATAAATTCAATTCATAGATAATCTAATGAAATAATCCTTAAATATGGTTCCTTCTAATGATTTTCATCACATAAGAAACACTCATGCTTAAGCGCAATCACTGACATACAAATAGACTATAATTCATCAACCTTATCAAATAAACTCAATTCCAACACCATATTGCATAAAAACTTGTATTTATGTTCAACCGTAAATAAAATAACAAAGTATCTCTGTAAAAACTACAAAAAATTATATCCCCTACTATTAGGTGGTTAATCTTATTCTCATCAACCGACCTTTACAATATGATACCCTTCCGATATATATAGATGCACAAAAACATGAAGTCCTTTCTATCTTATGTTGATCCACATTTTTAGGAGTTTAAGTCTTCTTGGAAACTCAGATCAATTGATCTCTAGTTCCCACAATGATCATTTAGTTAAACTGGAGAGAAGAATATAGAAGAGAAAAAAAAGCCATGCGCCTCTAAGACTGCCAGTCCTACATGAAGAGAAGAAAAGAAAGAAATGCATGCATGAGATTATCAATTATGCATGCGAAGGTTTCTCTGAAGTGTACTCATCATAAATGGAGAAGACTTATTGAAGCATATCCAAATTTGGCCCATCAACCCAACTGCCTTCGAACTTGATCCTCTCTAATTCTACAGCAACAAATCCTCTCATGTCTTTTAACTTCGTCAAATCCCTTTTAGCTTCCCTTACCTCTTCTTTTAATATCCATCAACTGATCTAACAACAGATCCTCTCCATCATCTCCCTTTTGCATGATTTCTTTAAGCCTATCATCCCATTTCTCTTTTAATTGGCTCAAAGGTAGGCCCTCCTTTACCAGTATATCAACATTTACTATAATATCAATAACCGCTTGTAACTCCTCAAGCTGTTCATTTAGATCCTTGGTAGAATCTTGAACTTCATTTTTCTGCTTTAACAAAAAGTTAGATTTAAACCGGACTATGCTGGAGGTCTTTTCTGAGAAATATTTGTTGTCCTCTTCAAGTATTGACTGTTCTAGAAGAGTGGACTTAGGAAATTGATTAACCTCTTTCAGATTTTGGCTATATCCTCTATAATCCTCCTCCTGTTCTCCCAATACTTTGGCATACTGATTCATCTCTTCTATTAAATCCTTTTTCATCTTGTGAACCTCAAAATTGTTGCCCAACACCTCACCTATTTCCTGATTTAGTCTATCAGTACATCTATCCAACATCTCTGCCTTACTCCTTACCTACACCAAATCATCCACCTCTTTCTTGCTAAGAAAAATTGGTGTCTCAATGGTGGCAATTTGTTGTGACCTCAAAGTAGAAAGACTTTCAAGAAAGTATGCAATTGATCTAATTGAGCCTTAAGCTCATCCTTTTTTTGTTTATCCTTCATCATTCTTGATTTAGTGGATGATGATACCACATCTATCAAGTTCATTTGTTGATCTCTTGTGGGTCTCCCCAAGTTAACCCTGCCCAACTGGTAATCAGTTAGCTAAATTTCCTCCACATCCTTGTCCACCATCGGTATTGCACATTCAGGAACAATTTATCCTCCTTCAGTGAGTCTAGTGGAATGCAGGATTTTGACCTTCTTCTTGGGCCTTTCTTTTTCAATTTCCTTCATCATATCATCCCAAATTTGAGGTTGTGAGGATGTCACTGATCTCTTTTGAAGATCCAATTTCAACCAAGTGGGGGCACTTGGAGTAGTGGTCATTATAATTGAAGAAGAAGCAACAGTAGTAGAGGGTTGTTGCACATTAACCTTAGGTTGAGAATCGACCTCTTGTACCTCTTGTTGTTCTTGCTCTACATTTATCTGTGCAAGATTTTTAGCTTCCTCTGTGTCCTTTTGTTCCTGTATCCTCTTGTCTTCTTCTTCCTTCTTCAAATTTTCTTCTTCTAATCTATTCTCCTCAAGTACCCAGTTTCTCTCTTCCTCCAATGCCTTAAGTCTATCTGCATCTTCCTTTTCCTTTTGTAGCTACTTGGTCAGCTCCTCAACATCTTTCTCTTTTTGCATACATTTTACTTCCTCTTTCTTTTTATAGGCCTCTTCAACAAGCTTCAATTTGGCTACAAGGACTTCTCTTTCCCTTCGCTACTTTTCCTTTTCCTCCTCTAGATCATGAATTTTTTGTACCAACTCTAGTTTATCATTCTTTTCCTTAGTCTTGAGCTCCTTCTCGTTTTGTCTTTGTTGTTTTTTCACTTCATCAGCTCTTCTCTTGGTTTCCATTTGTTGTTGTTGATGTAAGGCATCATTTTGTGCCTTAACATCTATTGTCTTATGTTTTTCCATTGCTTCTGCATGTGCTTGATCATCCGAAGCCTTCTTTGCTTCTTGAAACAGTGCCCATTGATCTTCCTCTATTAAAATATGTTCAATGTCCTCCTCTAGAGGCATCTTTTCTTGTGCATCTTTCTTTGATAAGGTCTCATCAGAGTCTGTTTCAACCCCATGGATCTCCAGCTCTTCTCCTTTCCCATTTAATACTTCATCTATACCATGAAGAGTTCCTTTAGGCATCCCTCTGCCTGGTTGCTTTGTAAGAGGTACTTGAGCAAATGACTCACCTATTGCTGGTGTTGAAACCATAGATCCTATTTGGGCATCCTCCTCTTGTACTCCAAGTAAATCTTGAGTAGGGGCTTAAAGCTCAATCTCCTCAATATCAGGAGGGAAGAACTCCAAAGGCTCCTTGGAAGGAAATTTCCTCTTGATTCTCTTGTATCCCTTCCTTTTCTTAAGAGTCAGTCCCCTAGGAGTTTTGGTTCTTAGAACAGTCTGATGGATACTCCTATCCAAGACTAGTCTCCCTATTTGCTTGATATCGATGGTCTCCTCACCATCCCAATCTACCAGATCAAAAATTTTGGTACCAATATTCAATGCTTCATATGATGGATCCGACACAACTCCATCATATACTAATGTATTAGGAATTTTATCTTTGATCCTGAATTCTACCATGAGTGAAAAAGGAAACCTCTCATAATTCATCTTCCTAAGGTCATACTCATGTTGAAGATCACTCAAGAAGTCCTCTAACGGATTGAAATGTTTGTCAAAGACCGAAGGAAGCAAAGTATTCATTTTCTTCTTTGGATCAAAGTGCTTTCGAGTAGTATAGAAACCCAACTTAAAATGTATGAATTCACTGCAAACCACCTTAGCTCCCACAAGGTGTGGGCAACTGTATTCACCCAACTGCATGGCAAACTTGTGACAAAATGTCTTGTGCTTCAACCCAAATCGAGCATTGACCCCTAGAGCTTGATAGACAAACTCCATCAGAACCATATTGTTGTTGCAACACCCTAGAAGTAAGTGGGGATGACCTTGAAATCTTGCCAACCTGAAATAAGTGAGCTTGGGGTATTGGATATACCAACATCCCCATTTTGTGATAAAGGCCATGGCTTCCTGGCTCAATCTTTATGCTACATCTCCATTAAGCTGGTTAATGATTACATATAAGAATGCATCATTAACTCTTCTAAATTGTGTTTCAAAAACCTGTAGGGATAGTTGATCATAATGATCCCATACTTTCTTTTTTCCATCAGCTTCTCCCAATATTCCTATTCTTTTCAAACCGAGAAAGATACCTCCTCTACCTACTGCACAGACAACATAAGAAGCCATGAAAAAGCTCTTGGTTTCCCTTATTCTAGTTAACTATTCATGAATGGTATGTGAGACAATCATAGGCCAGTTGAACTGTTGCTTTCTTTTAAATATTGTTTGAATGAAAGGAAACATCCATTCCTTGAAATGAAATGTATCCCTCTTCCCAAAGGCTCTAGACAACATCATTATTAGGTCTGATACTTCCTTGTAAAATTATGTCCTCTTTGGTTGATCATGGAGCTTGGTCAAAGAATTCTTCTCTATTCTCAACCACTTCTTGTTCAAATGAGCCTTGGTTGCCTCCTTGTGTTTTCTATATATCCCTAAAGCATCTCCCTCATTCAACTATACCACATTCTTTGGATCAGGGACATTGAACATGTGCTGAAACATTTGAGGAGTTAGATCTATAATCACATTATCCTATGAATCCATACATTGCCTAGTGGCTGGATTGTAAGCTCCTACTACTATCATAATCAATTTCAGGCATTGGATGGATAGAGGAAATATAGTGATGTGAGCCAAGCCAAAATCAACTATTCTTCTAGTTCTTCCTATTACATCCTCAGTGAATGTTTCTGAATATAAATCCTCAAAATTGAATGAGCCTAGATTCGTGTCAGTTATATCAGACCAATCAGATTCCACTTTGCTGACAGTGATGACAGGACCCCTATGTTTGTACCTCAAGGTATAAGGAAACTGCTATGACTTAATCTTCTTAGGCTTAGTTGATGCCTTTGAAGTTTCTACAGGCTGATTCCTTTGGGAAGCTTCTCCTGATACTCCTAACATTCTCTAGCTTCTTGCAATATAACGTCAAATTAGATCCATGAGTAAACATAACAACATATGCTTTAAAATCTTACCCTTCATATATACACCGGAGGCGGAACCAGGCAGAAAATACTCTAAATAGTCTCTTTTTGAAAACACTGTCGGGATCAAAGCCAAAACCATTATTGAGATTATAGTAATAACAAGCTGGACTAGATCCAAAATTGGAGTGGTAACCGGAGAAGGGATTAGAACGAAAATTGATTCGGTTTCATGAATATTTTCTAATTTTCACATTCAGTTTCGATTCCGGTTTCGCCTTCGCCTAGGTCACCGTTATTTTGAAAGTCTACTTCTTATTATAAATGGAGTCAGAAACAGGATGGAAATGGAATTGATACTTATTTCAAAATATGGTTCAAAGTCTAAATCAGTTTTGATCTCGCTTCTGCCTAAAATAATCATGATGTCATAAGAGATTTTAACGGGCCGATAAATAACTTCATGATTTAAGGACTAGGTCATACCAAAACAAAAGGGGTTTAAAAATAACCTAGAAGACCATCCCCATATTACTGAGAGGAAACCAAAATAATTTAGGGCATCATTTTAAGATAAGAACGTGTCAAAACCCTAAACTAAAAACCCTCAATTTCAAATAACTAGGGCACAAATTTAACCTTATTTAAATTAACTAGATCTAAAGCGAAACAAGATTCCTAATTAAAAACCATCATTCATTAAACCCTACTCACTGTAAAACAGTAACCAATCTATGCATTTAAACACTAGGGCACCATGATGCGGTCATGATTAAAATGTGAAAATGACCATGTCAAAACAAACAAACAAGAAACAAAACCAGAAAAGAAATATGAGAATAAGAAAACCAAACAAAAAGAGAAAGGAAACGAATCACATGAACTCACAAAGAATCACGAATTACATAGAAACCACCGATCGAATAAAAAAATGGAAAATGTGAAACCAAACGGAAGAGAAGAACAAAAAACCACCTACCTCAAACACAAATAAGTAGGTTAGTCCCTTGAAGCAATCTACACACAATTATCTCCCTTTCAATTGACTCACACGCACAAATGCTCCATTGCAACTTTAGTTCACTCTTTGATCTTTTAATAATCACAATAACTACCAGTTAATCCTTATTTAAGGTAAGAAAGAACAGTTTCATACATGCATATCTCTTGTAATTAATGCCATAAATGTGGCAGAGCGGAGTTAGAACTGGAATGGGAACTAGAACATGACTGTTGTGCAACTTCAGTAAAGTCAACAGTCATGATGGGAGCGAAATCAGAGTAAAAAATGGTTTAGAAACTTGGGTAATTTTCCAACTTGGTTCTGGTTCCGGCAACAAAGAAGAAAGAAAAACCAACAACAAAATAAAACAAAAAGATTGAAACGAGAAAACTAAACACATAAACCTAAGTTAAAACAAAAAGACCAAAAAGCGGAGGTGGAAGCGGAATGAAAACTAATTTGGAAAATTTGAATAAATCCAGACTTAACTTCCACTCTGGCTTTGGCTTTGATAAAGATAAAACTAACAAGAAAATAAAAGATCATCGGGACAGGGATCAGAATCAATATTTAAAACAAGATTCAAACCTCGATTTGATTCCGGTTCTAGTTCCGAAAGAATAAACCAAAGAAAAACAAAGTATTGGACAAGAAAGATTCCAAACTTTGTTTGAAAAACAACCAAGGACAAAAAAAAAAAGGGGGACTCATTTTGACCAAGGCAAAAGATGGGGTGGTTATGCAAGGCATAACAGATCTGAGGACTATTTATGAGATATGGAAAAAGTTGGAAAATTTATATGAAGGTAATGCTAATGTGAAGATGGCTAAGCTACATAGTCTAAAAATAAAACATGAATTGTTAAAAATGGGTAATGATGAGAATATTGGTACTATCATGCAAAGAGTGAATGAACTTGTGTGTGGTATCAGATGTGCTAGTGGACAAGTGGATGAATAAGAGATTCTTGCTTAAGTGCTTAGATCCTTTCCTGATGCATACAAAATCAAATATGTAGCCATTGAGGAGCTTCGAACTGTGACAAATATAACAAGAGATATGCTGGTTGGTAAAATTGTTTCTTTTGAGTTGAGTGAATTCGGTGATGCCCCTCCAAAGATAGAATATGAATTTAAAGCTACTACTTTCAGGAAAGACAAGCAGAGATATGATCTAGGTGAAATTTCTTCTAGAAAGGTATTCAGATATGAGGAAGAAATGAGACAGATGAAGAAGAAGAAAGAGAACTAAATGAGCTTGAAGCACTTATTGTCAAAAGGGAAGCCATGGCAGAAGGTAAGTATAAAGTAAAGTTTCCTATTAAATGTTTCTCTTGCAATAAGATAGGTCATTTTGCATGAAGGTGTCCAAAAAGAGTTCCTAAGCCAAGACCTTACAAGCCTAAATTTCAAAATAAGTTTTACTATGTTGTTGATGAAGGTGTGATAAATGATGAATCCGACAAAGGGAATGTAAGTGAAGATGAGTTTGTATTTATTGCTATCAAGGAAAATAATCTCGTGTCTATTGAATCTGTTAGTTGTACAAATGTGGAGAAAGCTCTAGCTACTTGAGTTGAAGAAAAAGATGAATGGGTAATTGACAGTGGATGTTCACATCACATGACAAGTGATAAAAGTAAATTTGTAAGCCTGGAGAAGTATGATGGTGGTGTTGTAATATTTGGTGACAACAATGGTGGTATAATCCATGGTAGAGGATGTATTTGTTTTGATGTAAGCATAATACTGATGATGTTCTTTATGTTGAATGTTTGAAGCATAATCTTCTGAGTGCTGGATAGATGGTTGATAAGGGATACAATCTTCAATTCAAAGATGGAAAATGTAGCATACTGGGAAGTTCTAAAAAATGTGATTGCTTCAGGTACTAAAACAAAAGGTAACATCTTTCATCTGAATGTTGCTAGTAAAAGTTGTTTGATTGATTAAGTTGATGAAAGCTGGTTGTGGCATAGAAGAATGTGTCATGTAAACTTTGACAATATTATCAAGATAAGTTCCTCATAGGCTGTGAGAGATCTTCCTAATTTGGTGAAGCCTACTAATACCATATGCAAGGAATGCCAGTTAGGAAAACAAACTAGAATTTTATTTCAGAGTAAACAACATTGTTCAAATGAATTATTGGAGCTTGTGCATACTCACTTGTGTGGTCTTGCTAGAATCAAAAGTCTACAAGGTTATAGGTACTTCATGTTTCTTATTGATGATTACTCTAGGATGATGTGGGTTACTTTCTTAAGGGAGAAATCTGAAGCTCTAAAAAATATCAAGATCTTTAAGGATATGGTTGAGATAGAGACAAGTGTGAAGATTAAGTGTCTGAGATCATATAGAGGTTGTGAATTTACTTCTGGTGAGTTTAACTCTTTTTGTGAAGAATATGGGATAAAGAGACAGTTATCTGCACCACAGACCCCTCAACAGAATGGAGTTGTGGAAAGGAAAAATAGGATAGTTCAAGATGTTTCTAGAACTATGATGTTGGAAGGAAATATCCCTCATATCCATTGGTGGGAAGTTATAAGTACTACTATTTATATCCTTAACCAGGTACAAATCAAAGGTAATACCAGCAAGACTAATTTTGAGCTATGGTTCATCATAAGCCTATTGTTAGATATTTCAAAATCTTTGGGAGTAAATGCTATATCAGGAGAGATGAAGATATAGAAAATTTCAATGCTAGAAGTGATGAAGGAATCTTTCTTGGTTATTCTACTAAGAGTAAGGCCTATCGGTGCCACAACAAGAGATTGAATAAAATGGTTAAAAGTACAAATGTTAAGGTTGATGAAGATATTCCCGACCCTCCAAAACCTTTGGATATGATTCTAATGATCAGAATGATAGTGCAAACAAGATTCAAACTTCAAATCAAGTTCAAATCATTCTGGCGAATCAAGAAGATCAAGAAGAATGAGAAACTAGTGAAAGTACAGAAGAGAGATTACAAGAGCCTGAAATTCAAGAACAATCTAAGAATCCAAGGTATGTGAGATTAAATCATTTAGAAAATCAGATTATAAGAGATAAGAACAAAGGTGTCCAGACTAGGAGAAGAATTGCAGAAGAATATTGTTTAATTTCAAAGGTTGAGCCAAGTAATGTCAATGAAGCATGCAAAGATGAACATTGGATTGAAGCAATGCAAGAGTAACTACATCAAATTGAGAAGAATACTAAACAAATTCTTTTTCCTAGACCTAAAGACAAAAATGTAATTGGAACTAAATGGGTCTTTAGAAACAAACTGAATGAACAAGGTGAAGTTATCAGAAACAAAGCAAGAATGGTATGCAAAGGATACTCTCAGACGGAAGGAATTGACTTTGAAGAAACCTTTACTCTTGTTGCTAGAATTGAAGCTATGAGATTGTTTCTTGCTTATGCTGCTTATAGAAACTACAAAGTTCATCATATGGATGTCAAGTCAGCATTTCTAAATGGTGAATTAGAGGAAGAGGTTTATATTGAGCAACTTGATGGATTTAAATTGACTAATTAGGGAGATATGGTTTTTTGGTTGAAGAAATAATTATATGGACTCAAACAAGCCCCTAGAGCCTGGTATGCTAGATTGGATAAGTACTTGCTAAATATTGGGTTTAACAAAGGTACTGCTGATAGTAATCTATATTTCAAGATTGATAATGATAAATATTTGTTTGTGGAAGTCTTTGTTCATGATATCATTTTTGAAGGAGATGATGGTGTGTGCATGAAGTTTGTTAATGAGATACAAAATGAGTTTGAGATGTCAATGATTGGAGAGTTGAAATTCTTTTTGGGATTGAAAATTACTCGGGTAGATAAAGGGATCTTTATATCTTTATCCAAGTATGTGAGAGAAATGATAAAGAAGATTGCTATGGAAGATTCAAAACCAGTGTACACCCATGGTGATCGGATGTAAGTTGACACAAGATGATGATTCTCTGAAGGAAAATAAGACTAGATAAAGGTCAATGATTGGTGGATTGCTTTATTTGACTCAAACTAGACCCGATATCATGAATGTTGTATGAATTGTTGCTAGATTTCAAGCCAATCCTAAGGAATCTCAAGTGACTGTTGTAAAGAGAATTTTCAGATACTTGAAGGGAATAGTTGATTTTGGCCTGTGGTATCCTAAAGATGATGATATTACTTTTAAGTGCCTTTACTGATGTTGATTGGGCATGAGATGTGAATGACAAGAAAAGTACTAGTGGTGGCGCATTTTTCTTGGGAAAGAAACCAATTTCATGGTTAAGAAAAAAGACAAATGTTGTTTCTTTGTCTACTGCAAAGGCATAATATATTACTGTTGCTAACAATTGTACTCAAGTATTGTGGATGAAGCAGATGTTGAAAGATATTGAAGTTATGTAAGATGAAGCTATTTCTATATTTTGTGATAACTCAAGTGCTATAAAAATTTCTAAGAATTTGTTGCTACATTCAAAGACCAAGCATACATCTATCAAGTACCACTTTTTGAGAGATAAGGTGAGTGATAAGGAAGTCAGACTCGAGTATGTGGCTACTAAGGAACAAATTATAGACATCTTTACTAAGCCTTTTCCCAAGGATAATTTTGAGTATCTCAGAGGGAAGTTAGGGTTGATTACCCCTCCTAATCAAAACTAAGATGCATATTCTTCACATCAGTTCATGCATTCACAATCATCTCTTGATTCAGATTGATGTTTTGGTGACTGCTACTTAGGGAGAGTATTCAAATGATTCAGATATGTGGTTCAAAGCTTGTGTACCTTTTCCATTGATGTCAAAGGGGGAGAAAAGTAATGTGAAAAAAACTTGGAGAACTAAGGGAGAAGAAGAGCAATGTGTAAAGGGGAGATTGTTGGAAGAAGAGTTAGTTGCATTGATGGTAATATTTTCACATCATGTGTTGCCATCAATGCCAAAGGGGGAGATTTTTGGATGTTGTGGTTGTGTTGCTGATATGTGGTTGTCATTGATGTCAACACTATTAGAATTAATGTCTTTAAGACTATATATGTCGAGGATATTGAGAAAATTGTAATAAAATATGTTACATGTTGTCTATGAAGCTACGTAGATCACTATGGTAGAAATTTTAGTATGTTGATAGTGAGATGTTGTAGATTAAAGGGTTTGTTTTCAAGCATATCTAATTTCTACTCCAACAGTTTCAAAAGTGCGCATGAAGATTTGAGCAAGTTATAAGTTTTTGTTTTCTTATAGCTATTCTGTTACTGCAAATGGTGTTCCTAGAAGAAGATAATGTGTATTTGATAATCAGATTTGTTGTGAATGTTACTATGGTGCTCATGGAAATTTCTAGATCATGTTCTATCTGTGTTGCATGTCTGCATTGATCATTGTGCTCACAATCCAAATTTTTGTATTGCATGTTTATGTTTTTCATGTTCATGGATGACAAGGTGTTTGAAGCATGTTGTGGTTCTTCGAGGAAGAATATTTCATGGAGTTTTGTGTTTGAGAACATTTTTTTGGGTCTCTAATATGTTGTGGGAAAACTTGGTTGATGAGAATTGATAATGTTTATTGTTTTGGGCCAACGGTTTGCATTCATTCTATTATGTTGTTGAAGTCGACATGAAGCAATGTAATTTATAATTATGAATATATATAAGTGATTGTTTCTTCATTTAGTATGTATGTGAAATGCGAAGTATATGAGTGTTATGTGTGAAACAGGTTAAGATCATTCGAAGGTAGAGAAAAGTGTGAAGAAGAGTGAAATAAAGTGAAGAAGTGTTCATGTGCCTAACCAAAACTATACGTAGGAATTAGCAGATGCTACTTTCTCATTTCAAATTCTTCAGATGCATTTAATCTGAAAATTTTATGTAAGACGACGAGTCTTCCTTTGAGCAGTGAGCTCTAGGTAGTGTGCTTGAATGTATGTGCATTCCTCACATATTCTTCTTATAATTTTAATAGAGTATAACTTGTGGATTAACCTCCATCATGGTTTTTCCCCTAACAGGGTTTCCATGCAAAAATATTGGTGTTATGTGTGTTTCTGATGAGTTGTTGATTCATGTTTTAACTATTATTAATATGATTTGAGAATAAAGGTTAATAAGTTTAATAAGTTTAAAATTCTGTGACAACTGATTTACCCCCCCTCTTAGTTGTCTACCTTTGTGTTGCCAACACATATTGATAGGTGTGTACGTGTGGTATATCTACACATATGCATGTACATGCCATTAGATCCTCCTGACACGTATGTGCATACAAATAAACATACTTCCACCTACATCCCACTTATCCATATGATCGTAATAACACAAGAATGATCTCAAACCCAAAACAAATAAACATCACTTGTAAAAGTATGTAGAAGTAAACAAGATTCCTAATGCAAACATACAAGCTATGGATGACTTACCTATATCCCACACAAACTAACTCAGATTAGAATTTATCGTTTTGATCTATGCAGCTATAACATTAATCTTTCTAGAAAATCTACATTGCATTTGGTGAACTCGACGTGAACATGCTTCAAATTCGTGCAACATATTTTCATTTTTTCGTTTTCTATTTTGCAGGAATTGTACGACACACCACATCCGCTCAAATAAATGACGCATCTATCTTCGCAAACCGCATCTTCTACATTCCACGATGCATCTTCCATTCTGCACCGCATCCATGACATATTACACTGCATCTGCCTGAACAATTCACGCTGCATTTGATTGTCAACACAAACCGCATCCACCTATCAACATCGTGCCGCATCTGTGGCTTGAAAATCCGCATCTGCCTAGTAATAAATTTTTCACTTTTTATTCTCTTTTGTACATTCGCATTTTCATTTTCATTTTTTGTCTTATTTCATTTTTTTTCGCTAATGTTTGTTTGCAGCTATGTTAAGGTGGAGTAATTTATTTTTTGCAGGCCGAAGCATAGAAGACCAAATAAAACCAAAAACCAATATTTTTTGTAGGACGAAAGCCGAAGACACCAAAAAAAAACTACTAATTAGTTTGCATGTAGGACCTAATGAATTTATTTTATTTAAAAATATTTCTATTTAGTAGATAAATCATTTCCATTTGGATTAAAAAGAATCAGTGTTTGCTTTGTCTGGTGCAAAAGCACATTTATGTCACCCTTTACAATTCGGTATATCGTAGTATCCTCCCCCCTTATGCAGTCATGTAATCCTGGGTGTAAGAGAAATGGTTACTAAATCTAGAACTTGGGCCTATCTTGGTGGGAAAAAGTACTCACCCCAAGACAACTCAAACCGGTAACACGCTTTAGCCAGCGACTTCCACCAGGTATATAAAAATGGATTTCTGGGAGAAACCCTAGAAATCACGCTCACTGTTCTGACAAGAAGGGCAGAAATGCTCTCTCGCCATACTAGATGGTACCCCATGAACGAAATTCCCTTACTAGAAACCATGTTGTAGTTTTTCCAAAATCCTACCTATTTGCTAGTGTAGCAGGTTCGGACCTGTGAAGTCGTCTTACATATTTACAGTTCATGTGTGGAGATAAGATGTATGACATGGGAGTTTCATGGGTACAGTAGCTTGGCTGCCCTATATAAGTGAGTGTCATGGAGGGGAGCCAGTGGGGTCAAGCTACTAGTCATCTGCCTTGAATATGCGTAGTTGGATTTATCCAAGTAATAACTAAGTAAGTATTGTCCAAAACACCTAGGTTGTAAATATTTTCCGGTTTTAATAGTTCTATCACCACAAATTGAAAAAAAAAAATTCCGTTTGATTTGGACTATTCGTCATGTCTTGACTGAGGTTGTAACCTCTAAGTGTGATAACTGGTCCTGTATGTATGGTTTTAGCATCAACAATGTTGTCATTTGTATCATTTTTGTTTCTAGACCAAAATTTGTTTCTATCATAGGGTGCGTTTTGATGTTGGACAATGAGGTTTCTACCTGGTACTTTTAATTCTCCTTTGTCAATAAGGCCCTTTTCAAGGATGATGCCCTTTTGTACCAAGTCTAGGAAGGAAGTACAACAATGTACCCTTAAGTCACCTTTGAGTTTTGGATTGATGTTTTCAAGGAATTTTGTGACCTTTTGTTTTTCAAGTATTTCAAATGGACATCTGCTAGCTAGAATTCTCCATCTCTGGAATAAAGTGGTGAAATTTTTGCCGTATTATTGTGTTGTGTGGCACAAGGTTCCTATTTTTACTTCATTTTCTATGTTAAAGGCAAAGTGTTCGACAAAATTCTCAGCTAATTCACCCCAGGATCTTATGCCATATGGTAATTTAGAAAACCATTCTAGTCCTATCTATATAAGGGTTCGTAGAAATAGTCTCATCAACTATGTGGGATCATATGATATGTCCATGCATACCATTGAGAATTCTCTAATGTGTTCCAAAGGATTCTTCCTCCCATCATACTTAGGAAAATTCGGTATGATGTATCCATGGGGGAAAGGTGTCATATAAAGTGCTTTGTCAAATGGACATGGACATAGATCTTGCCCTGAGATAGTTCATTTGCCTGACATAGACATATTGTCCATTTGTTGTTGAACCATTTGCATTTGGTTTTGGAGGACATATACTTGTGTCAAGGACATGTTGTCTGCATTATTTGGTTAAATGTAGATATTCTGAAATGCCATGTTTTGTGATGGGTTGTCATTTGGTGAGGGAATATATCCCGTTAGAATGTTTTGATTCAGATTGTGGATATTTCTTGTCTGAATGTTCTGATTTGGTATAGGAATCTTCCCTATCTGAATGCTCTGATTCAGATTGGGAATATTTCCTGTCTGAATGTTCTGATTTGGATTGGGAATATTTCCTATCAGAATGTTCTGATTTGGTATAGGAATATTCATTCCAACTTTAGATCTTTTACTAGTCGTGTTGGTGCCAAAGGGGTTTGATGAAGTTGCTCCCACAGTAAATTACAAACCTTGTGATATGTTGAAAGGGTTTGGGTTCACAATTGACGATGTTTGAGTTGGTATGCCAGTTGGTATTGCTCTGATGATTTGAAGAATAAAAACACTTGACATCACAGTTTGTGTTGGTTGAATAGATGGTGCCTTGAAAGTACGAATATCAAATCCTGGTGGTAGTGTGGCACCTTCTGCTAGCAACTTTGCTAGATATCGTTGTGGATCATTTGCCAAACACTCATCCATAAAGGATGTGAATTTAAAATCTTGTACTATCTCGTCTATGTCTTCAATATAAATTTGTCCATGTGTGTCCCTAGTGACATTTTTTCAAGCAAAGGTCTGTGTGGTCTTTGTTTCCCTGATGTTTGATTTGCAAAAGGATTAAAAAATTCATTAAGATTCGACATTGATTTTTGTTTCTTTTGAGACCTTGTTTCGACCATGAAAAGTTGCTCAAAATGGGGTAATGCAGACTATGTCTAAAAACTAATATGTCTTATTTCTATGTTTTTTTTGGATTTTCTGACAATAAAGGATGTTCCTAAAATGATTTCTAAAATTATGTATACTAAGATGACGTATGATAGGATGGACAATATGAAAAATCTTGAGTAGACTATGACAGTAAATGATTCTAAAATGGGTATAACCTACCCCCTATGGAATAAATGCATGAAAGGATTTGAATTTGACCAAGGAACTTGATTGTAGGACAAAGACAGTTGACGAGATGAATTTACCAAACTAGACTGTTGAGTTGGAAAGGTTCAGTAGTAGGACCAAAGTGAGTAGGTTCAATGATTGTGACAAACCGAAACATGAGCATATTCAATGACGAGGAAAGTTATCTATTATGATATGTAATTTCCTAGGAAGTATCTATATACATGAAACTTAGGATGAGTATGACTAAGACGTATATGAAACCTAATGATGCAAGGTTTTTGAACAAATTCTTCTAGTTTTTGTCCAAGGTTGATCTTAAGAAACAAAAGAGAAAATGTCAGTTATGTTTTCAGACTTGGTTTGCAATTTTCTAAGTCTTCTGTTGACAGTCAAATGTGGTTCACCTATCAAATTCGGTTCTACATTTTACAGATGTGGTTTAGCATGCACATATGATGACTTGACTAAAAAGAGATTTTGAATGTCGACTAGCAATTTTGGCTTGTGACAAATGCGACTCACAGTGATGGTTGTGACTCAAAATAAATACTCTGTGAACCTAAACTTGTTGACAGACACATGCGGTTTTTCATTTGATAGATACAACTTTCATATACACATGCGACTCGAATTTTGACAGTATTGGCTTGTAATATACAAGGTGTGTAAAAGTGGACTTTGTTGACAGACACATGCAATGTTTACCCTAACAATTGTGACTCGCTAAGACAGATGCGGTGTTGAAAATGACAATTGCGACTCAATTTGACAGTTGCATTTTTTTGAATATTGTATTTCAACTGACTCCATTTGATGATCAAGTTTTTTGACGAATACAGAAAAAAAAAAGCACAAAAATCAATGTGTTTTCAGTTTGTGGTGATAGAACTGTTAAAATCAAAAAAAATTTACAACCTAGGCTTTTTGGACAATACTTGTTGAGTTCTTACTTGGATAAATCCAGCTACGCATATTCACGGCGGATGACTAGTAGCTTGACCCCACTGGCTCCCCTCTACGACACTCACTTATACGTGGCAGCCAAGCTAATGTACCCATGAAACTCGTATGGTATACATCTCATCTCCACACATGAACCGTAAATATGTAAGATGACTTCACAGGTCTGAACCTGCTGCACCAGCAAATAGGTAGGATTTTGGAAAAACTACAACATGGTTTTTAGTAAGGGCATTTCGTTCGTGGGGCACCATCTAGTATGACGAGAGACCATTTCTGCCCTTCTCGTTGGAATAGTGAGTGTGATTTCTAGGGTTTCTCCCCAAAATCCATTTTTATATATGGGGTGTTGGCTAAAGCGTGTTACCGGTGTAAGTGTGAATATGTGAATAAGACTTAAAACACTTCTTAATACGACATTATATCAATGATTAAACTAATTGAACTAATTCAACAAAGTAATCAATTGAAAGTGTCCTATTGCTCTCTATTTCCAAAGATTTATTAAATCTAAATTGCTCTTAGATTGTGTAAGTAAATAAGACTGTTAAAATGACTATCTGAAGAACGAGATGATGATAATGTAATGCTAAATGATAAATCAATTAAACTAGCATGACATAGACATGAAACAGATAATTGTAGCTACAGGAGGTAGCCATGGTTGAAGCTTGATTGCTTGATGCTTGATGTCTGGATTCCTGCCGAGTAAGAGTGCAAAAGCTTAATTATCTAGATCCTTTTCTTGGTTGAATGAGGCTGTATTTATAGATTTTCTGGCTGTAGAAATGCACAGGGAAAGTTTTAAAAGGCTTGGATTCAATCTAGAGAATTGAATGGTGAGAGATGGAGGATATTGAGAGAAAGAGGGAGGTTGTCTCTACCCATGAAAACACCAGGCAAGAGAAGAGGAAAGATTGATGGAAGAGGATTGAGAGATCAAATTCCAAATTTGTCTCCAATTTGTCACCAAAACTTCCCGTGAAATTTCAATCAATTAATTTGACATATTTTAGACATAGATTAGACATATGAAATCTGATTCATTTTTGAGAGAATGTAGATTGGAATATTCCTTATGCAACAATTCAAATATTTTGATTTATTTAAATTAGGAAATGGGAGATAAATAATTTAATAAAACGAACCATAGGATAGTTGTTTATTAAATTAATTAGAGGAATATGGTAATTAATTAATAAAGTATTTTGATCTTTATTTAATTAATTTAATATGGATGTGATAGAATAAAATAGGGATTTGATAATTAAATCGAACAAAGTATTTATTTTTGTTAATTTAATTAAGATGAATTTAGATGTGAACTATATAAATAAATATTTCTATTTATTCGATAGTAGAGGAATTTAGGATAATTAATCAAATAATTTGTATTTAATTAATCAGATGCTCCAGACCAATTTTAGGTGTATACATTTTTCCCCTCTTCAAAGTGATGTGCTTACACATTGCTTTGAAGAAAATTTTGCTGCTACTATCGGGATTGATGATATAAAATAATTCCGTATGCCTCAAATTTTGATTTTCAGATGATTTGATGACATTATTCGAAAAAAAATTTGCTGCTACTGCCAGGATCGATGATATAAAATAATTTCGTATGCCCCAGACATGCCCTAGATTTTGATTTTCAGATGATTTGATGACAATATGCCCCCTCGGGAGATAAATTAATGATTTGATGATTTTTAGAATTTTTAGAATTTTGATGATTTTTTTGATGATTTGATGATGATTCGATGATGAAATAATTTATCTCCCGACAAAATGATGAAGAAATGAGTCTTCTGATGAGTTTTAATTAATTTCATGGATAAAATTAATCAAAATTTTATAAAAATCCCCCAAAAATACCTTTCAAAAATTATAAATAGTGCTAAAAGGTCATTTTCAATTCATTATTTTCTTTTTGAGTTCAAAATTCTTAGTGATAAGGATTTTTCTGTCAGCTGGAGCGAGATGCCTATTCCTGACCACACTCATCGATTCGAGCATGTTCGACATCACAGACAGTCGCCTGCATATGGACCTCTGGTATGTACCCCTCGTCCTCCTTGTAACTCGTGCACTTTTATTTTTTATGCTTTTTAGGTCTTAGGCATGTATAGGTGTATTTTAGCGCTTACATTCCGATGTAGTGTTTTGATTAGGTAGTCTAGCGCTTTGAGTTTTAGCGCTTGCGTTTAAAACTCTAGCGCTTCCAGTCGGTAAAATAGCGTTTTCAACGAATTAACGCTTAGGAGTCAAGAATTAGCGCTTTGAAGCCGAATTCTAGCGCTTTGAGACTTTTAGCACTTTGAGTCGATGGATTAGCACTTTTAAGGTCTGTTCTAGCACTTTTGGTAAAGTGGCACTTTGACGACCTGTTTTAGCACTTTGATGTGAAAAAGTAGCGCTTTGGGATTTTTAGCGCTTCGAAAGCCTCTTTTAGTGCTTAAGAGTGCTGAAATAGCGCTTTCATGGTTTTAGCGCTTTGGGTCCCTGATTTAGCACTTTTAGTTGATAAAGTAGCGCTTTTGGGATGTAGCTCTTTGGATGACTGTTTTAGCGCTTCCGGTCAGATTTGAAGATTTTGACTTACTGAACCTTGATTTCATCAATTCTGATCATGTCCATTCTTCTGATTGGTATGATTGATAATCCAATTGCTTGATGTTGGATTTAGATTAAAGTAAATAAGACTAACTCTCATGATAGGGGAGAAGAAATCCTATTTCTTGATGATCCCCATGATAGGCAAGGAAATGATTCAATACCTAATAAATCTCATGATAGGCGAGATCTAGATAATGGTTTGATGAACCTCATGATAGGTGAGGTGTGATTCAATATCTGATATATCTCATGATTGGCGAGATCTAGATAATGTTTTGATGAGCCTCATGATAGTTGAGGTTGGATGTTCACTTATGAATTTTGATCGAAAATTCATACCAAAGCTTTTGAAATAGACTTGATAGTAGAATGACTTTTAATTCCTAACATAGTTCACTGATTGTGGATTTTTCATTATGATAATAGGAGGACCTGGGTACTCTCCAGATGTGAGAGAGGTTTTTGTAGACTACAGATTTGATACCTCATCTGACACCAGATGAGCTTCAGGTGATAGGCCATTGTGGCCTTATGAGTTTACTTGATATGGCCCATATTAGGATTAATCAGAGTTTATTGACTGCGTTAGCTGAGAGATGGCATAGCGACCACAACACCTTTCACCTATCTACTGGTGAGATGATAGTCACACCAGAGGATGTGTGGCATATCTTACGCATTTTGTTCATGGGGGAGATTGTTACATATGACTCTCATGGGACCAACAGCAAAGATGCTCTCCGTCGAGTATTTCAGGATCAGCACATTGAGGGTCCGATTGTTCGATGGCAGAGGATTGCGGATTCATATGTGACACTACCAGCAGTGCTAGCTGGATTCATTGGAGGTTTCCTTTGCCCTGATTGCAGGTCAAAGGGATTCCTCATTGGTTGGGGTAGGACACTGGAGAGCATGTTGGTACATGGTACCAGATATTCATGGGGGATGTGCATGTTAGCACATCTTTACCATGATCTTCATTCCATTTTGTACCTAGGTGCACGTAGTATATCCGCAGGGGCGACCCTGTTACAAATATGGGTTTGGGAGAATTTTTCTATTTGTTAGCTATTTCCCATTGCAGACAGACCAACCGGTAGACTGTATGTATATAGATATAGTGGTCGGTTCACACAGACTCGAATGGGCAAGTTAGAGCACTGGATGAGAGTATTTGATGATATTTAGACAGTGACATAGCACCCATACTTTGACTGTGAGGAATGGGATGAGGATGAGGATGATACAGTATTGGGATTTCTTTGTGACTCTATGTACCTCATTGGTAAGACCCCTTTTGTGATTGAGAGATTTTTGTTGCATCGGGTGTATAGACAGTATGGGATTGTTCAGTGTATGCCACAGGGGGTAGCCCACTATGCACGATGATGGATGGATATTCTAGATTGGGGTCCCACATTATCTTATGATGTTGTAGTAGAGGGGTATAGGACCTTAAAGCCATCTCCCTGAGACATGCAGAGGGATATTATAGAGGCACCCATGATAGAGGAGTACGCGGCATTTTTGGCTTTGGTCCCCCATCCTCGCATCACCATTCCTAATGAGCCTGCACCATTACTAGTAGAGGAGGATGTGGCAGAGGATGTCGTCGGGGGTGAGGGTGATATCCCAATAGATGAGAGCTCAGAGAGTGATAGTGAGGATAGCAGCAACCATGGGGACAATGATGGTGGTAGTGGAGGAGACCGAGGGATAGGTCCAGCCATCAGCAGTGGTCCATCTTCGAGCAGGCCTCGCAAGAGGTGAGCAATGACATTGCCACTTATGGATTATCAGAGACAAATTTCAGGCTTGCAGGCATAGGTTCAGACACTATAGGGGTAGTTGGTACAGGCTCGGGGTATGCTTGTGCAGACCCAGACCCAGATGTAGGCATAGGCACAGGCTCACGCACAGGCCTTAGCATAGGTATAGGGGCAATTAGCCAGTATGCAGGCACATGTTGATACCCTAATAGCTAAGCAAGATAGTGCTCAACAGATAGTCGAGAGGGCACAGGAGACAGCAGATACCCTCTAGAGATTGGCCGATGGCACCTCTATCGGTGATTATATGAGAGAGGTTTTGCGGGTTGGCCGAGAGGCAGAGTTCTACCAGGGCTGTTATCATGATGCAGTGCCTACTAAGCACCGATTCAGTTATGACCCATTGAGATCAGGGCAGATTCATACATGGACAGTCAGTGAGGGGGTGACACAGCCTCCACGTAGAGATTCTAGAGATCCGGGTCCATCTAGGGGTGGTGGTGGTACAGGTCCTGTTAGGTCTGCTCATTCTGGCAGTAGCAGGTCGTAGATGCCCTTGTGATCTTCTGTGATGTATATTATGATTATAGCCCATTGTGGATCATGTATTTTGTAGACCAGACTTTCCTTGTATACTTGACATTTGTGATATATATATGAGATGCAGTTGATGTGATATGACAATGGCTTTTTGATTTCTATGTGATGGATGCTTTTATTTATATGATTTTGTGATGGTTTAAATCTAAATGTGATGATGTATATGAATGATTTTACTTGAATGTGATTATGCAATGATAAGTGTATGTGTAGAATATGATATATAGATAAATGATGTGATGTGATAACATGTATGGATAGTTGGATAAATGCTTTTTTATTTTATGGAATGATTTTATGATGAATGATTTTTATTATAGTGTAATGATGTGATTTTATTATTTTTAAATGTATGGATACATGGTACAATAATGATGATGTTGTATGATGTAGGTGATAAAATGACTATTTATTATGATGCAAAAATCTGTATGGATGATGAAATGATTAATGATGAAATATGGATTTGTAACTATATGGTAACCGATGATGATTTTGGATTTTATGTCAAGTATACTCAGTCTTATTTGTAGATTAGATAATCATTGATTGGAATCCTTTATGCAACAAACACTCTATAGATAATAAATGATGATGGATGCAATCTAATTTTAACCATGTCATGATATGTAAAACAGATGTCATTTTAACAGTCTTTTTGTGCTTGGTATCATCATAGAGCTTTATTGAATGTTGAAAGTTAATACAAGCATTGATGGTTATGTTAGACCAATAACGACCTGAGTACTTCTTTCATGATTTTTGATATTGCAATCGAACACAAGCATCGAGGTATAATTGAACCGAGATGACCTAAGCATTCATTGCATAAAACAAGCAGTGATTATCATTTGAGTGTGTGAATTCTGAATGTCATCGGTGATACATTTGCATAGCACATCCCCTGACAATTCACACATTTATATGATAATCGTACATACAACAGACAGTAAAAATATCATTCTTTTTCCTTGTTCCTCTAGTTCAATACATCCTTGGGTTACTCCAAAGAAATGATAATCAAAAAGGACAAAATATCCATTTTTTACTTAGAGTGTTTCATTCATTCATCAGATTTTAGATCATCCATCCTGATTTTGACATGTTTTTGAATTTTTGAGATTTTGAACAAAGATCTAACCTAGTAACCTATCTTAGGGGTCTTGGGGGCTGATCAAAGATTAGCCTTGCCTACGTTACATACACAGAGACCACGTAGTTTGACTGACATAGACCTATGTTTTTGGATTTAGCCTTTTCAGAGTTTCCTATTTGACATGTTTTTGGCTTTTTGATATGATACAGATGGTTGATGCTTCTGATGATGATTGAAATTATGCTTTGATCTTTGTTTTTGGTTTTCTACCATCAGATGCAATTGATACGTTTAGATTGCCCCTAGATATCCAGATGTTGCCCCCAAGCTATGGAGTTATATGTTGAACACGTGACATGACTTTGATAGTGGATGTAATGATGGCCGAACAAAAGATATGATATGAATTGATACTACCTTTTTAGATGAAATGATCCCGACATATATCTTAATAGATGGGAAAGCTAATCTTTGAATCACCTATGACGTCTGTTTCCAAGTTTTCACCACACACTTTGATTACACCCTCTGTGTTTTTGTATTTTTCTCATTTTTCTTCTTTTTCTTTTATTATTTATTTTTAATTTTATTTTATTTTCGTGCTCGCCAAGATGCCTATTTGCCAGGTTTTCACCAAGGAAACAATTTTCAAAATTTTCCCCGTGCACTAGGAGACTTTAAGCATAGAATTTTCTAAGATGAATACTGTTGATAGGTTCATCAAACAGATCCCCTTCTGACATTGATAACTGATATGCTCCTGATCCATACACTGATATGACAACAAATGGACCAAGCCAGTTAGGCTCAAATTTTCCTTTCTTTTCTCTGTCTTGCTGATTTCTAGGATTTTCCTTTAGTACCAAGTCACCAACTTGAAAGACCCTTGGTTTTACCCTGTGATTGTAACTCTTTGACATCCTCTGTTGATAAGCTGTTAGATGATTAACAGCTTGTTGACGACGCTAATCTAGCAGCTCCAGTTCTTGCAGCCTAGATACCCTATAGTCTTCACTTAAAATGATACCTTTGAGTGATACACGAAGGGATGGAATTTCAACTTCAATGGGAAATATGGCTTCTAATCCATATACCAAAGCAAATGGTGTAGCTCCCGTTGGTGTTCTGATGCTTTTTCTATAGGCCCATAGTGCAGGGTTGAGTTGAACATGCCAATCACATCCAACATCGTTAACCGTCTTTTTGAGAATTTTGAGTATGGTTTTGTTTGAGGCCTCTGCTTGGCCATTCCCTTGAGGATAGTACGGTGTTGAAAAATGATGTTGGATGTGGAACCTATCACATAGCTCTTGGACATCTTGATTTTTGAAAGGTCATCCATTATCAGTGATAATGGATTGAGGGATACCATACCGACATATTATGTAGTTCAAGATGAAAGAGGAAATTTGTTTCCCAGTGATGGTAATAAGAGGTACTGCCTCAATCCATTTTGTGAAATATTCTGTAGCTATAATAATGAACTTGTGTCCATTAGATGAAGATGGATTGATTTTCCCTACTAGATCTAGGCCCCATTAACAAAAAGGCCATGTTGATGTAAAGGGATGCAGTTCTTGCTGGTGCATGAACCAGATTGCTGTGAACCTGACATTTGTGACATTTCTTTACAAATTGATATGATTCTTTTTCCATGCATGACCAATAATAACCTAAACGAAGGAGTTTCTTAGCTAGAGTCATTCCACTTGAGTGAGTACCACAAATACCCTTGTGAACTTCTCATAAGGCCATTTCAGATTCATTGTGTTCTAGACATCGAGTAGGTACCATCAAGACCTCGATGATAAAGGATATCTGTGATTAATGTATGTCGGGCGGATTGGCGGATAAAGTTCCATTTTTGGTTTCCTAGAAAGATATGGAGGAAGAATATCATCTTTTAGGTAAGCATAGGTTTTTCCATAGATAGAGGGTTCAATGGTTTCTATATGGCATATGGTAGCAGATTCTGATTGATAATGGGAAGGACATGATATTTGTTCTACCATAAACTCATAACAAACACGCTTCTCATGCAATTGTAGTAATGAAGCAATGTAGCCATGGCATCTGCAGCTTTATTCTCTACTCTTGGAATCTGATCAAACTTGATATTTTCAAAAGATGTTTCAGATAATCTATTTGTTGTTTGTATGGCATCAAATTTTCATCTTTGGTTTGATATTCGTCATTCACTTGATAAATGACTAGTTGAGAGTCCCCATACACCTGTAAGTCCCTGATTTTCCATTGAATAGCCGTGTTGACCCCAATAATCAATGCTTCATATTCTGCCACATTATTTGTACATTGAAACATGAGTCTATATGACTTCAGAATTGTGTGTCCTTGGGGGGAGATGAACAAGATTCCTGCTCCCAGTCCTTGTTGTGTACATGATCCATCAAAATAGAGAATCCATTGTTGAGGCATAGCTGTCATAATGTCTGCATCTGGAAATTCCATTGTCATTGGGTGATCATCTGGTAGAGGAGCTTCAGCTAGCTGTTCAACAATTACTTGTCCCTTGATTGCCTTTCTTTCGACATATTGAATGTCAAATTCACTTAGGAGCATAACCCATTTTGCCAATCTACCTGTTAAGGCAGCTTTACTTAGTAGATACTTCAAAGGATCAATCTTTGCAATTAACCTGATTGTATGAGCCATCATGTAGTGTCTCAACTTTTGAGTAGCAAACACCACTGCTAAGCAAGACTTTTCTATGAATGTATAGTTTATTTCATAGCCATTTAAAGTTCTACTGATGTAGTAGATGGCATGCTCTTTTCCTTTATTATCCTCTTGTGCTAAGAGTGCCCCCAACGAGATATCAGTTATAGCAATATACAATATGAGGGGTCTTCCTTCTATTGGTGGCATGAGAACTGGTGGTGACAGTAGATATTGTTTGATCTGATTGAATGTCACTTCACACTTCTCATCCCACATGAAAACTATGTGTTTATGCAATAGATGATTGAAAGGATGACTTCTATTTGCCAGCTGGGAGATGAATCTTCTAATTGATTCAAGTTGTCCTTGTAGTGACCAGAGTTGGCTGATGCTTCTAGGAGGTGGCATCTCCATTATAGCTTTGAATTTTTCCGGATCTACTTCAATGCCCTTTTCTAAGACAATGTACCCTAGCAGCTTTGCTGATGTAACCTCGAAGACACATTTCTTAGGGTTTAACCTGACATTAAATTTTTCCATCCGCGTGAAGATTTTATCTAGGATATGTAGATGTCCTTCCCTAGTAGTAGATTTTGCTAAGATGTCATCGACATAATCTTCCATGAATGTGTGCATCATCTCATGGAATATTGTCGTCATTTCTCTTTGATAAGTCACTCCTGTATTCTTTAAACCAAATGGCATGATGTTCCAGCAGACGGTTCCCCATGGACATGTAAAAGTTGTCTTTTCTTGATCTTCTAGAGCTATTCTTATGTGATTGTACCAAGAGAAACCATCCATGATTGATAACATGGCATGCCCTGCCGTCAAGTCCATAATGATGTCTATATTCGGAAGTGGAAAATCATCCTTCGGGCATGCTTTATTGAGGTCCCTGAAATATGTGCAGATTCTAATGCTATTGTTTGACTTGGAAATAGACACAAGATTTGATATCCATTCAACATAATCTATAGACCGTATGAATCCAGCACCCACTAATTTCTTTATCTTTGTTTTGACCATTAATGCAATGTGGGCGTGCATTTTTCTTAATTTTTGTTTAACAGGCTTGATTCCTGCTGGCAAAGACAAATGATGCATAAGCATATTGGGATCTAGGCCTGGCATATCGGAATATGACCAAGCAAAGTTGATGCTTCTTTCTTTAAAGAATTGGATGAATGTTGGTCTTTGTTGTTTTGTCATGGATTTCGCCAGATGTAGGATTTTTTCCTTCTCTTCTGTGCCAATTTCCACCGATTGTGTAGGTTCAACTAGAACTGATGATCGCTCATGATAGTATTCTAGGAGAGTGTCAAATATTCCATCCTTTAGTGCCTCAGAAAGGTTTTCACCGTTGGATGCGTTCTTTATTTTTACTTTTTCCAGATCTAATGCTACCATAGAATGGTTTTCACCATTAGATCTATTTTCCCTATTGTCAATTTTGCAACTGGAAGATTTGGCACCCTCCTGATGACTCGTACTATTATGAGTAGTATAGAGAAAATTTGTATCAGGTTCAATATGACATAGGAAATGCACGATGGCATCATCATTTGAAAATTTTGGTACTGTCAAAGGTTCGATAGGTTCCCAATCAATAAGTTCTGGATGGATTAATGGCATGGTATCATCGGATTGATTTTGGTCAATGGAATTAAGGGTGAGGACAAAAATATCTTCATAATTGTCATTCGGGATATCGAGATCCATGATGGTACCCTCTTTGAAGTTATCTAGTTCACTCAAATTTTGTTCGTCCTCACTAGAGTCATCGATATTTAGTGATCCCTCGACGAATGGTATAGACCCAGAGCCTTGGCCCTCCTCACATGTAGGTGTATATTTTTGAATCACATCGATTGGAATATCAATGACAAGTAAATCACAAGGTAAGGTCCACTCATATTCATTTGAGTCTATTTCAGAACCATCTCTAAAATGAAGGATATTTTCCATAGTCGTCCTTGTTAGCTCCTGCTTCTCTTCTTCAGAGTATCCTAGTCCTGGTTTTTCTTTTGTGTGGAGAGTGAGAGGTGTGATAGGTTATGAGATTCCCTCTTTTCTTAATCACACAGGCCCTTGTCCTTCATAACCCATCTTTTCCAGAATAGCCTTTCCTTTTCCATACTTGTCTGTGTTGATGTTAACATTTTTGATACCGATCTCAGATCTTGATGTTTCTTCATCCTTGTAAAGCCAATCCAAGATCACTTTATTGTCTATTTCTTCTGCTATGGTTCCAAATTTTATGAATGTTTCTTGAAGAGTTGTTCTAGGTAAAGATGTCAGAGGTTTGATCATTGATGGTTGACCATATTTCCTAGGAGGTGGCATTAACTGTGATAAGTTTAGCGATTGCTCCATTGAGTACTGTCCCATTCCTTTATCTATCAACTGAACTTGCTTCTGAAAGTTGTCTGATAGAGAAGTTTGTGTACCTGGAATGTTTGTTTCAACATGACTTGTTTCCTTTTCTCTACCTTTCTTTTGCACCCACTTGGTAGTGATGTTTGGACTTTGCTCATTCTTGGATGATGATGAACTTGAAGCTTCCCTATTGTGAGGGACAAAGGTGTCTTGAGATACTCTCAATGTGTCACAATGTTGTGGATGATTATAATTAGCAGCTATAGTCACCTCTTGTCCATTTACTAGAAACTTTAGGCATTGATGGTATGTAGAAGGTACGGCCTACATTTCATGAATCCAGGGTCATCCTAAGAGTATGTTGTATGTTAACTCTCTTTCCAACACTTGACATGCTATATGCTTGATCATGGGTCCCACTTGAATGGGTAATACAATTAAACCTTGGGACGATCTTTCCTCCTCATCATATGATTTGATGGTCATTTTCCTCTGAGCATCAATAGCGTCATCGGAATATCCTAGTGCATGGATTAATTTGAGGGTGCAAATGTTCAGACCAGCTCCCCCATCTATTAGAACTCTCTTAACACAATGATTATGGATACATACTTCGATATGCAATGCAGTGTTATGCGGATGATTTAATGAGACATCATCCTATTCAGAGAATGACAGATAATAAGGGGTATTCAGGTGTCCCACCATAGCTTGGAATTGAAAAACATCCCGATTCTTTGGCACAGTTGTGGCAACTAATGCTTGTTCGAGAACTTCCTTATGTGATGGTGACAACTTAAGAAGTTCCAATATTGATATTTGCGTGGGGATATTTTGCAATTGATCAATAATATTATAATGAGATTGAGGTGTAACTAAGTGTTGAGATCCCACTCCTTTTAATATTACCTTGGCTTTCCCCCTAGTCATGACATTTTCCGGTTGATGTTCTTGATTTTCTCGGGGGGTGTTTTGCATTTGATTGATAACATCATAATGTGGTGGAGGTGGAACCGCATGTGTGGAGCCAATTCTTTTTAACATTACTTTTGATTGTCCCGTAGTTAGCGCATTGGCGGGTTGATGTTCTTGATTTTATTTTATTTTTAAGACATTTATTTGATTATCAGAGCTTTGCACGCTTGGGAGTAAATCCAAAGAGGTAATGGTGGTTGTTTTGTTATCAACAATGTTATCGTTAACTACATGATCATGTTTGACTTCAGATAGACATAGGATTTTTGTGTCATAGACATGATTAGCGTGCTTTCCTTTGTTGTTTGAAGATGATGCACCTTTGTCATAATTGGGCAAAGGATCTTTGATGGCCAAATGATCATTGTTATTTTGAGGTCCTTTAACATACACTTTGTTGTTGTCCACCAAATCTTGCACTGCATGTTTCAATTCCATACAGTCATTGGTTTTGTGACCCTTGTTGTTATGAAAATTATAGTAATCAGCGTCATTCCACCATGGTGGTTTGAATTTTGGGTCCCAGAACCTAGCTTCTCATGCCGTGAGAATGCCTCTAGTAACGAGTTCTTTCATTGTTGATTCCATTGATTGACCTAAAGGTGTGAACCTTCACCAATTTGACGGTTTTTGATACGACTGTGGTTTTATGATTTCATTGTTTTGTATGGTATTTGACTTGACATTTTGTTCATTGTTCTGATTCTTTGATGTGGATGCGGTCAAATTAAAAACCGGTTTGACGTTTTGGGGATCATTTTTCATTTTGTTGATAGTCGTGTTGTGACTCTTTTGCTAGAATTTTGGTTTCTCACCGCTTGAGTATTGATTTGAGGAGTTACTTGTGTTGTTTATTTTATCATTAAAATGTTTGATAACTCCTCTCTTGACTAACGCCTCTTTGATTTTAAGACCATTTTCGATCACTTTTTCAAATGTTGGAGGAAATTGTAGTTCTAATCTATAACTCATTTCTTCCGTCAAATTTTCAATAAACAACTCCATCTTTTCTTCTTCAAGAATGGACCTTGGATACCTAGCGAACAAGCATCGCCATCTTTGGAGGAAAGACAAGAATGTTTCTCCCTTGTTTTGTTTGAGATTGTAAAGGTCTTTGATTGTCACATCATGTTGGATGTTGAATGAGTACTGAGAGATAAATCTGTTAACGAGTTCCTCAAAAGTTCTAATACCTGGTTTCAACTTTGAAAACCATTCCATACATGATCCTCCCAAACTCCTTGGGAATAGTCGCATTAAATATGTCTCTTCTTGTGCAAACTCAAGACTCATCGTTTTGAATTCTCTAATGTGATCAATTGGATCCATTCTTCCATTATACTTATCATATTTTGGGATCTCACAATGTCTTGGAAAAGGTATCAAGCCGACTGTTGCATCGAAAGGATAAGGACAAATATCCCGTATTGCATATCTCTTGGTAGTCCCTTGCGTCATATCTTGTATTTTTTGTTGTAACAGTTGCATTTGAGATGTTAAAATGACAACTGGATCTATTTTTTGTGTAGGTTGTGGTATCTCAGTCTCATTCATTTCTGATGTTTCTTTCAAATGGTTTACATCAAAATCTTTTGGAAGTTTTTCCCCTGATTCAGCTAACATTAAAAGATATTTTTCCATGTCTTGTTCTAGAATTTTCTCCATAAATATGTGAAACTTGGGATCTTGTTGAGCCGATTGGATGTACTCTGGAGTTATTTCATTTTTATCATTTCGGTTCAGATTATTCCAAGGATTTTCCTCTGCCATTTCTTGTGATTTTAAAATTTCTTGTTCTAAGAATCTGTGTTTTTGGGACCTAGTTAAGATTGGCATACAAATTTTTTCCCTTTCTTCTGAAATGTTGATCTTATGTGCGGGATAGTGTCAATTTGGACCTTTTTAAATAAAGTCGAATAAGATGACTTATCTTATTGATGAGACAATATTTAAAAAAGTTAATCGCTATACTTTGTTCCGTGATGAAGGATGATAGTATCCTGATAAAGAAATTTTAGTATAGTAATTGATTGTGTATTTGATTTCGACACTTGTGATTTGCAAGATCTTGTTTCAGTTGATAAGTTGGAAATTTGTATAAACCTTTCTGACTTTGATTCCTAGACAATGATTCGGATAGAAGGAATTTTATTCTGATGAAAACTGTGGATAAAATGACAGAATGATGGACTGGTGAAAATCTTAAGCTCTATGTTTTAAAAGCGCTAAAACAGATATCGAAAGTGCTATTTCCTGAAAGCACTGGAATAGAGACCAGAAGCGTTGAAATAAGTGACCAAAGCGCTAATTGACCAGAAGCGCTGAAACAGTGCCTAGAAGCGCTGTAGAAATTGATGAAAGTGTTATTAGATTGAAAACGTTGAAATACAGACCCGAAGCGCTGAAATATTTAATAAAAGCGTTATTTTACCAAAAGCACTAAAATACAAACTGTAAGCACTGAAACAATGCCCAAAAGTGCTATTTCCCAGAAGCGCTAAAACAGTGACTAGAAGCGCTGAAACAGGTTTCCAGAATGCTTAAATCAAAAGTTCAATTTTCTCTATTGTAGAATCTGGCCTGGCCTTGTGGCATACTGTATTAGAGACTACGAAAGATATGAAGGATGAATCCGTTGACTACGGTTGTGGAATTGCATGAGAGATCTTCTTTGAAAGAAAGCTTGTGAATAGAGCGGTTCTACCGTGTAGTCTAAAGAGTGACCCCTAGCAAAATTGTGATAACGGTGAATGAATGTTCTATTTTGTAAAAAGAGTTTCCGATTTTGATATAGAAAACATTGTCTTCTCAATTTTTTCTATAACTGAGAGGTTGTTTGGGCCTTGTAACTTTGATTTTTTTCTTGACAAATGTGGCAGACTTCCACTTTCGCAGCATGGATTTCCTGATTTGTTTTGACTTGACATTTTCAGGATGATCTTTAATCTGATTTAAATAAATTTGTGAAAACACGGCAAGCAATTTTGGATAAGTGTTTTAAAACTAAAAATATTGTGTATATTCAAAAATCATGAATGATCTTTATTGATTTTGATGAGTTGTTTTGACAATTGTATTTAAATCAAGCAGACTCACACTCAAGGAAAAATAGGTCATCATTATATTCACAACCCACATCTTGCAATTGCATTGACTCACACAACTGTGTCACCCCCTAGAGGGCGTCCATGTTTTTGTCGTCGCCAGGTGTGTACTCAAAGTGACGGAAGTGGATACTGAATCCCTTGAGCAAGTAGTCCTTGGTAATTATATGGTGAGTGTCTTGGGGGTAGATTCTTCCCTCCCCTTGCACCATGAGTATGACAATGTATGGATACTGACTCGGCGAGAAACTACTCTATGGTTCGTAGATAGGGTTCCGTTCGGTGTGGCAAATAGATAAACTCCCTTAGGAGACCTCCCAATCTTTAGAACAAATATTTTGGGGATGGTTATCTTGCCTACTACCGTCAAGTTGGACTTTCATCAACAACTTGCATTTTTATTATAGTGGGTTGGATAACCTGGCTTTGGTTGTTCCCACTTAGGTCGTTCCCGTAGGGTGAGTAATTTTTCCCACTACGGTAGGCCTGCTAAAGGATTTAATAAAGCGTAAATGACATGAAATAAAAGTGAATTTGGCACTTTGGTCACCCAGTCAAGGGGAGAGCATAAGCCTAATCACCACAAGCACAACATATAAGTTTGTCCTATTTTAAAAGCCCAAAAAGAAATTTTCTAATCTATGTGAAGGTGTTGCTTCATAGAAATCATGATGTTCTTTTTAACTTCTACTGTAAAAATGCGATGACTATCCTAGGATTGATAGATTTGCTTTAAGAAAAACAAGAAAGTGACTATCCTATTAGAGATTGATCAATTTTATTCCAACTTTGAAATGACTATCCTAGATTGATCAATTTTAGAAAAACTTGAAGTGACTATCCTAGATTGATCAATTTTAGAAAAACTTGAAGTGACTATCCTAGATTGATCAATTTTAGTTCAACTGTGAAAAAAATTAAAATCTGTCCGCGGATACGTCGGATCCAGACTAACTTTTACAAAAGTGCTGGAATATTACACCGAAGTGCTAAAATAGTTACCTGATGTACTATTTCCCGGAAGCATCGAAACAAGAACCCGAAGCGCCGAAGTTTGGCATGGAAGCGCTAAATTACCGAAAGCACTGAAATATGGATCGGAAGTGTTGAAACAGTGAACTAGAAGCATCGAAACAGTGACTGGAAGCGCTGAAAACCAAAAGCGCTAAATATTTTAATGGAAGCGCTAAAATAGAAACATGTGAGAACCTACGTGACACTTTTCAGAAAAATAACATTTTTGATAAAATTGGGGTTAATGCCCCATGGTGGGTGCCAAATTGTAAGTGTGAATATGTGAATAAGACTTAAAACACTTCTTAATACGACATTATATCAATGATTAAACTAATTGAACTAATTCAACAAAGTAATCAATTGAAAGTGTCCTATTGCTCTCTATCTCCAAAGATTTATTAAATCTAAATTGCTCTCAGATTGTGTAAGCAAATAAGACTGTTAAAATGACTATTTGAAGAATGAGATGATGATAATGTAATGCTAAATGATAAATCAATTAAACTAGCATGACATAGATATGAAACAAATAATTGTAGCTACAGGAGGCATCCATGGTCGAAGCTTGATTGCTTGATTCTTGATGTGTGAATGCTTGATGCTTGATGTCTGGATTCCTGCAGAGTAAGAGTGCAAAAGCTTAATTATCTAGATCCTTTTCTTGGTTGAATGAGGCTGTATTTATATATTTCCTGGCTATAGAAATGCACAGGGAAAGCTTTGAAAGGCTTGGATTCAATCTGAAGAATTGAATGGTGAGAGAGGGAGGAGATTGAGAGAAAGAGGGAGGTTGACTCTACCCATGAAAACACCAGGCAAGAGAAGAGGAAAGATTGATGGAAGAGGATTGAGATCAAATTCCAAATTTGTCTCCAATTTGTCTCCAAAACTTCCCGTGAAGTTTCAATCAATTAATTTGACATATTTTAGACATAGATTAGACATATGAAATCTAATTCATTTTTGAGAGAATGTAGATTGGAATATTCCTTATGCAACAATTTAAATATTTTGATTTATTTAAATTAGGAAATGGGAGATAAATAATTTAATAAAACGAACCATAGGATAGTTGTTTATTAAATTAATTAGAGGAATATGGTAATTAATTAATAAAGTGTTTTGATCTTTATTTAATTAATTTAAGATGGATGTGATAGAATAAAATAGGGATTTGATCATTAAATCAAACAAAGTATTTATTTTTGTTAATTTAATTAAGATGAATTTAGATGTGAACTATATAAATAAATATTTTTATTTATTCGATAGTAGAGGAATTTAGGATAATTAATCAAATAATTTGTATTTAATTAATCGAATGCTCTAGACCAATTTTAGGTATATACAACCTGTCTGAGTCGTCTTGGGGTGAGTAATTTTTCCCACCAAGACAAGCCCAAGTTCTAGAGTTAGTAACTATTTCTTTTACACCCAAGATCACATGACTATGCAAGGGGAGAGGATACTTCAATATACCGAATCGTAAAGGGTGACATAAATGTGCTTTCGCACTAGACAAAGAAAACAGTGATTATTTTTAATCCAAATGAAAATGATTTATCTACCAAACATAAAACTTTTTAAATAAAATAAATTCATTAGGTTCTACATGCAAACTGATCAGTAGTTTTTTTTTGGTGTCTTTGGCTTTCGTCCTACAGAAAATGTTGGTTTTTGGTTTTATTTGGTCTTCTATGCTTCGTCCTACAAAAACTAAATTAATCCACCTTAACACAACTACAAACAAACATTAGAGAAACAAAAATGAAACAACACAAAAAATGAAAAATGAAAATGCAAATGTACGAAAGTGAATAAAAATTCAAAAATTTATTACTAGGCAGATGCGATTGTTCAAGCCACATATGCGGCGCGATGTTGAGAGAAAAATGTGGTTCGTGTTGATAGTCGGACACGACATGAATTTTTGATAGGCGGATGTGGTGCAGAATGGCAGATGCGTCATAGAATGTAGTAGATGCGGTTTGCGAAGACAGATGCATTATTTATTTGAGAGGATGTGGTGTGTCGTACGATTCTTGCAAAATAAAAAATGAAAAAATGAAAAGATGTTGCACAAATTTGAAGTGTGTTCACATTGGGTTCACCAAATGTGACATATATTTTATGGAAATATTAATGCTATAGCTGCACAGATTAAAACGATCAAGTCTAATCTAACAAATAAACTTAATCAAAACAACAAAGAACGAAGCAAGTAAACATAATTAAATCAAAACAAATAATTGAAAAGATCTAATCGAATATGCGTCCACTCCGACCATATGTCATCTGAGTATACGTCAATTTAGAAATCATTTTAGCAACATCCTTTATTGTCAAAAAATCCAAAAAAAACATAAAAATAGGACATATCAATTTTTAGACATAGTCCACATTACCCCATTTTGAGCAACTCTTCATGGTCAAAACAAGCTCTCAAAAGAAACAAAAAGCAATGTCAGACTATAACAAATTTGTCAATCCTTTCACAAATCAAGCATCAGGGAAAGAAAGACCACACAATCCTTTGCTTGAAAAACACATCACTAGGGACACACATGGAAATTTTTATATTGAAGACATAGACACGGAAGTAGAAGATCCTGAATTCACATCCTTTATGGATGAGTGTTTGGAAAATGATCCCCAACGATATCTAGCAAAGTTTCTAGCAAAAGGTGCCACACCACCACTAGGATTTGATATTCGTACTTTGAAGGCACCGTCTATTCAACCAACACAAACTGTGATGTCAAGTGTTTCTATTCCCCAAATCACCGCAACAATACCAACCGGCATACCAACTCAAACATCTTCAATTGTGAACCCAACCCCTTTCAACATAACACAAGGTTTACAATTTACTACGGGAGCAACTTCATCAAACCCCTTTGGCACCAACATGACTGGTAAAAGATCCAAAGTTGGCATGAATATTCCTATACCAGATCAGAACATTTCGACAGGAAATATTCCCAATCCAAATTAGAACATTCAGATAGGAAATATCCCCAATCCAAATTAGAACATTCAGACAAGATATATTCCCAATCTAAATCAGAACATTTAGACAGGGAAGGTTCCTATACCAAATCAGAATATTCAGACAGGAAATATTCCCAATCTGAATCAGAATATTCTAATGGGATATATTCCCTCGCCAAATGACAACCCATCACAAAACATGACATTTCAGAATATCTACATTGATCCAAATAACGCCAACAACATGTCCTTGACACAAGTAGATGTCCTCCAAAACCAAATGAAAATGCTTCAACAACAGACAGACAATATGTCTATGTCAGGTAAATGAACTATTTCAGTACAAGATCTATGTCCATGTCCATTTGACAAAGCGCTTTATATGACACCTTTCCCCAATGGATACATCATACCGAATTTGCCTAAGTATAATGGGAGGAAGACTCCTTTGGAACACATTAGAGAATTCTCAATGGCATGAATGGACATATCATATGATCCCACATACTTGATGAGACTATTTCTACGAACCCTTATAGGGATAGCACTGGAATGGAGTTTTAAATTATCATATGGCATACCATCCTGGGGTGAATTAGCTGAGAATTTTTTTGAACACTTTACCTTTAACATAGACAATGAAGTAACAATAACAACCTTGTGTCAGACAACACAAGAAGACAGGGAAACTTTCATCACTTTCTTCCTGAGATGGAGAAGTCTAGCTAGCAAATGTCCAGTTGAAATACCCAAAAAATAGGTCATGATATTCCTTGAAAACATCAATCTAAAACTCAGAGGAGACTTAAGGGTACATTATTGTACTTCCTTCCCAGACTTGGTACAAAAGGGCATCATCCTTGAAAAGGGCCTTATTGACAAAGGAGAATTAAAAGTACGAGGCAAAAAACCTGTTGTCCAACATCAAAACGCACCCAATGATAGAAACAAATTCTGGTCTAGAAACAAAAATGTTACAAATGATGGCATTGTTGATGCTAAAACCATACATACAGGACTGGTTATCACACTTAGAGGTTACAACCCCAATCAAGACATGATGAATAGTCCAAATCAAATGAATTTTTTTGTCCAAAATTCACAACAACAACGACCACAAAGGAGATTTCCTACACGTGAATTTACCCCTTTGTGGAAACCAATTGAGACAATTTTCAAAGAGTTGATTAAACATGATCTCATCAAACCTTTGGAACCAAGAGAATATGATCTTGGACAGTTTAAAACTTCATGGTGGGATGAAAATGCCTATTGTGACTATCATCGAACAAAAGGACACAACCTACAACAATGTCAACAACTGAAGAATATTATAGAAGACTTTGTTGAAAATGGAACCATAGAGGTCAATGGGCAGAAAAATACCAAGAACAGTGATCATAAGGTCTTCATAGACCCATTACATGACCACACGAAAGGAAAGGCCTCAAGTTTGGGAACCAAAAATAATCCATCAGCGAATTATACCAATACCAAGTATGACTATGGTAAAGGAACGATTATAAATCACCTTCGGGCTGCAAATGAAAACATCAATACCATCATCATTAAGAAGCATCCAAAATGTGTTGTAATTACACGCATAACTAAGATAACTATTCCAAGTCCTTCTAAGCCACCTACATAGAATTCCAAGTTTAGGTACAATCTCCTTGACCAATTGAGAAAAACCCCCACATAGATATCCATTTTGGAACTATTGACTTTATCACCTGAGCATCGAGCCATTTTTGAAAAATCTTTACAGAACACGACTGTTCCTACAGACTTAGATGTCAATCGTTTCAAAGAAATGGTGGGATATTTAACCAACTCACATCATGCCACATTTTCCCAACAAGATTACTCAACCAAAAAGTCTAATCATAATGACCCATTACATCTTGAAGTCCTAGTCCATCAAACCAAAGTCAGACGAGTCTTGGTAGACGAAGGAGTAGGTTTGAACCTGTGTACCCTAAAATTGGTTAAGGCATTAGGATTCTCAAAAGAATGCATAGAAACCTCTAAGAGTATAGTCAGCAAGGCTTATGATGATGAGGAAAGATCATCGAAAGGAGTTTTCACACTTCCCATCAGAATTGGCCCAGTAATTATGAAAACCAGCTCTCAAGTCTTGGATCTCACCCTTCCGTATATCCTATTATTAGGTAGACCTTGGATACATGCAATGAAAGTTGTACCTTCCACATATCACCAACGTCTTAAATTCCCGTATAATGGCACCGAGATCACAATTGATGGTGATCCAAATCCTTTTCAATATTGTACAAGCCTAAGGGAGATTCCACAATGATAGGTATTGGTTAACCAAGAAGCTTCATCATCCACTTTATCCCTATACGTTGACCCATCACATCTTACTAAGTCCATTTCATTCAAACCACCATCATCCACTCCTAAGGTCAAGATCCAAGACAAGGGTTGTGGAGAATATTACATGAAGGCATCATACTGTGTCAATCAACTGGTTCCACCTAAGACATATGGTCTAACCATGCCATATATCAGACAATCCATATTCACATTTCATGTTCCCCCCACAATGACATTGACCAAATGGGGAGAGTTAAGTGAAGAAATTGTGGATCAAGGTGATATTACCTCCTGGTTGTACCAAGAAGACAATGAATACTCCTCACCGTCTATTCAAATAGCTAAGGACCAGTATGGAAAAGGCTTTAAGATAATGCAAAACAAAGGCTATAACAGGCACAGTGGGTTAGGAATACATCAAAATGGAAGGACGAAACTGATCACTATCTCACCATAGATGAAATACCTAGGGCTAGGGTTTCAATCGCTTAGAATTGGGTTCCCTAGTACGTTGTCACCATTTCAAGAGGAAGTGAGTGCTTGTGCAGACATCGAGATATCTCATGAACCACTTCCCCCAGTTTATTATGAATCTCCCGACTCAAGCGATTGTGAGTGGGATTCCCTTTCCTCTACCAGTACCATGAACACAGATGCTCTATTTGGAGAATTGGACCTAAAGATAAAACCTGTACCAAAACTATATAGTCCTCATCATAGGAAGCACTTGTCTAAAGAAGAATGGTATAAAAACTATTATTGGGAAAACCTTGATCATGCATCTTGGGCACCTGACAAACCATCTTCTGATGACTTAGCCCTTACAATAGTCCCACAACAGAGTATACCTACCCATAGGAAAAAGAACAAGAAGGAGTTAGTCCAAAAATTATGTGACCATGTCAACCACTCTATATTCACCTTGTCAATTTCCACCTTTGATAACTCTGATGATGACATGCCTCTCATATATCCTTAACTTATCGACTGGGATCAATAAGGTACACCCATCATAGACACATTTGAGAATGACAAAGAAATCGCTGAGTTCATGGGACTTCGAGAAGGCATACCAAGAGGGGATCGTAAAGCTAGTTTTACCATAGACTTGGATGAAAAATAATATTTTGGGGAGTCTATTTACACCTCAAGTCGCAAAGATGAAAATAAAAAGAAAATTGATGAAAATGAGAAAACTAACGAGTCCCTAGGTGAAAACCGAAAGGCGCCTTTGGACGAAGAAGCACTCAAAATAAAGGACATATCTGAGGGAAAAAACCTCTCTGAGGCACCCAAGGATAGAGGTTTAAATATTCTCCTCATTGAACAGGAAAATTCAACAATGATAGTAGAAGAGTCTATTGACGTCAACATAAATAAAAAAGAAAACCCTCGGCACATATACTTTGCAGCATCATTGACAGAGGCAGAACAACCTGAGTTTAAGGACTTCTTCGCAAAGAGACAGATAAACTCTGCATGGTCATACGCGGACATGCCTGGGCTAGATCCAGACCTAATATTACACCATTTACCATTATAGCTAGGTATTAAGCAAGTCAAACAAAATTTAAGTAAAATGTATCCACAAATTACTCTATTGGTCAAAGCAGAACTTAACTCTTGGATGTTGGATTTATAAGAACTATAGACTATGCAAACTAGATTTGAAATCTTGTGCCAGTGACTAAACCAACAAGGGGTATCTGCATTTTCACAGACTTTAGAGACATCAACAAGGCATGTCCTAAGGATGACTTCCCTTTGCCGAACATAGACTTGATAGTAGATCTTACAGCAGGATACGAGATGCTATCCCTTATGGATGGTTTCTATGGATATAACCAAATAAAAATTGTATATGAAGACCAAAACAATATGGATTTCATGTGTCCATGGGGCACATACTATTGGAATGTTATGCCTTTTGGGCTTAAGAACACAAGAGCTACCTATTAATGGGCAATGACTACTAGTTTCCATGAATTTATACATACTCTCATGGAAGATTATGTAGATGAAATTATAGCTAAATCAGAAACAAGGGCAAATCATTTGAAGGTTCTAGACAAGATATTCTAGAGGCTAGAGACTTACAATGTTAGGGTAAATCCAAAGAAGTGTGTCTTTGGAGTGAAATCGGGGAAACTTCTAGGGTATATAATTTCCAAAAGAGGCATTGAAGTAGATCCAGAGAAGGTAAGATCTATCATATAAATGCATCCTCCAGTCAGCATTGGTCAAATAAGAACACTTCAGGGAAGATTATAGTCCATTAGGCATTTCATTGTACAACTGGTAGACAAAATAAACCCATTTCAGCATTTACTCAAGAAAGGATTACCATTTGTGTGGACACCTAAATGTTAGGAAACTTTCCAACAAGTCAAGGATTACTTTCTCACTCCACCTATTTTAATGCCACCTACAAATGGAAAACCGTTTATACTATACATTTCAACAACTCAGTTTGCATTAGGAGCTCTTCTCGCACAAAACGATGATCAAGGTCATGAGAGTGCAGTCTACTACATCTTTCATACCTTGGTAGGATATGAATTAAATTACAACAACATAGAACGTGCTTGTCTTGTGATAGTCTTTGCTACCCAAAACTTTGGCACTATATGCTCAATCGCCAAATAATGTTGGTCGCAAAGATTGATCCCCTCAAACATCTCCTAAGTAAGGCAACATTAATAGGGCGATTGGCTAAATGGGTTATGATACTTAGCGAGTATGACATCCAATATGTGGAAATGAAGGCTATAAAAGGATAAGTGATTATAGATTAGTTGGCAGATGCACTCATAAAGGCAGACCATCCTTTAGTGGCATATTTTCTTGACGAATTCATCTTTACAGTTGACACTAGAACCGAATGGAAATTATACTTTGACGGGTCACATACACATCGTGGTTCAGGAGCAAGTATTCTATTTGTTACACCTCAAGGCCATACCATTCCTAAATCATTTAGGATTGCTTTCCCTTGTACCAACAACATACCAGAGTATGAAGCCTTAGCGACAGGATTAAAAATGGCAGCCCAATGGAAGATTAAGACTCTACATGTTTTTGGCGATTCTCAACTGGTAGTTTAGAAAGTAAATGATGATTATGAGACTAAGGATGAGAAAATTTCCCCCTACGAGTGCATGGCTAATAGTTTCAAGTAGTACTTTGATGATGTTACCTTTCAACAAATACCATGTATTCAGAACAAGGCTACAGATGCTATGGCAACTATGGGTTCCTTATTGGATATTTCGAGCAACGTGCCTAAGTTCGAGTTCCTGGTTGAACAATTGTTGGTCCCCGCCTATGATGTCCTCAATTTTGCGATGGTGTGTACAATTGTTGGTCCTACTTCCCCTTGGTATAAAGACATATTCGACTATCTAAATGACCAAACCTTACCTCTAGACCTATCAAATAACCAACATCGAACCGTTATTCGTAAGTCAACTAAGTACACCATCATCAGAGACAACCTGTATAGACGTACCCTAGATAATGACCTAATGAGATGTCTCGATTTTGAAGAAGCATAAAAAACCTTGTGAGTGGTGCATGAGGGTATATGCGGATCCCATTCGAGTGGTCCTACTTTAGCCCATAAGATTATGAGATTAGGTTATTATTGGCCTACAATGGAGAAAGACTCATATATCTTTTTAAAGAAATGAAGACAATGTCAGATACACAGAGATTTGATGAAAGCACCGAAACAGGAGCTTCGTATGATTACATCACCATGGCCCTTTTCCAAATGGGGACTTGACCTCATAGGTAAGATACACCCTCCATCATTCAACGACCATAAATTCATCATAACAGCCACTGAATACTTCACCAAATGGATCAAAGCTATTCCCGTGACCTACATCACCAACACACAAATATCCAAGTTTATCTTAAACTATATCATTTGTTGGTATGGTGTACCCCAATCCATTATCATGGATAATGGCCTCCCATTCAAAAACCAAGAAGCACGCCATCTTTGTGAAGAGTTCCATATCAAACATCATTTTTCCACCCCATATTACCCACAAGGTAACGACCAAGATGAAGCATCTAATAAAACCATTGTTAGAATCCTAAAGAAGGTTGTTAATGACGTTGGTCATGACAGGAACCTACAACAAAATCCTACCTTATGGGCTTACCGTACAAGCATCCGTACTCCAACTGGTGCCACTCCATAATCCCTAGTATTCGGATCTGAAGCTATCTTATCTATTGAGGTTGAAATTCCTTCCCTGAGGGTATCCTTGAAAGGTCACATTGATGATGAAGAATACCATGTATCTAGATTACAAGAGCTAGAATTACTGGATGAACGAAGACAAAAAGCACTAGACCATTTGCAAGCATATTAGAATTGTCTTCGTCAAAGCTATAATAGGAAAGTTCTAAATAAACACTTTGACATTTGTGACGTGGTTTTAATGGAGAATCCCAAGAATCATGCTAAACAAGAAAAGCCAGGAAAGTTTGAACCTAACTAGTTAGGGCCTTATATTGTCATAGAAGCTTTTGGATCAGGAGCGTACCAACTCTCTACTCTTGAAGGAGAGCCAATTTTTTCACCAATCAACAACTTGCATCTAAAAAGGTTCTATGTGTAGCTTTTGAGAGTCTTTGTCTTAACAAGAAAAATACAAAAAAATAAAATAAAATAAAAAAATTGTTACCTTGATGAAAACATGGCAAACAAGTGTCTTTGTAACACCCAAAAAATTGCAAAATCAACAAAAAAGTAAAGAGAAATAATTCGTCCAATAGTGAAAACCCCTTCGGTGGCGCTATGGATAAGTACCATGGTGAAAACCTGGCAAATAGGCACCATGTGTAGTAAAACTCGCTCTTTCATCTACCATCATTCCAATCAGACTTTTTCATCATCCATCATAATAAATGGTTGTCCTATCTGTTGCTTGGAATGATTGACATCAAATCCATTTCATCGCATTCTCCGCTCCATCTCACATGTCTTATTCCCAATTAGGGGAAAGTCCTCGTTCTGTGCCATGACACGTTGTACATAGCATTACACCATCAGAAAATGTCCTGAAAAAATCCAAAAACATTAGAAAAATTCAAAAACACAAAAAATAAAAACATGTCAAAAAATCCCAAAAAACAAAGTCAGGTCAGTCATGTTAAGTCAATCGTAGACATAGTCGAACTACGTTGCCTTTGTGACCGGACGTAGGCAAGGCCATCAGTCGATGTGCCCCTGAGGCATTAGGTCTGTTTGTCTAGGTTTGTCATGTATCACACACATTAAAATCATGACTCTTTGTACATTAGAAGTCATTCGTCGTGTCGAACTACGAGGTCTCTGTGTGTACAACGTAGGCAAGGCTAATCAATTGATGAGCTCCCGAGACCGCACTAGGTCAATCCAATAGGGTTTATCACATTCACATTAACTATCCCACACGCTTCATATCATCAGCTTAAGTACATATCTTTAGTCAGTTATGTCAGTTAAATTTTGGTCGAACTATGAGGTCTATACGTGTACAACGTAGGCAAGGCTAATCAGTTGATGAGCCCCCGAGGCCTCATTAGGTTAGTCATTTAGGGTATCATCTCAAGTCATACATGGTCAATACACACACACACTTTTAATCAGTCAAGGAATCAAAACAAGTCATGCATCAAGAATGCAACATCTCAAAACAGTCATCAAGTCAATATCAAACACATTGTCAAAGTGATCAACTTATGTCTTAGCAAGATATGTCTTTCTTGTCAACAAACGTCGTCAAATTGGCATAGACTCATGTAGCTTGTCACATCAACTTCATCAGGCTCCAACGTCTTATATGAAATTTATCTTTCTGAAACCAAGCTTTGTCATGCCTTACACAGATAGTCATCAAGTCGAAACCAGACTCAACATCTTAGGCGGTATGTGTCATCCCTCACATTATGCTATGTCAAAAACATCAAAAAATCAAACAATCCCACAAGATCAAGTTTTGGTGAATACTTTTATTTGGCTTTATGACTTTATATCTTATTTTGTCTTATGTTTCTATCGATTTGTGAATAAGTCTGGTTACTAGCTTGCTCAAGGATGTCTCAGGACTCTTTTTCTTTGACTACTGTCTATCAACTATCTTTTTAAATTGGTTTTGAGTCATGTTACTATTTTTCTCAAGGATGTCCTATCAAGGATTTAGAGGAGCAATGACATCTCATGACCCGTCATTTATTTTTTTTGTTGTCTATGGTTTTCTAAGACAAAATGACTGGGGCAATCTTGTCCTTAGTGTGAGTTAAGACACTCCTTGTCTACGATTGTCTTTTTTTCACAAATGGAGGACTTTGTACACTATGGTCTATCTCATATCATGGTGTGTACTATCCATTTGTGTCATGTCCCGCCCAATGATGATAAAAAGAAAGCATATCATATATGGAAAAATATCAAAGATCATATGTTTTTTCAATCAATCCACCTTCGTTATTTCTTACTAACATTCTCAATTCATTCATGTTGATATTTATCTTTTCTGACATAATGATAAAGTCCCGTGACACAACAAAAACATTAGATAATCTACATATGCATACATTCTATAAACATTTCATATAGTTACATTGCATTTCATACGAATAAGAGCATTAATATATCCATTACTTACTTACAAAATCATTGCATAATAGGCATTCCATTATCATACATAATGGAAACATTACATGTACATTTCACCATAAAACATTACATTCATTATCATAAGTAAATAACGACATCCATAACATCATAGACTGCATAAACTCATCACATGTAGAAGCATTCATTCATAACACATATACATACATCATCTAGGAAACATAATCATATAGAAACAATACATCATCATAAAATAGACCTACATATCATATAGAAGCCACCAAAATAATATATATCTCGCTCAAAATAACGTGTCACAGTACAATGTCAGAATGTATCCATAAATAAAAATGAGCTCGCAAGCTCTCTGATCAAAATACCATGTCTACAAATATAACAGTATCAACGTGTCCCACTCCCACTACTGTCACATGGTGAAGGTGGTGAAAACTACCTCAAAGGTACTCTCTGTCCTCAGTGGTCCTACCACACCATATGTACTCTGTGTCCTGGTATGACTCCTGCTTTGTGATCTCTGGCTGCGAATCTCTGAAAATCTAGGAGCTCGTCTCTCTCCTGGCACCACTGCCTCATATAGATCCCTTTAAAAAGTAGCCCTCTCTACTAATCTAACTAATTCGCATACCATACCATCAAATGAAGTGACACTGCAAAGGCATCTGACCTCTGTAAACTACTACTCTATCTCCTGTCTCCAAGCTATGGCCTAATATCTCTCCATGAAAGCACTATCTCTCTCTATCCACATGGCGTCAAGCTCTGTTGTCATCAATCTCAATCTCTCCTCCAAAGCCTCTCTGTCACTATCTCTAGGAGCCTCCTCATCCCGTCTCCCCTCTACAATCCGATCTCAGAGCTCTCTCTCCTACTCCTCCATAGGTATCTCCTCCTCAATATCATCCTCCCCATAGCCTGCCAGAATACCAAGAGGATGAATATCCATGTCTGCCTCCTCATCCTCTGTTGGGTCCTCTCCACCAATATCTACCTCTGCATCCTCCTCTACTACTGCCTCCTGGACAACATGCTCATCTCCAACCTATGCCTTTACTCCACCTCTGAGATCCATCATTGGTACATCCTCCACCTCTCCTCTTGAATAGGTGATAGTCCACCTACTCATCCACCTCTTTGACCTCTCTGTCCTTGCCTACCACCATCACCTCTACCATCATCACCACCACCCCTACCACCACCTCTACCACCACCTCTCCCTCTATGTCATCATCTCGTCCCTATACCTTGTCTCTCAACTAGTGCTAGTTGATCTGAATCTGTATATGGAATCAGATGATGCTTTGCCCACCATGTGTCATAAGTAGTTGTAGTGCCAGGATCTGCTATTCCATCTCTCCATCCCCAATGTAATGGTTGTACAACCTATATCTCTGCCTGTGCAGTAGCTACTAGAATCATAGGCCCCTAGTGTGGAACCTCTCTAGATGATCAAGCAAACTCTCCTCTACCTCTAGGCTCATCCTGAACCTCTCCAAATTGTCTTAATACTCGATCTGGCAAGTGTCTCTCAATAATATGAACACTCGAAATAGTCCTCCCAATTAGGTACTGTGTCTGCCTGTAGAAAGTCAAATGCTCATCCTCATCAGACCATCTATCACAATCCATGTATGCCCTCCAAGTGAACTGATCCAAAATATCAAGTGCATGTCTCCAGTAACCTGTATCTCCGACATGACTCTGAGTGATGTTTCATGTATACCAGAAAACATATGGAGATCTGGCATGTCGCACTGCAGTCACAAGCAGACAAAATACCGCACAGTCCTCCCATGCCCAAATCATGAGCAGCATGATACCACAACTCATAAACTGGGTGTCTCTATATACTATGTCATGTAGATGGAAGTATAGCATGCCTAGCAGACATGGACCCAAGGCATACACAGTCTCCCTCTCTAGCATCCCCACCAACATCTCTCCCCACTCGACAGGAAAACCATGACCTCGCCGGTCTAGAAGCACTATCCCCCCTATCAATGTACATAGGATACAATCTATCCTATCATACCTATCAGCTAACACCTGCCATCTAATGTCGTAGTGCTCTATCCCTAGACTCTTAATATCATCATACTGGTAAAATCTAGTGAGCTCACTAAAACTGCATTGGGTATCGTACTTAACCAGCTCTCCTCTGATAGGAAGTCTCAGTATCCTATATACATCCTCCAAGGTCATAGTCGCCTCCTCGGTCGGCAAATGAAATGATGACATCTCTGAATGCCATCACTCACACAAAACAGTCAACATGCCTCTGTTTTCCCGAATCGTGGGCATAGTAAGCACATGTTGTAGTCCGAGTATCCATAGTAAATGAGTCTCAACACTAACCAACCAAGATCTCAACTCAATAGTATTGGGACATGTCTCCCAAGTATACATCGGATCTAAAACAACCTGCATTTCAATCAACATGTCAAAATTTTTAAGTTTTCCTTCGAATTTTTTTCGAAAATTTTTACGGCTCACTATAACATATGTGGTGCATTCATACAAGTGCATTGCATTACAATAATTTGCATCACATATTTAATATGTGTTGCACAAAATCCAACCATTTCCAACAAAATGAAAATGCATTTCAAGAAAACAAATGCGATGCATTATCCTACATGCATCTATCCTAAATGCATATGTGACTCACAGCTACAAATGTGGTGCATTTTAATTCATATGCGTTGAATTCCTAAACTAGCCTAATTTTGCCTAGACATCATTTTTCAAATGCATCGTTCTGCAGTCACATGTGTTGCACATGAACGCATATGCGGCAAACATGAAAGATCGCATTTGCGAATTAAACTTTACATGCCTAAAACTATGTGCAAAATGAAATTTCAAAGGTTCATTTTAAGGGTACATACTGGTGGTCTTGCATCGGTTGGCCATCTGTAAGTTTGGATCCGATAACCACGATGCACAGTGTAGAGAACTGGAGACATTTTCATCCTAAGCTCAGAGCAAATTTCTCAATCTTCAACTCTTCTAGGTGCAAATGAATTGGTTTTCAACCTAATTCCTATTTATACCTAGGGTTTGGGTGGCATTTCTTATGACCTTCTCTATTGGTTGCTTAACCTTCCAACTTTTAATGACCCATACACATCCATATCACATCCAAATTCAATTTCGTCAACTCCATCGCATTTCTGACTATCAAATTGACTTAACAAGAATATTTCCTGATTTTTTTAAAAAAATTCAAAAAATTGTCAATTTTTCTGAGGGGGCATACCCTAACCTATTTCATACTGGGGCACGATCGGGGCATATTTTCTTTGACACAACGCCGAAACAAAATTGTATCAAAGAGGGGCAAACTGTAGACACCGAAAATTGGTCTAAGCATGCAAACACAACTTTCAACATAATTTTCTATTATCCATGGTCATGATTAAATAATGTTAATTATTTAATTACCTTTCTAACACATATTTCCTCTATTAATTAAATACCCCTTTTAATTAATTCATAATGACCTTTATTCAACTTGATTATTTAAATAAATCATATTTATATAATTATGTCGCTAACGTAATTAATTCTTCCTTCTTAATTAAATAATTTATTATTTAATTACCCCCTTTATCTATAATTAAATATTTATTATTTAATTATTCAATTTAACCTCTTCAAACTATAATTAAATATTTATTATTTAATTATTCAATTTAAACTTTTCAAACTATAATTAAATATTTATTATTTAATTATTCAATTCTGACTTTACAACAGTCAAATTAAATAAATTATCTTTATTTATTTAATTAAATCTTTCATTTTTGAATGTTGAATTAAATTAACATTTAATTCATTTATTAATTCTTTGTCACATTCTTCTATCATTCAGTTATCTAAATCATTCACTCACCTTTTGACTCAAGATCTATTTTTAATCTGCCAGTTATCTCCAAGTTCGATATCTAATCGTCTCTGTGAGAGGACTCTCTATCACAAATAGTCAATTAACTAGTTCTAACTCATATGCATGAAAGTGTTTATTCATTAAATATATTTATTTAATTAATTAATTCATGTATGTATTTGAATTCTTCATCTTCGAGTTCTAACTTTGTCTTTGACTTTCAAAGTCTATTTCGTGTATTTTCGAAGACTCTTAATTGAAGATTAAATTGTTTATTTAATCTGGAACTCATGTTCTTTCTATTTTCGAACAGTCTTGACACAAGATTAAGTTATTGTTCTAATTTAATCTTTATCTTGCAGTATTTTCTAACTCATGTTCTATCTGAAACATAACTCACATTTCATGGCATTCATCAATCTTGTCCGTCGATCTCTCTTTGAATCCGAGTCGATCGTTCGAAAACCCAAAATCTATAAAATGGCTTGTCATTATCATTATTCCTCCTCCTGAAATCATACACTTTTGAGAATAAACTTGTCTTCGATATTTTTCTTAGACATTCAACAAGGTTATGCTTGCATCAGTACTGAAAATTTGAAGGCAAGAATACTGAAACAACAAAATGGAGAAGGGAAATCAAGATAATTTGAAGGAGTGGACACATATTCGGTGAAATATTTTCATTTTTAAAAAAAAATTTAATTATGTTTACTTGCTTCGTTTTTTATTGTTTTGATTTAGATTATTTATTAGATTAGACTTGATCATTTTAATCTATGCAGCTATAGCATTAATCTTTCCAGAAAATCTAAGTCACAAATAGTAACTTCACAATTGGGATGTAACATACTCCCCCATTTGTGAATCATCATCCTCGATGATCTATAGCCTTTTGACATATAATTAAAGTTATATAATAGTTTTACTTACTATTCTCAAAATACGTAAGATTTATAACACATTCATCCTATTTAGTAATCTTGTCCTTCCTAGACCTTGCTTCAAGTGTACTCACTATCGTATAGGGAAATCTCATATGCCTTACAAATAATTACTCTCCCAAAGAGCTTTATTACATTATATATACACATTCAATATATAAAAGTAACTATACGTAACACCAAACACATAGTGATAAAAAATCATTGGCCCATGAATTTATCCTCAGGATAATCCAAATAGAAAATGAATAACAATGTATTGAGTACTACACCATGGGACCTATCCTTCCCCTTTTGTATTTACAATTTTAGACAACTCATAAACCAAGTTCGTTCATTACTTACACATCCATTTTCCTTAGCATAAAGTACTTTTTCTTTATTACTTGTCCACCTTGAGCATAACATTGCTCTTGGAAACTTGTCAAATTCTGACACTAATTCTTACTTTAAGCTTGTATTGTCAAAGTTTCATCAATCTCTTTGATCTATTACTCCTTTTTGAAATTCTATCAAGTCTATGGTTTACCCTATTTCTAAGCCTATTTCAGCTTAATAGAGTTTCCAGCCTTTCCTTCCATATAATGGTCTAAAATTCAATGGAAGAAGTTTGTAAATCATTCAGGATTTAATCTATCATTTTTGCTTATTTGACTATGATAATATATTGCACATTCACTCAACTGAATGTTTCATAGTATGATCATGGTTTACACAACCCTATCATTATTTTCTTGTCCAAAACTTAAATAACCTTCTCAAGAATACTAAGCAACTACTTTCCATAATATATTATTTAGGACTAAAATCCTATAAGTCAAGTTTCCAAAAAGTGTTGGTTACTTTGATTAATTTTTCCACTAGAATATTATGTTAGTTCTACTAACATAGACAGATTGATCTATCTTGTGTTCTACCACTTTCCTTCTAGAATCTCAAGAGACTATACATGTCTTACCGATGATGAAATACAGTCTTCAATTCTTGGCATACTAGAAAATTACCTTGCCACATTTTGTGCAGCCTCTTACTCCATCTTTTCTCAGATTATAGTGGTTTCTCATCCGATAATTCCCTTTTTTGTTTCAATTTCCTAACTCTGACATTAATTTCCACATTCCATTCCTAGATCTTCCAAAAAATTTGGTACATAAGTTATTTTATATCGAATAATAATCTATCCTTTGACTAAGTGAAAACCTATTTTATGATCTCGCACTACCTTTAGTTCCCATTTAATAATGGTTAGAAGTTTCATGGAGATAGATCCAATTTATCTTAGGACATCCATATCGTGGATTTCTTCTATCCTCGAATTATTTTAAAAAATGGAATCCATCTTTCAACTCAATCTAATTTTCTTGATAAAATTTGGTATTGATTTCGAGTATTAATCCTTGTTCAATCATGCTAGTCCCAAGAAGATATAAAATTTAATTGCACACCTAATTACCAAGCATGAACGCTTCTCATTAGCTCCATTGATTCTTTTAATCAAGTAGAGTCCCAACTTCGGTATATCCTATTTGAGCACAAGTAATGATCCCAGTGTTCTACTCAGTAAAATTCTCAACATTTCACACTAATTGAAAATGCTATGATGTTCCAACACAATAATATATTCTTTCCTTTGAGAGTGTACCCCTTTTAATATAAGAGCCACTCAAATAGAGTCTTGCCAATAATATGACTTCCTTTCTAGAGTGTAAAGTAGTTAACTAAGTGGCTACTTTAACTCACTAGGTATCCCACCTATGTTTCTGTATACACCTAAAATTGGTCTGGAGCATCTGATTAATTAAATATGAATTATTTGATTAATTATCCTAATTTCCTTTACTATTGAATAAATAGAAATATTTATTTATATAGTTCACATTTAAATTCATCTTAATTAAATAAACAAAATTAAATACTTTGTTCGATTTAATTATCAAAACTCTATTTCAATCTATCACATCCATCTTAAATGAATTAAATAAAGACAAAACACTTTATTTATTAATTGCCATATTCTTTTGTCTAATTTGATAAACAAATCCTATAGTTCGTTTTATTAAATTATTTATCTTTCTTTTGCTAATTTAAATAAATCAAAATATTTGAATTAAAGCACAAAGAATATTCCATCTATATTCTCTCAAAAATGAATTAGATATCCTATGTCTAAACCATGTCTAAAATATGTCAAAATTAATTGATTGAAACTTCACGGGAAGTTTTGGAGACAAATTTGGAATTTGATCTCTCAATCCTCCTCCATCAATCCTTCCTCTTCTCTTGCCTGGTGTTTTCATGGGTAGAGACAATCTCCATCTTTCTCTCAATCTCCTCCATCTCTCACCATTCAATTCTCTAGATTGAATCCAAGCCTCTCAAAGCTTTCCCTGTGCATTTCTACAACCAGGAAATCTATAAATACAACCTCATTGAACCAAGAAAAGGATCCAGATAATCAAGTTTATGCACTCTTACTCTGCAGGAATTCAAGCATCAAGCATCAAGCAATCAAGTTTCCAACCATGGTTGCCTCCTGTAGCTGCAATTATTTGTTTCATATATGCTATTTTACATTGTCTATCATTTAGTATTGCATTAGCAACATCTCATTCTTTGAATAGTCATTTTAACAATCATAGTGCACTCACGATCTGAGAGCCATCATGATTTAATAAATCTTTGGAGATAGAGAGAAATATGACGCTTTTGATAGATAATTCCTTTGAATTGATTCATTTAACTCATCTATTGATATAATGCATATTAAGAAGTGTCTTTTGTGCTTATTCACTTATTTCACACTTACAATTTCCATCCATTTAGAATTTCACAAGCTCATTTAATTTACACATTCGCATGGGCGAACCTCAATATCAATATTCCCTTCCAATTCTTAGGATAGAGTTCTCAATCATTAACTAGTTCGATGTTATAGGTTTCTTTTACCCTATATGTTCCAATCAAGACCAAATGTACAACTCAACCAGGTTATTCCCAACTTCAAGGTGTTAGTAAATAGTCTAGTACATAACCCAACTCAATAGCTTAAAACTTATCCTAATGTCTCTCTCTTTATTTAAATGAAATTCTTGTCCCAATTAGGTTATTCTAAACCTAGGGTTTCATTCCAGTATAAATCATGATCAAATATTCCTTCTCATAAAGATATTTTTGATGGGGTTAACATACGTCACATCCTACCTTATCTTCCATTCCATCTCTAAGGCTTATAGCTAAACCTTGTCATCCCCAGATCTCTTAGCATAAAAATGTATAGTGTCAAGTCACTTTTACGACATGGATATATTTCATAGTATATAGTATTACTACTTATGTATAGAAATAAAATCGTTATCTATTTTCCCCATATAAGGTATATAGGAGTATAGAGACACTTTCTTCCAATCATGAGTAACCTAGATCTTCCTTTGTCAATCCCATAGACAATGAGCTTCCTTATCATGATCAAATTATCTGCCTATCCTTTCCAAAGGCACTGATAATAATATTGTTTGATCTTCCAATCAAATAAATATAAGGTATGGAATGATTAAAGGTCATAGTCCTTGACCTTTCCATTTATATTTCTCCAAAAAAAATCTCAATACCTTTTCCTTGTGGTCATAAGATGTATGGCTTAACTGACATCATGACTTGCAAAGAAGTAATTAGTTCTTCTAAATTGAGAACATATCTAAGTTTTTTGTTGGATGGGGTACTTAACTCGAGTCAATCCACTCTCTTCCTTCCCCCCTTAGTGTTTCCACAACTTTCGTTCTCTTTAAATTTGAACTCCTAGCAATCACTTGCCTTTATGAAATGATTTTTCATTCCTTGCTATTGACTTTCTATTTCTTTTTCATTTCGTCATGGCATACCTCATATATATTTTTCCCAAATTTCGATTTATCATTGTTTTCTATCTCATAGATTTCAACATTTTAGATAATCCAATAGGAGATCTAATGAATAATAAACAACTTAGAAGTTAAGAGGCACACTATTATTCCCACTCTTCCCAAAAAAAAAATTCAAAATCCTTTTTGCGGGGGATAATTCCATACCCAAAAAACTTCTTTTGTCATTACACCTTTCAACTTAGAGCATTGTTTCCTTACAACTTCTATTGATCTGACACATAGTGCTAGGTATTGTATTCCATTTCCTTTTGGGACCTCTAAACATATTTTTATTTCTGCAAACATGTTGGTGAGTTCATCTTAAACTCCAACCTACCTATGTACTATCCAAACCTTTGGTCAAGTTGACCTGGTTTTTCTTTACAGAATTCTTTCTCATAATCACTTTTTCAAGTGACTTTATTCCCAATGATTGGAATCCTATTCTCTCTTAAATTTTAGAGATACTAAATTTTTTTGGTCTTTTTCTCTCATCTTAATCAAAACTCCAATAATCTCATTGATTTTGGTTGGTGGAACCTTGACCACGTCGTTGATTACTTCTTTCTGACCATTCCAGTCTTTTTCTCTTTTCCTAGAAACTGACTCTTTTCTTGCAAGATCTTATCCTTACACAAGAATTAGATTTATGTCAATATTTATCCAACCTTGTGGTTACCTCCTTCATTGACTTCCTACTTCAATCTAATTTATGTTGGCATTGCATACACATAGATTCGTAGGTAATTTAACTAATCCAAGAATTCTTGACTCTTTACAACTATAGGGTGTTATCTCATTTCTTCTCATTCCCTTAGTCATATAACTATTTCATAGGATAAAGGTATATAATGGTTATTCTTCCTAACCTTCCTACATATCCCGATTGTATAATCTTCTGCAATCCCAAGTAATATCATAAGTTGTTGATTTAGGAGTTCCTACTCTAGGGATGAATCTTAACTAATCCTAAATTTACACAAGTTACTAGGTATCTCATCTTCCTTTTCACTTCCCTAAGTTATTTTCTCTTGCCGTTGTGGCACAAGAAGTTTTCAACCATTATCTTCTGATAAGGTTTACACGTTATTGCATAATTATCTCATAGGTTTCAGTGCAGAACTTGGTTGCTCTGATACCACATGTAATGTGCCAACCCTTTGTTAATGTAAATTTTTCTAATTTTACACCATATGAGTAAATAAACAATGTAACAAGTCATTGCAATAAAAACAATATTTTCTTTATTAATATTATATGAACAAAGATGTCATATCCAATTACAAGAATAATTCCATAACTTCACAAGTTACAATTATACAAGAATACATACACTTAAATACATAGCTCCAATGAGCTTTAGAACAAATAGTTGTAAGATGGTCTAGGAATTCATCCTTTCAAATCTTGGTTCTTTTGTCGCCTACTATGGAGGAGAAGCATCACTCAAACACTTTTTTCCAACCATGAACTCATAATGTGGTCCCCCGCACATCTATCATTTGATAGATGGCTCTTCCCTTCAATGAAGATATTGGTAGAGTAACCGATAATGACAACCAACTAAGCATAGTGGTGTGCCCTACATAACTAGTTCCTTTAGTAACCCAACATTCCCGAACTCGTATGTAATACAAGATCATGGTAAACTGATAGTGTAGTCTCAAGCACCACACAGTCTAAGTGGATGTCATACATTGCACTACTTTGGCCAAAGTGTTTCATTCAGTATGTTCTACTGAGGTTCATTTGTCACATACACTACTCAGGGCTGATTTGACATAAGGTTATCTTCAACTACACATAGGTATTGTCTTTCAATGGATAAATCCATTATCCTAGACTAACCTACGACATACTAATCTACTAGTAAAGAAACTATTTAGCAAGTAAGTACACAAGCCCAGTCACATGCTTATCCTAAGAGTAACACGATATTTTTGAGTTAAACTAATAACTTAGTTGGATGTACCTCAAGTGAATCTTGCATTCAAATCATGCCTAGTATATAATAACTAAGATACACACCCAAATCCTACTATGGAGTAAATATAAAAATATTTCATCCATGATCAAACATATCTAGTATATTTAAATACCTATGTTGTACCACATGTAACATAATTAAATTCCTATGCCTAGCAACCTCTTTGACATATCTAGTATATTTAAGTATTTGTGTCAAACAATCTCTCCTATCATGGAGTACTTAAAACACATTATAAAAGAAACATAAAGGCTTCAATTCCCCTTTTTCAAATACACTCTGATTTACTTTTACTGCTCAAACAGAAAAGACATTTCATGCAACATAGAAAACACATATATAACTAGAAGAAGAAACCCCCATGCATGTTATCACTTATCCTCGATAATGATAACAATGCAACCTTCTCCAACAGTAATCAACTTAATCTAGCTTCCCAACTCAATTTCCTCTCTCTCTAGTTGGTAGCACAATTATCTCAAAATAGGACAACTCTTCCTCACAAAATCCACTCTTTTCTCACTCAAAAATAAGATATTATAAACTGGTAAAACACATATGTAATAACCAACAAAGGCATATTCCTTTGGTATGATACACCTCCTTTTATGGGAATGATGGTTGCAAATAATGTTCACTCCAAAAGTGGTAAGAATGAAACACATAGAATGCACAAGGTAATTCGAATATGATGAATGAGATAACACCAAAGATAAGTTGCAAGAGAGATGGGGTGACTATTTATAGAGTAGCCAACCTCCAAAATTCCTACAGTTTGGGCATGTAATTCGATACCACTCCCTTTTTGAACTATTCAACCTGGAGGTGGTAGCAACTCAAGCCTGTACTCAGCAAAAATCATGATAAATCGACTTCTCAATTGCCAATATTTAGAAAGACTATTTCAAATACACATGGAAATTCATATTTCTCTCAAAATTTTCCACCTATAGGAACTAATAACAAAGTTGGCATCAAATAGGTTTAATGACATGATTTCCAGGTGAAAGGAATTTGCCAATGGTGAAGAATCGACACATAACCTGAATCAACTTCTTCCTAGGTTGAGTCAACTAAAATCATTAACTATGCTAGATTTAGTCAAGCTTCATAGTTTCAGAAATCGACTTGGTCAAAGCCATAAAATTTAAGATGCATTTCATTGATTTATCACAATGCATTCCATAGCTAGAAATGTATGATTTTCATAGAGTCATAAATATTCCAAAGTCGAGTTTCATCACTTTAAACTGTATCGGCATATTTAAGCCACAATTTATTTATGTGAATTGAAGTCTTCATTAAATCGACTCTTTTATTAAATCAGAATAATTTGATTTCCAAAGTAAAAACATATATATATTTTTTATTATATATAGTATATATATAATATACATATCTATATATATTTAAATGCCTCAGTATAAATATATATATGTACATTAATATATATAATATTTAATATATATTTACACACACACATATAATTCAATAAATAAATATTTATATATTCGTAAGGCACAATAATAATAATAATAATATCCATAATATATAAGATGTGTGCATATATATATGTATACTTGTATATACCTCTATGTACACATATGTGTAGGTATACCATATCGATGCATCCGCATGAGCATATCCATTTTCCAACGTACGCTTGTATCGATATGTACATACATATGGATACGTGTATATACTATACATATATATATATGTGTGTGTGTTTGTGTGTGTGTGTGTGTCTATATCCGATTCACTTACATCCAATTACGTTACCACCATATTGATAGGTGTGTACATGTGGTATATCTATACATATGCATATATGTGTCGTTATATCCTCCTGACATGTATGTGCATACACATAAACATACTTCCACCTAAATCACACCTATCTATATGATCATAATAACACAAGAATGATCTCAAACCCCAAACAAATAAACATCACTTGTAAAAGTATGCAAAGTAAACAAGACTCCTAATGAAAACATACAAGCTATGGATGACTTACCTATATCCCACACAAAGTGACTCAATTCACTCAATCTAAGGTGGTGTGTCTATTCTTAGATAGTTTACCTTACTAGTTACCTGACCAAGATCTTCTCTCGAGTGATACTTACCCCCTGGAGAATGAAAATTTACCTGCAACCACTAACACATGCACTTGGAATTCAATTGTTCACAACAATAAGCAACATATATAAACATCTTCAAAGTTAGAATAACAATAATTCAATAATCATCTATTCAAATATATATAGTATTTCACCATGGATAACATCAACTAAGATAGCATAAAATGAAACAACATCAAATAAGATAACATTCATATTGATAGCAAGGTACAAGCATCATTAATTCATCTCTAGAATTCACATTACATTCACATTTACCATATGTAGTAATAGTAAATAGTAACTGCACAATTGGGATGTAACACATGGTTTGGTTGATACCATTTGGTGGCTTTTGTGAGCTTGGGTCTATAAAAGCAATAACATTTTTGATGGTTGGGTTGGCTAACATTTGTATTGATCTCTCTTGTAGAGTGCATACGTGATTCATGGCATGCGATGTGTAGTTATATGGTTACCCATTATTCTTGGACACATGGAGGATACATTGAAGGAGATTGATGTTTCATAAGTGTTCATGGAGACTTAACAAGTGTATTGTAATATATTATTACTAGATAATACATTGACTATGAATATTTTAGAGGTTATGTTCTCCCCTCATGAGGGTTTTCCTAGGGTATATCTTGTGTAATCTTATGGTATGCATTTGATCGTTGCATTATGGTTATTTTTAAAGCTTGTATACACGATTTTCATGCATAGAGTTATGAAGGAAATGGTTTGATCAACCTCATAATTTGCAACATATATAAGAGAAATATCAAATCTAAAAAACCCTAATTCAAAAGTCAAAACCCAAAAAGTGTAGGATAAGTCAAGTCCCCAAAATGTAAGTAAAATAAAATATTATTCTAAATCATCTAGGCTAATTAAATAAATACAATTGATTAAGCATAACTTAACCTAGATTAATTAGAGTTGGGACAAATAATTGTAATAAATACACAAAAATTAAATGCAAGGATTATGGGTTTTATCTCTAAAATTGGTGTTGGATAAATGATGCAAATGTGATGTTAAATTGATTTGTCACTACTAGATATTGAATTGACAATATGTGATGACTGTCTCAATCTCTGTATTATCTGAAAAAATTAGCAGTTGATTCCCAAGAATTATGAGTTTAATCTCAAATGACATAGACTTAATGTGTTGTACAAATTTATTATGTGAGATTGATTTGAAAAAATATGTATTGGAAACCTATTTGCCTTCATCTTCTAAAGTTCATTTTTTTAAGGTGGTGTTTAACAATATACTTTAGGATTTTGCCAACTTGGTAGGTGAATGAGTTTTCCTAGGTTAGACCCCTATGATGGGGCATATTAATTATGGTGAGTGATATTAAAAATAAAATAGGTACACATGGAAATGACTTCTATGATGATGATGTAGATTTTGATTCTTTATTGCTCTTAGAAATTGAAGTGCACTATAATATTTTCTTCTTGTAATTGCATGTGATTTCCTTACAAGATAATTGCATATAGAATGTCTTTTAATACTATGGCATGGCAACATGTCACATAAGCATGTATTAAGCTAGCCAATAATGACTAGTAGAGGGGTTAGGAAATTTGAAATTTGAATTGGACAATTTAAAGTTCTAATAATTTGTGCATGCTTCAAGATTGAATCAAGTCAATTTTAACCCACTTAGGAATGAACGTTAGATCTAAAATAATACTTTTGAGTGAAAGAATGAATGTATTGAAATGCATGTAAATGAAGATATACTATTAATAAATAAATGAAAAATATATGAAAAGTGATATAAATATGAATAAACTAAATATAATTAAAAATTGAATCACAAAATAAGTTTAAACAAAAATATACTACTATTTTTAAATGATAATATAGACACTATTCATATAAAAAAATTATACCACTTATTATAGATTACTATATTAAAATATTCCACCAAAAATGACATAAAAAGATAATAATTTCACCATTATAAAAATATAAAAACTAGAATAATTATTTTATCTTTCCATGTGATTAGACATTTCAAAGTGAAACTATTTTGAGATAATTTAAAGTTAGAAGTGTTTGGTAAGTAAAAGTTCGTTGGCCCCACACAATATAAATATAATAAACATCTTTTTAAGTGTTTTGCGAATGAAGTTGGTGTAAATATTTTATGAATAATACGCTCTTAGCATTTATGTTGGGGTTTTCACCTTTTTTTAACATGTGCTAGTGCCATATTTTCCTAGTTATCATGCTCTTAGAATAAGTATTGTTTCCTTTCATAGAATTCTAGTATTTTATTTAGGTTTTTACCTACCAAGGATCTATGTTTTAGCATGTTTAGGCAATTTATTATTTATTATCTACAATTTTTAAGTATGTAAAGTGTGTTTTTATTAATGGATTTTGATTTATTGATGAAGTTGAATGATTTTGAATGAGTTCATTAGAAATTAATTTTGTTGAGTGTAAGATATTGACACTATAAGAGGAGTTTGAGATCGTGTCCTAAATGACTTTGGTAGAATAGATACCCCTTAATTCTTGGATTTTCGTGGAAGAGGTTTCAACACGAGGATTGCGCTTCCATAATGAGTAGTTAAGTGATTCTACAAGTTTGATATAAAACCCTCCAACAACAAAAAGTGAATTTCTTCTATTTTCTGGTTTGATATTGTTATATGGATGTTTAAAGGGTATTTGAATATATGATTTTGATTGATTTGGTATTTTTACTATTGTTCAACTTAGATTCATATTTAAATTATATATTTTAACTCTACTCAAAACATTTATAATTCTTAAAATAATATTTCATTTGATAGATTTAAGACCACAGGTGCATATTTGGCCTAACTTGAGGTTGTAGGTGTGGCCTTGACTCACTTTTTTTAAATCTCAAATTTAATAATGGCCCTATACTAACTTAGCTTCAAATAACCATTATTTGTTAACTCTAGCACAAAAAAGTTTAACATTGCATATTTGACATATGTAATAAAGGACATCATTTGGATCCATCATAATAAATTATAATCTACCACTAGCTTTTCATCATACTTAACATCATTCATATCTCTATCATAGCCCTATTTTTAATCAATCTTTCTCATTACATCAACTTTTACATCAACAAAATATCAAAATCCTTGCACTCGGTATCTTTATCATCCATAATACTTTATTCAATTCTCAATCACTCATTATAACCATATCATTGTCAACCATATAAGCATCAAGTAGACCCGCAATAGTATGTCCCACTTGTGGGACATTATAAATTTGCATCGTGGGGGAGAATAAATTTGGAGGTGTTTGCACAACTACCTTTGAACAAAGGTGTACCTTCATTTGAAGGTTATTCCAAATTTTAAAATTTTAATATTTTTAACTCATGGATATGTTTTTTGTTCAAAGGTCCTTCAAATAAAATTCCTAGGATGGACCTCTCCACCTTGGTCCTCTAATTTTTTTGTTTCAAACCTTGAGTTAGACCAACAAATGGAATCAATATGATGAGAGTTGTTATAGTATTATAGCCTTCAAAGTAAGCTTTTCAAAAAGTATACTTTTAAATATATTCAATTTGATTATTATACTTATTTTCTAGTGAACACGGGCTTTTCATCGAATGTCAAGGTCTATATGTTAGACACATGGAAAAATAGAAACAAAAATATTTTTAAAAATATATCTTTGTTGCCTAAGTATTGATATCCTTGTTTTAACAAAAAAGTTTATATTTATATCTAGAAAAAACTATGTGATATAGAATAAATATGTCTAAATTATAATTAATCTCACTTCAAATATTAATAAAAATAAAATATGAAACAAAAAATTATGAGAAAATTATCTACACTCTAGGTATTGATGTTACCAATCTATGTTTAGGAAATTATAATTTTATCCTTTAAAAAAAATGTTATGCAATATGAAATAAATGTCACTTTTATAAAATATTGTTAATTACTAAAAATAAATTATTAAAACTTACCTAAAAAAATTTATAATCATTTCTTTGAATTAAAAAATAAAATATTATATATAAGAAATCTCAAAAATCACTCGTTCACATCATCTTCAAATTCTTAATAGTTTAGTTTTGTGTGACAAAAGGTGAAAATTTGATTAAAATTATTGTTTTCAATGTCTCACTTTGACCAAAAGGTGGGTCACACTATTGTGAGATCACCTCATCCATTTTATCCATTTCTTGGTTTATGTTTTTTTTTTTTTTAATATTTAAATCAATCAACTAGGTTTGACCAACATACAAGGGAGAAGTTAGTACATTTTCACACCTTGGGTACAAACAAAAATGTATCACAATTATCAAAGTTTTGAAGACCAAGTAGGTTCATGGTTACACTAGAAGTTCATTGCTACATCATTTGGGTCAAAATAATAGATATACAATTTAGGGTCATAGATGAAGGATTGATCCCAATTCATGCACAATTCTCAATTCTATAAGACATTGTTATATCAATCTATTTATGAAATTCAATTTTAAATTTTGGGTAACAATCCTCATTTATAGTCAAATAAGACTTCTCTCCATATCCAAGGTATATTTTTTTATTGTAGTTATTTTGTTTCATTTTTGATCAAGTATGTGTTTTGAGACTCAATTACTTAATCTAGGCTAGTTGTGGGTTGACATATTAATTAATTTCTTAATTTAGAAAAAATGAAAACAACTTTAATTTATTTCCATTTGATAAGAACGTTTGATCTCATACTACTCAGGGTTTGGACTTAGTGTTTTTCCTTATACTTTATCATTTTAGATCTAATATTTTAATTTATTTCATCTTTTAATTTTAAATTTGAATTTACCTTACACTTTCATCACTTTGTCATCTAAGATTTGGGCCTTCATTTTTTGTTACCTCTTAGATCCTTACCTTCCCACCCTTTCTTATTTTTTAAATTATTGATAGATAATTCATTATAGACTTCTATAGGTACTTACCTTTGGCCTTCATCCATACATTTTTACCTTTGACCTTCATTTTTTGTTACCTCTTAGATCCTTACCTTCCCACCCTTTCTTACTTTTTAAATTATTGATAGATCATTCATTATAGACTTCTATAGACACTTACCTTTAGCCTTCATCCATACATGCATTCTTATATTTTCTTGCATCCAATTCTTTAATCCTTGATGATTTGATGTTCTTATACCCCATATATAGTGATTTAATTTCTATGGAAGCATTATTCCATGTGTATGCTATTTTTAATCTCTCATAGATTTGGCCATTGCTTTCCCTTCCCTCTTAGATTAAATCACTTTATTTTTTTATAAGCTTCACTTTACTTTATTACTAGTGATTGTGATTTTCATGAGCATAATGAAATTTTATCTTTGAACACTTTTTCTTGATTGCATGATGATGAGATATGTGATGAATACTTGTGTGATATGTATTACTTATTTTCTACCTCACATGATATTACTTTATTAATGATGTAACTAGTGATGCTAATGATGATTTATTATGTGATGATAGTGTAGTTCATATTTCTAATGTATACATTATTTGTAAAACATAATATCTAGATCTAGTGCTTTAAACTTACTTTTATCAATACATCTAGGTATTATGATTCATATGATGATTTTATTTTAAACAATATTGATGATGTTTTCTCGTTATCTCTTAATGATGCATCTAATGGATACCTTTATTACACTTATGTTCTTGATGACAATGATTTAATTTTTTATCTTATGATGCTAAAAATGATGATCATTATGTTGACAACCTATTTGAGATTTCCTTTCCATTTGTGCTTAGAATCATTTTTTTGTCTTGCTTGTCTAAGCTGAGTGTCATTGGCCTTTGACAAAATATTTTCTCATGTGTACACCTACACTTCTATTTTTTTTAAAGATTTCATGGAGGACTAATCCTTTTGTGTGAAGTTATACATGTTCAAGCATATACTTATATTATGTTTCAAATGTGACTTATGATTGATCATTATATATCACTTAAGTGGAAATTTCTTTATAGAGAAATGAATAGTCACTAGTATTTATTTCTAGACAGGAGATTGTCATTGATAAATAGGATGGGTGGCAGTTTATTATTGATATAATCTAGGAAAGTGGTGTCATGTGTCATGCACCTATGAGTTTTAGGATATGTATTATAAATTCACTCTCTAAAATATTGAGATCCATTAATATCTAATACAATTTTTGAATCATGTACACCTTGGAAAAATAGAAAAAAAATAATAATGCACACCTTGAATCTAGCCATTTGTTGCTAGTGATTGATTGTGTGTCAATAAACATGCACCATAAGATATTGTTTCTATTTAAAAAATATTTTGACAAGTTGAGAAATTTAGTAAGGGGATTATTATGTTTGATGGCTTATGTGTTATTATGTTATTAGTGAGAAGCCAAGTATGTGGATTCCCATGGGGCTTGCATCATGAAGGAAAAATTAAGTTATGCCAAGTGGTCCAATAAATCGAGCTTGGTGGACCTAATATTTCTATTTAATGTATGTTTAAAGTAGATTCTACTATGTAGCTTCTATGCTATTTGTTTGATTTCCATTAACCTAGGTGAAATAAAAAAAAGGTTTCTACTCACAACTTTATTTTTTATTGTTCACCTATGGTTTTTGATCTTGGATTGATCAACATGGTCCAATGGATATGGTTACAATTTGAAGAGTCTAGTTATGAGTCAAGTAGATTTTTAAGGGACACTTGACCTAATGTGTCTTAACTTTCATAACTAAGGGTGTCTATGTGGAAGTTTGCATAGGGTTTGTCTCTATATCATCAAATCAAGAAGTGCCACACATTCTTAGGTAGCAACATTTTTAGGCCCATCTTACATATTCAGTAAATGTTCAATGAAAAATATTTACCATGCAACCTTAACATTATGTGCTCACATTTTATTGGAATAGGTGAAATGACAAAATTTATTCAATTGCAACTTTGACTATATCATTTTACTCCTCACTATTGAATATGTGTTGATGAATATGAGACATCATATGTTATTGTACTTTAATAATCTCAATTATTATAATTGAATGAGTATAATTTTTAAATATAAAGTATTTCTTAAGAAACCCACCATTTTTATGAAGGGGTTCAAATCATCCATAACCATTGATCTCTATATAAATTAAATAAGAGGTAAATTTGGTGAGTTGAAAAAATAGAGAAAAGGGTTAGAATATGTGGTAACACAATTGGAAGAATGCACCATTCAAAGCTTTAAAAAACGATCCTTTTAGATTTTCATTCAAGAGAGGTTAAAGTCACAATGAAAAAATATAATTAAGTTTAAGCCTTTTCATTATTTCAAAAGATTTATTTATTAAATATTCAAAAATAATAGAGGCTTCTTTCTTTATCAAGTCAAACTTCAAGGAATCTAATTTTTTTGTGGTAAAAATAAGATATAATATAGACCAAAGATAATATAAATGTGCTAAGTGTAGATATTATGAGGATCATAAATTTTTTTTTGATATGATAATCAATATTTTAGGATGTTGTACCCTTTAAACAATGAGCCACTAGGTCCAAAAAAGATCATGTCCAAACAAACTAAGATAACATAGCCAAAAAAAAAAAACACAACAGACTAATAGTCAATCGAAGCACCATACAACAACAACAACAGACTAACATGCATTCTCCCAATTATGGGAGAGAGTGTTGATAACATCATCACCAACCCATTCAAGGCCTTCTTCAGTAGCCTTCATGTCCAAATCATCCTTCATAACAATAGAGAGGGTGTTGGTGATGAAATGAACCAACTTAACAATGAATCGGGTCAAGCCTTTGAATTTCTTCTCCATCTTCTCCATCCTCTCCTGCAACACATGAAGATCCTCCCCTTTATCCATAGTCTTCCTAGTATTAGTGTGCTCCACATCTAGAGGGTTCAAAGAATGGGAAACCGAGTTCTCATTAAGAAATTTTTTAGAATCTAGGAGGGTGTGGGGTCCTTCAACAAACTCCTCCTCAACATCCTCTGACTTCTCCACATCTCCACCACCTTTTCCGTTAGAGCACTCCTCATCATAATCCAACTCATTAATCTACATTTTATTATTATATTTTACCAGTCTACTAAATCTCTTGATGTTCGTTATCTCAACCCCAATCTCCACCATAGTAGCCACCATAGTTTCACCCTTGGAATCCTTCCCCTCCACATTCTTGCCTTTGTTGTTTGTGGCCGATAGCTCGATCAAACCCTTCCCGTCATCTTTTTCTTTCTTTTTGGTGGTAGATTTGTTGATCGTCTTGGTAGGGCCAGACTTTAATTCATAGAGACTAGCTGCAACATTCGACTGGGCTATCCCAACATTACCCTTAATCTTCTTGGGGGCCAGTTTAGGTTCAGGGGTTTTCATATGGGTTTTTCTTTTGAGACCTTAAGACTCAGTTGTGGAAATAGCTATGTAGGGGGTTCAATTTCCTCAATTCCGACGATGGAGATGGGTTTGGGCAGGCAAAGAGAAAGATGAAAGTGGTAGAGCCTCAAAATGAGGCCTTGATGTAGTGGAAGAGGAGGAAGGTCCCTTGGGTTTTGGGTGGTAGATTCCATATATTTCTCAATAGATTTTTCCAAGTCTGTAAGCAAAAAAAATAGGAAGCTTAATAGAATTTTATGGTGGAGGTGACTCAGAAGAGGAAAATGATAGAAATAGTAGGTTTTATATCTACCTTCCAATTTGATGTACATGATAATGGCAAGGAAGACCCGATCCCAAGGCCGCGGTAGAGCCTCTCTTTCAAATCCCAACTGGTTGCAAATAGGTTCTTCATTGCCAACAAAGAAAGCCTTCAGGATTTCATTATTCTGCACCTTAGTGTGTTTTGGATACTTCTTTCTAGTGCACTGCAGCCCCGTCAATTAGGAAATCAACTCCTTGTTAACTTCAAAGGAGATTCGACCCATGGTAACCCTACGTTCTTTCTAGGAGTTTGCAAACTATGCATATAACTTAGGAGCATGACCCACCAAATTCTTCATTAAAGGCGCTAGCCCCCCTTCCACACATATGTGCTAGACCAGAGGGTCTTTTTGAAACTTCTCATAGTTATCAGGCTCTGTTCGCACCCTATCGCCACCCATGTCTCCTCTCTACACATGGAAAAACCAGAAAGCCTATGAGAGTAAAAGGTTTGATATTTTGATACTTTGAGCAATCTTCCACATACATAAAATTTTAACTCAAACAATGCGGATTTGGGCAATCAAAACCAAGTATATAATACATGCTTGAAAGTTACCATCCCAAAAGGCAATATTGGCTATCACATTAATGCAAATCTTCAAACCCTTGCGGCTAGGTAAGTAAGACATGATTGAATGGGAAGGTTCACCATCCACATTACTTTTGCACAAATTCCAATGAAAGTTGGCCTCAGGGCCAAATTTAGCTAAAACCAAAATCCTACCCTTTAGCAGTAGAATCAAATTAGTGGGATAGAAAAGACCAATTAAGAGCTTTACCCCATGCAAGCTAGTCACATTAAATTTAAATTTAAAAATATGCACCATTAAACAAGTATAGATATCAAACCCCAATAAAAGATTACGTAAGGCTAGATCTAACTTGGCCATTATCATAAAGTAATCCCCATCACTCCTCATAAATTAATTTTTAAAAACAATCTCCACCTCATTATTCCAAATTTTTCATTTTTAAGAAACCTTAGCATTTAAACCCATCCACATGACCCAGTAGACCAGAATGTGGACTCCCATAAGGAAAGAATCATTGCATAATTAATCATCTTTATTGATACCACATGTGCCTTGATCCTTTAGGATTAAACCTTGAATACCAGGTGGAAGGTTCCCCAAATCATGCCAACACTTAGAGATTTTCCAATGGGTTCCAAAATTAGCCATAACATCCGTCACTTGATTACCCTCCCTATAAATCTAGGTACCAACCTGTGAACCCCTAAACCTGCAATTGCACAAAGACGACAAACATTGTTAGTGTTAGATCAAAATGCAAGCAAATATGAAGGATTCCCCATGAAATCCACCTATTTAAGCTAATATTAGGAAATGAAGAGCAAATATTAAATGATATTAAAGTAAATCCTAATCTAGCCAATAGAATGATGATCTTATGGGGGAATTGGTGCCAATGATGTGTTGCAATTGGCCCTTTCCCAATTCCTAAGTAGCAATGATATGATTGATGAAGAAATGGTCAAATCTCCAAAGATATTTGAGCATAACCTTGGTGCAAATGTGAAAATATAATGGATGCTTGGATGAAAAGAGCAAAATTAGTTCTCAATTGGAGAGAGTAACTTTGCATGTGAATTGTGGATGAGAAATGAGGAGAGAAGTCTCCAATTTATAGACTTCAATTTGGAAGAAGTGAGAAAGATTGAGCAATGTGGGACAAAGGATAATCCAATGGCATTGTGCCACTTGTCCACATGTGATTGGATGAGGAATGAGCACATTTTGGCCAATGTGCATGATAAATGCATAAATTTGAATTTGAAATGTTGAGTTGACTTGTTGAAGGGGGAAGGGAAGTGAAGTGAAGTAAATGCCACTTGGCTCAAGGTCAAGGACATGTAAGAGGCATTGAATGACTTGTTGGAAGGACCAAGTCCACTTGGCCTTTTTGAATTCAAATGAGGGAATATTCCCTTTTGATGCTTTGTGGGGGAAAATAGAAAAATTAATAAATCAAAGTATTTGATTTATTGTGCAACTTGCATTCTCTAGAGGATTTTAGTGAGAGGGATTAACTTAATCAATATTTTGATTAATTCAATGAAGAATTAGGTGATGTGACAATTTAGACTTAGATTTATGAATTAATTTAAGTCAAGAATTGAGAATGATTTGATTTATTTAATCAAGAAGAAATATGTTAGATTAAATCAAATAAGGTTTCAATTTATTTAATTTAATAGGAGGACTTTAGAGATTTTAATTAAATAAAATGATTTATTTAATTAAATAGATAAGCAATGGTTAATTAACTTAATTGATTAATTTAATCATTGAAAGAGGAAGACTTAATCCAATGAATAGTGATTTATTGAATTAAAAGATAGAAAGTGATGAAATGCTGAGAATGTGTTTTAAGAGGAAACGTTGCTAGTAATCGAGATCAGGTGTGCTAAAATGAACTTGTACATTTTCCATGTCTATATTTTGCCCCTCTTTAAAGCAATGTACTTGTTGCATTGATTCAAAGAATAAACTATTGTGATCAAAGGTTCGGGATTTTTTGAAATTTTTTCAGATGCCCCACTGCTGCCCCAGCGGAAGGATATTGTTGGATATTGCCCCCTTGAGAGATCGGATGAAAATTTTGAATTTTTGGATGATCTTGCGAAAAAGATGACAAGGTGCTTGACAGGTCAGAAATGCCCCAGAATGCCAGAAAAATGCTTTAAAATGCCAGAAGGGATGCAAAATGACTCTTGGTTGGATGAAAATAGGTTCGGGGGACCAAAACCCTAGCTGGAAGGTCAAATTAGGTTGAAAAACCCTAATTTTCAGGCTTAAATAGACCTCGAGGGGTCATTTTCAATTCATTTGCAATCTTAGCCTTTAGAAAATTTCACATTTGAGCTCTGAGTTTTGGTTGATATGGCGCAACGATAGCTTCCCAGACATGTGTCAGAGAGGGTTCAGATGCACTAGTGACCAGTTGGCATAGGACCCGTGGTATGTACCCCTATCCAACTTTTAAATTTATTGTTTTACGTGCATTTATTAGGGTCCAAGTCTTGCACAAACTGCATGGTGCTATATGGCACCGCTGAAAATGCATGATCGCAACTGCGCGGTCCCCTATTGCACCGCATATGCGAAGTGTGTCATGCAGGCCACTTTGTAATTTAGTGTTTAATTAATCAAAAGTCCACCACATGTCCCTACTCCACCGTGCGGCGTAGTTAGAAATTTAGGTTTTTCCTTAAGCAGGACCGCATATTAAAAGTATGCCACGCGGGCCACTTTGGAACTTTTGAAATGGAAAATTTTGCTATGGCAGTGCAGTTTGTAACTTTCCAAACTGTGCTGCACCCGCAAAAAGTGCCGCACTTTCCAAATTTAGGGTGAATTTTAACGCGAAATGCAAATGAAACTTTTTCTTTCTGACGCGATGGGCTTCCTTGTGCAGGAGGAGCTTGGTGTACTTTACTCGTGGGAGCACCGATGGCTGGTGCTTAGCAGACTAGGGGATATGCATGAGTTGGTCCAAGAGCACCTCAATACCATTGGTCTCTGGTATGTTGCATACGTCCCTCCCATTCGGGCTCACTTAGGTATGCTTACGGCTCTGGCAGAACGATGGCATAGTGAGACCTCCTCCTTCCATCTTCCTGTCAGCGAGGCCACTATCACCCTTGAGGATGTATGGTGCATCCTTTGGTTGCCTATTCATGGGACCCGAGTCATCTATGATCCAGATGCTGGCAGAGAGGCTTGTTACGGGGTTATGGAGATGGCTGAGATTGAGTTTTGTGATGGCAAGATCGACTTAGAGTTGTATCATGGCCATGTGCACACATACAGATTGATCATTGCTACTATCATTTTAGGCCTTGTAGTTCCTGATCGGCGAGGCCAATACTTCAGTCTAGGATGGGGACTAGCATGGGATGAGATGGTTCACCGTAGGGAGTGCTTCGCTTGGGGACCTGTATTACTAAGATCCCTCTATAGGGATCTTCACAAGCTTGCTTATTTGGACAGCAGGTCCATTGGGGCTGGTGGTACCTTACTGCATATCTGGGCATGGGAGAGGATCCCAGTGCTTCGCCCAGATATCACACCAGTTGTCCTTGAGATAAATGATCCCCTTGTTTGGTGGTATGGTGGGGCGACTATGCACTTTTCTTTCACTGGGGCAGGTGGTATTTTACACTGGCGACGAGTTCTTGATGAGATGAGAGAGTTTGTCTGGAGACCGTGGATGGGTGTTGGTCTATAGGGAGATGATGTTCAATAGCTCTTCTTCACCCAGTAGGATAGGTTGATGCAGGGGCGAGAGCACACCATGGTTGAGAGGTATCTTCTGGACAGGGTTGCTTGTTAGTTCGGGGAGGTACAAGACAAACCCAATGACTAGTATGTGGCCATCTTCGCATGCATGACCAAAGGGATAGCATGGGGCCAACCCATCCCAACAGCCAAGGTGGTGTCCTCATTTAGGCAGTTAGTGGCTCGACCATGGCCATATGATCAGGGGCCGAAAAATGCGGAGGTCACTCCAACTTATAGGGCATGGTTCAGACCTCCACTCAAATTGACAATTCTAGGCGTAGTTGTCCCACGACGCAGACACAGGGGTCGGGCAGGTGGTAGAGGGTGAGGCAGAGGATGAGGTGGGCCACCTCCTCATTAGACACCTCCCAAGGATAGGGTACAAGATGGTCAGCCGAGGGTAGATTCTCAGCACCAGCCAACAGGGCAGCCAATAGGATAGCCAGTAGGGTAGCTAGCAGGGCAGCCAGATCACCGAGATGCGCTGATTTAGCAGCTATAAGAGTAGGTACACGCTTTGACAGTTGAGCAGGATGAGGCCTGACAGTGGGTTGCTACGGTTACAGTAGAGAGAGACCTGACACGATTTGAGAGGGATCAGGAGGTGGGCCAACGGAGACAGTTAGAGAGTTCAACGTCCTCATCCCGAGGCCGATCGATCGATATTCGTGACTACAGAGAGGCCATTAGAGAGGCCGAGTACTATCGGCATCATTACCGATAGGTAGTACCATCCGACTGTAGAGTGCCAGACTTTTCCTAGTAGACAGGGAGGTGACCTGCAAAGGCTCATGGCAAGAGGCAAGATGGCGAGGGCAGTAGCCAGTAGGGCCCACCTCCCTTTTGATCACATGATAGTTTGATTCATTTTTGATATACGGGCTACAATATTTGGCCTTATTGTTCTATGTACTCAAGTTTTACCTGATCTGATTTGTATCATAACAGTATTTTTTTTGATGATATATATGAGATGATTCACCCCTTTTTATGATATGTATGGTGCAAATGTATGATGCTTATGAGATGTTATGAGATGTTTCTATTCTTATTCTTTATGTTATACAATGTATGTAATGGATGCATTTTCTTTTTGTATATTTTTTCGTGTTTTAATGATGTAATGCATATTAATGATGGTAATGGATGCAAATGGTAATGGATGTGAATGATTATGTATGATGCAATGTTGTGCTTAAAAAATGTGTAGAATAACAACTTTTAAGATAATGATATGATGCCATGTGTTTTAATGTTAATGATCATGTGGATGTAGGGCGATGCTTTGATTACTGATATGATACCATGTTAGTATGGAAAGAAGGTAGAAGAAGCACATAATTAATGAATTAATTATGGATGGAAATGGTGATTTACATTGCTAGGAATTGAGATTTTCAAAGGGTCAATTGCGTTATGTTTGATAACACACATAGATACGATGCATCAAGGTATTAAGGACCAGGATGGCATTTGTACCTAGTGTGATGGACTTTGACTCGACAATTAGATAGGAGTATTCTTGTTCACACTTAACATACCTACTTTGTTCAAGATGTAGTTCAAACATTCTAAACATCTCAAACCAAAACACTAAAAAGCAAGCTTTCCTATGTGGTCACCAAGATATCTAAAATATCCTCTCTACAAACAAAACAAAATATGCATAACTAAGTTATTTTACAAGTGTATCATACAAGAATAACAGATAAAAAGATAATGATCATTGCCCCTTTCCTTTCTCTCTAAATCTATTTCTTTTAGGCATCATCGAGAGGTCCTTGGAATGGGCACAAAATAAGATAAGTCAAAAAGACCAAATAAAGTAAAACAAACAAGCTAATGTTCTTCATATCGCTAGCCAAGACTAACTAATGTGGGGTACCTGATGCTTATGTCCATCACAGGAAAGCTTCATCTTAGGACATGTATTGATCAGGGTTTTGATGGGACTGATTGGGGTGATAAGCTATTGATACTCCGAGTTGACCAACTTGCTTGCTTACTGACTTAGACTTTCAAGACTTTTGACGATTTAGGCGTTTACTTTGGAACCTGCTAGACTTGCTTTTGACTGACCCACCAAAGGGTGAAAGTGATGACTAACTTTATTATGAGTGAGATGATCACAGGTGAAAGCGAGATGAAATGGATGCACCATTTTGGATTTTCAGATATTTTTGAGGTTGTTTTTGGTATTTGCAAGATTTATGACGAACAGACTAACTTAAAGACCTATCCTAGGGGTCTCGGGAGCTGATCCATAGATTAGCCTTGCCTATGTTATATATGTAGAGACCACGTAGTTCAACTGACGATAGACTGGATGATGATAAGATGGACAAACGGATTGCCATTTTATTGCTTAAAGGACTGACTTGAGATGTAGACTAGATGGGCAAATGGATTGCCAATGCGATGGATGCCTAAGGACTGATCCTAACTATCTTGGGGGATGATCAAAGATCAAAATTGCCTATGTTCCCAACTCAAAGACGATGTATTTCGATGAGGTGAAAGACTGACAGGACTTGACGATGAATTTTTGAATATTTTCTGATATTTTGACATGTTTTTGGATTTTTCAAAGATTTTTGGATGTTTTTGGCTTTTTGATGATTTTGAAGAAGATCACGAGAATATATGAATCCGATCTGATGTTGGTGGGAATATGCCCCCAGTATGATGCGATAGACTACTTCGATGAAGGCAGGACAACCTGACCTTAGCAATGCGCCAAGTAGTACCATGGTGGAATATGATATAGACACCAACTCAGGCTATGGTATGGATGCGAGCGGATGGGTGGATGGATGATTTGTGATACAATGGAATAAGTGAGTCATGCAAATCTTGGTAGATGGGGGGAGGGTGTTTTATTTACACTTGGTGCCTGTTTGCCAGGTTTTCACCAAGGTACTTGCCCAAAGCACCACCGAGGTGGTTTACACTAGAGGACGAATTTTTTCTCTTTACTATTTTCAATCCTTTTTCTGATTGATTTTTTTTTGGATTTTCGCATTTTTTTATTTTTTTGTTGTCACCAAGATGCCTGTTTTCCAGGTTTTCATCAAGGTGACCATTTTCAGGACTTTTTCTAATTTTTTGTATTTTCTGGTTCCATACCTTGCAAGTTCTTAGGCATAAAAATTTTTGAGGTGCAAACTATTCATGGGCTCCTGTAGAGGCTCGCCTACTAGTGTCAACAATTGATATGCCCTGGATTTGTAACTTGTAGTGATGAAAAAGGGTCCCAACTAGTTGGGCTCAAACTTTCCCTTTGTGTCTGGGTTTGGCACATTCTTTTGGTTTTCTTTCAACACAAGGTCACCAACTTGGAAAGTGCATTGCCTGATCTTCTTGTTGTAGCTCCGTTTTAGGCGATTCTGGTAGACTTGTAGATGATTCAAGGCATCCATGCATCGTTCATCTAGTAATTCCAGCTCATTCAGTCTTGTAACCCTATATTCCTCATCCGTGATGAGGTATTGTAGTGATATCCTCAGTGATGAGAGATTGATCTCAATAGGGAGGATGGCTTCTGATCCGTAGACTAGGGAGAATGGGGTGGCGTCTGTTGGTGTGTGAATGCTGGTGCAATAGGCCCATAAGGTAGGATTTAGGTGCAGATGCCAGTCATGACCAGAGTCATTGACTGTTTTCTTGAGGATTTTTAGGATGGTTTTATTCGTAGCTTCTTCTTGGCCATTTCCTTGTGGATAGTATGGAGTGGAAAAGCGGTGTTGGATTTTGAATTTTTTACATAAATTACGAACATCCTGATTCTTGAAAGGTGTCCCATTATCAGAGATAATTGATTGGGGAACACCGTATCGGCAAATGAGGTAGTTTAGGATGAACTTGGATATTTATTTTCCCATGGTGTAGGTCATGGGAATTGCTTCGACCCACTTTGTAAAATATTTAGTGGCAGTGATGATGAACTTGTCGCCATTGGATGAGGTGGGAGAGATTTTACCAATGAGATCGAGCCCCCATTGTAAAAAGGGCCAAGGTGTAACAATGGGGTGCACTTCTTGAGTTGGTGCATGAATGAGGTCTCCATGTTGTTGGCATTGCAGGCATCTTCTGACAAAGTTGTGTGCCTCTCTCTCCATTGTTGGCCAGTAGTATCCGGTTCTCAACAACTTCTTAGCCAAGGTTATACCACTCGAGTGTGAACCACACGTGCCATTGTGTACCTTAGTTAGAGAAATCATGGCCTCCTCAGGTTTTAAACAACATAGCAAGGTTCCATCGATACTTCTACGGAAGAGGGTCTCTCCTAGGATGACGAATCGTGAAGACCTTTTGACAAAAGTGCGTTTTAGGTTTGGGGTGATGCTAGTGGGGAGGATTCCTAACTTTAGGTAGGTGTATATGTCATGATACCAAAGATCACTGGGACCAATGATTTCACATGCATATTCTATCTCTGGTACCTCAAAAGTGGGTATGATAAGCTGCTCTACCAGGAATTCGTGTTTCGAGACATTGCGGGGGATGTCTAGTAATGATCCAATTGTCGCCATTGCATTGACTGCTCTGTTGTTTTTTCTTGGTATCTGCTCAAAGGTGATGTCAATGAATGATTCTTTGAGGCTTTCTACCACCTTTTTGTATGGTGTGAGCTTATCATCCTTAGTTTGGTATTCACCATTGACTTGGTTGATGATAAGTTGTGAGTCCCCATAGACCTTTAGTGCCATGATTCGCCACTGTGCTACAATCTTGAGGCCTATGGTCAAGGCCTCATATTCTACAATATTGTTGGTACAAGGGAATGCCAGTTTATATGATCTAGGTATATAGTCTCCTTGTGGGGTGATGAAGAACACACCAGCTCCTGATCCATGTTGCGTGTGGGAGCCATCAAAGTACAATTTCCAGTGGTCGGCTGCACTAAGGTTAAAAAGGGACTCATCTGGGAATTTTGATATGAGTGGGTTGTCTGTGTAGAGGGGAGCTTCTGCCAACTGATCCGCAATGACTTGTCCCTTTATGGATTTTCATTCTACATACTCGATATCATGTTTGGATAATATCATTACCCACTTAGCCATTCTACCTGTAAGCATTGCTTTTGACAATAGGCATTTTAGAGGGTCTATCTTGGCAATCAACTTGATTTGATGAGCTAGCATGTAATGTCTGAATTTTTGAGCTACAAATACCAGTGCTAGGCAAGCCTTTTCTATTGATGTGTAATTGAGCTCGTGCCCCACCATTGTTCTGCTGATGTAGTAGATGGCCTGCTCAGTTCCCTTTTCATCATGTTGGGCTAAAAGGGCACCAAGGGCGGTTGTTGTTGCTGAGATGTATAAGATTAACAGTTTCTCGACAATTGGTGGCATCAACACAGGTGGTTTAAGTAGATATTCTTTTATTTTACTGAAAGCTTGCTCTCATTTGTCATCCCATCTAAAAGCTACTCCCTTGTGAATCAGGTGTGAATAGGCAATCTTCTTATTTGCCAATTGTGCTATGAATCTCCGAATGGACTAGAGTCTACCTTGCAATCCTCTTAGTTGTTTTAACATTCTTGGTGCTTCCATTTCAAGAATTGATTTTACCTTTGCAGGGTCCACCTCTATCCCTCTCATTGAAACTATGTATCCCAACAGCTTTCCTGATTTTACCCCAAAGACACACTTCTTCGGGTTGAGTCTAACCTTGTATTGTTCTAGCCTGTCAAAGATAGCACTTAGAGTTGCTACATGGTCTTGTCTCATCTTTGATTTAGCCAGTATTTCATCCACATAGTCTTCGACTGTTTTATGGATCATGTCATGGAAGATCAATGTCATGGCTCTTTGGTATGTAGCTCCTACATTTTTCAACCCAAACGGCATCACGTTCCAGCAGTAGGTGCCCCAAGGACATGTAAAGGCTGTTTTATGTTGGTCTTCCTTTGCTATCATTATCTGATTATACCTCGAGAAGCCATCCATTAGGGATAGCATCTCATGTTCGGCCGTCATATCCACTATCATGTCAATGTTGGGTAGTGGAAAATCATCCTTAGGACATGCTTTGTTTAGGTCTTTGAAATCAATGCAGATGTAGATGCCCCCTTTTTGTTTTGAGATAGGTACAAGATTTGATACCCATTCTGGATAGTTGATTGGGCGTATGAAGCCAACATCCAGAAGTTTCTGCATCTCAATATTTCTGAGCAGGGCTATTTGTGGGTGCATCTTCTTAGCTTTTGTCTGATTGGTTTTGCTCTAGGGTAAACAACCAAATGATGAACTACTACTTCAGGGTCCAGGCCTGGCATGTCTGCATAGGTCCACACAAAATCTACCTTTCTTTCTTTTAGGAATGCTGCCAAAAATTCTTGTTCTTCTATTTGAAGTGTTTGAGCGTAGAATGTGATTTGCGGCTCTATTTTTGTTCCCAAGTTGATAGGGTTGCATTGTTCTGCCAATATTGCTGATTTCTCCTGATGTAGAGTAGTAGGGGGAGATTGAATCCTTCATCTTCTGGCACCTCAGAGAGGTTTTCACCATCGGATGTGTCCTTTATTTTTACTATTTTATGGTTAGAGAGTGCCACAATGTGGTTTTCACTCAATAACTCCGAGCTTATTCTCAATATTTTTCTTTTGCGACTGAAGGACTCAATTGTCTCCCCATAGTATGCCTATGTGTTCAGTGTGATGTTGAATCCAACCTTGTGATCCTTGCATGGAACTATATCCCTTAGTCTCATGAATTCTGAGAGGGCCTCATCATTTTCGAACGAGTCTAGAATCGGTGGTCCCCGTTGGTCGTGATTGATGAGTTGGGGGTGTACTAAGGTAATTCGGTTGGTTGGTTGGTTTGACTCAGTTGTGGAGGCACTTATCATTAACAAGGTTGAATCCTCGAAAATCCTAGGGAGACTTGCTATGGTATCCTCATCATCACTACTAGCACAAACATCAGTGACGCCAAAGGTGTAATTGTCAAGTGGGATCCCTAAGCAAACAGGTGGTCTAGGAGTGGTTGTTGTTACCTGAGGAGAGGACCTGACTGCTCTTCTGGGAGTACCTCTACCACATATGGTTATACTCAGAGGAGTATAGCCAAGGCCAAGGTTTGGCATTCTCCTTTCTACAATGATGGGCTCCAACCGTCCATCACTATTTCTTCCTAAACTCTCATTCCTGTTATAGCCCATACCAAACATCATTTGTAACCCTTTGTTAGTTTCCTCCATGGGTAGGGTGGGAGTGGGTCTTTCATCTTGGTATAGTGTGTTTGAGATGTCTTCTTTTTCCACATTCTCCTTACTGAGATCCCCCCAATGGTGGAATCCAGAGGGTTCTGCTCTAATAGTGCGGACAGGTGTTTGAACCAGCTGGGGTTGCCCATGTGACCTAGGAGATTGTGGTAACTCTCCTACAACAAAAGCATTTCTCCTCATTCTATAATCACCACATCCATTGTCCTGTATCATGTTCTTAATCTTGGATATGTTGGGGATGGTGGGTGTCTCTGTCGCAAAAGTGGAGGCGAGATTGGCTGGGTCTATGTATGAAGTAGATGGTCCTTCATCATTTTTGGGTATTTGAGGGATCTTGTAAAACTTGGCTTCCAAGTTTTTGCAATAGGCAAAAGGTTCAGGATCCCCATGTATAGTGACTTCCTCATTTTGATGTGAGAACTTAATGCACTGGTGATAAGTTGAGGCCACTGCCTTCATTCCATGTATCCATGGGCGTCCCAGGAGGATGTTGTATGGTAGATCAAGGTCGAGGACTTGACAGGTGGTTTCCATGGTTGTCGACCCCACTTGGATGGGGATCTTGATAGTGCCCTAAGACACTCTTTCCTAGTCATCATATGCCCTTATTGTGATGCTTTTGTTCTTATTGATGGAATCCTCTGCGAATCCAAATTTCTTTATAAGCTTTAGCGAACAAATATTAAGGCCTGCACCTCCATCTACCAAGACTCGTTTGACTTTCTTTTTTATGGATTAGTACTTGAAGGTGGAGTGCACGGTTATGAGATGTCTGTGGGGGGAATTCTTGGTCTGAAAATGTAATGAGATTTGGGGTAACGATGTTACCCACCATAGCCTGAAATTACTTTGTGTCAAGGGTGGTAGCAACGGTAGATGTAGCTAGTGCTTCATTAAGGATCTTCCTATGGGTGGCGAAGATTTTCAGTAATTCCATGATGGAGATTTGGGTAGGTGTTCTTTTCAGCTGGTCAATGACATTGTAGTCATAGGGGATGGATTTTGTATTGGAAATGGGGGTCTTAGGAGGTGCCCCAACGATGGTAACCTTTCTGCCTCATGTGGTGGCTCCACAGTCATTGTTGGCTCCTTTGATATTTATGACGGTGACCATTTCGTCGACGCATCCAACTATCTCCTCGTTTACCAGATTAGCACTAGCATACTTTTTCTTTCCCTTATTATTTCCTTGATTATTTCCTTGGTTATTCCCTTGGTTATGATTCGGCATCAGATTCATATAAATTTTTAGGTCTTGGTTTCTAGTTGGCTGCTCGATGTTGTTGACCTTGTCTTCAATGAGGTCTTGGATGATGTTTTTGAGTCTCATGCAATTAGTGGTGGTGTTTCCTTTGACTTTGTGAAAGTCACAAAGGAGATTCTCATTGTACCATGGCAGTTTGGTCATGGGCTCCCTGTATTGCTTAGAGTTAGAGATCTTGATTAGATTCTCTTTGACCAACTTCTTCATTATGGACTCAATTGATTCACCCAGAGTTGTGAACTTCCTGTTGGGGGGGAACTTGTTGCGGGGAGGTGGTCCTCCTTGATTACCCAAATTGTTGACTTGATTGGTGGAAGGTGGTTGTGGCTATGCTACTACCGCATTAGTCTGCACATTGTTGTGATTATGATTTTGTGGTTGATGATGGTTTTGGGTATTCTACTTAGGAGCACTGATGACCACCTTAGCATCGACCACACCGTATTTCGTGATATTTTTATTCCTCGACCATGTTCTAGGTTTATCATTGTAGTTGTTAGACGGGTGGTTATCCTACGGTGGAGTGAATGTTGGTGCACCTCCTCGCACAGTAAAGGCTCTTTCAATGTTGAGCACCTTTGGAATCAGTTTATCGTACGATGTGATGCACTGCATTTTTAAGTAAAACGCCAAGTTTTCATCTAGGTTGGCTATGATGGTGCAGACTTGTTGTTCCTCAAGCATAGTCCACTTGCTCTGATTGGCCTTGGATGGCCATCTTTGCAAGAAGAATGTGAATAACTCTCCTTTTCCTTCTTTGAGTGCAGATAGTTCTTCCAAACTAACATCCGCACCCATATTGAAAGCGTAATTCTTAAGGAAAGCCTCCACTATTTCCTCAAATGTTTTAATGCCTGTGGGTAGGCGAGAAAACCATTCCATAGTTGAACCAGTCAAGCTTCGGGGGAAGAGTCGCATTAGATACGTGTCATCATATGTGACTTCCATGCAATGCACCTGAAATTCCCTGACGTGGTTTTCAGGGTTGCCCGTTCCATTGTATTTGTCAAATTTGGGGATCTCAAATCCCTTTGGGAATGGTACCATGGTGAGACTCCTATTGAATAGATAAGGGCACAAATTTCCTGGTGTCCTTGTGGTTTTTCCTACTTGTAAGTCCAACACCTGCTGTGAGAGCAGTTTGATTTGTGTTGCGACATCCTTGCTCGGATCGGGAGGTGGTATGAATGAGTTGTGGAGTGTTTGAGGTGTTTGATGGGTGAGGAGAGTACTGGTGGGCATTTCCTACAAGCTTGGTTGTGCATTCAAATCTTGGTGGTATGCCTACATTTGCATCAACAACGCTTGTTGTTGATCTTGCTGCTGTTGTTCCAACAACGCTTGTTGTTGGTCCATCTGCTGTTGTTCCCATGAGGCTTGTTGTTGGTCAATCTGCTGTTGAGCTAGTAAAGCTTGATGTTGGTCTAGCTAGTGTTGTGCTAACAAAGCTTGTTGTTGGTCGAGCTGCTATTGTGCCAACAAATCTATTTGTTTAGCTTGTTGTTGTGCCTGAAATTCTTGCAAGGCTTGTTGGTAGGCTTGTAGATGGATTGCTTGCAATTGTGCTTGGTATTATGCTTGGGCTTGGGCTTGTGCTTGTGCTTGGGCTTGCACTTGGGCTTGGGATTGTGCTTGAGCTTGGGCTTGTGCTTGCACTTGTGCTTGGGCTTGAGCTTGGGCTTGTGCTTGGGCTTGAGCTTGGGGCTTGAGCTTGGGCTTATGCTAGGGCTTGCTGCTTTTGCTGGAGTACTCTCTATTGGTTGGCCCTTTGGAGGGTTTGGATTAGTGTGGTGAATGAGTTTTTCGTATTGGCTTTTGCTGGGATTGGTGGTGGAATAGGAATCGTGCCAACCGTTGTGGCAAATGGAGGGATTGTGGTGGTGATCGGGATTTGGGTTGTGGGGGGGGGTGGTTGAGATGATTGGTCCTTGAGATGGTATGCTTTAGGATACTTGAGGACCAATTACAGTGGTGGCTTGTATGGTTGCCCCTTGTTGTTGTGATGATTTGGGCAAGAAGAGGGAATTGGGCGTGATGTTTTGATTGCTAGGTTCCAAGAAACCATCGATGTTGATAGGATGAAAACCCAATCCAAGAGGTGATGTGGTGGAAAATGAAAATGGGGGAAGAGGTGGAATATTACCTTGAAAGAAAGGATTTGTAACGTCAATTGTTTCAAACAAGCTTCCTTCTTCAAGTGGTAGGGAAACTTGTATGTTTGATTGACAAGTTGGTGTTGCATGGAATGAAGATGAGCCAACGTGGTTATGGAAGGTGAGTGGGACGTATGGGTGGGATGGATTTTCCAGAACAGATGTAACTGGCGTGGTGGTGATGACTGCTTCTTTGTTAGCCACAAGGCGGTGTTTTTGCAATTCTTGGAACATGGTACTCCCCTTGTTCACATTTGGCGAGGTTGGTGTGATGATCGATGTGGTGCAAGGTACTTATTGATTGGTGTTTGACATTGGGGATGTATTTGGAATAGGCACATCTATACTAGTGCTTGCATCAAGATTGAGAGGGGGTAGGACCCCTCCTCTTGCTATCGTATTTAGGTATTTGAACATAGCACCGACAATTTTGTGGTTCTCTGGATTTTGAACCATTTCCATGATTTCGGTTTGTGTCATCCCCATGTCTTCATTTGTGATGTCCTCTTGATGAATCTCCTCTTGAGGATTTTGTGATGATAAGGGAGAGTTGCTTGGGGGATTGCTTGATCCTGCTAGGTTCACTTCGGTGTTTAAATGACTCATGTCCATAGAAGTTGATATTTCTCTTATATTCTCCATGTCCTTCTTGTATTGAGATCTTGTTTGGACCATAAAAAATAGGGATTTGTTTGATCCTAACCCTTTAGGTCCAAAAGAGAAGAACTAGGGAGGCTAAAAGATCAAAGATGGTGGTAATGGTGATGGGCTAAATGGATGGCGATGAGTGAGTGAAAAACCTTTTTTGAAGAACTTTTGAAGGAATATGCTAAACTTGTAAGGGCTTTTTGAATTGATTGATTGTGATAATTTGACTAGATGTGTTAAGTCAAATAGGATTGTTGTGAAGTTATATTCCCTAGGAAGTTATGTTATCCTAGGGGAACTTGCACAAGTGGATGAATTGGCTAAATGTGTTAAGCCAATGTAATTTTGAACTAATAGACTTTAGGAAGTTGTTTTATCCTAAATAAAATTTGTCAAATGGTTGAGACTATGTTGACTAGGTGTGTTAAGCCAAGATATGGTGATGTTGATTTAGCCCTCTAATTTTAGCGTGATGATTGTTTCTAGAGTTCACAAAAGGTTTGATGATGAAGTGGGGTTTGGTTGATGGAGGAATGAATGAGAATGATGATTTTGATCTTGAACCTTAACCTAGATATGACTCTCTCTACAAAATCCCGGTATTGAAGAACATGCTAGATTTCCTATGGGAGAAAATAAAAACTTTGAAAAAGTTTGAGATTTTGTTGACAATAAAATGCATACAATGTAGGATTATTCCTTGAGGCTTTTTTGTAAAAGTTGTATACAAGTCTCTCCCTTACTTCGACGAGCATCTCAAGGCATTGCTCACGGATTTTTAGACTTACTTTCTTGAACTTTGGCTTTGGGATTTTGATCTTGCGAGAAATCATTGGAAACAACACATATGTAGTTCAATTTGCCTCTTTATCTTGGTTTAATGAGATTTTTTTTATCCAAGACACTTGCTTGCTTAGGTTTCAAACTATATGTCTAGTGTCCCACTTTCTTTCTCATCCACAAGGTCCTTTGTGTGGAAATCGAGGAAAATAGGGCAAAATTTCCTTATGTTTAGCTTTGTTGAAAACAAATGACAGTAGAATTTGTGCACTTAGAAACCTCTAGGAATATGATTCCTAGGGAAAGCAAGAGTGTCCAATTTCTTCAAGAGGTATTTGTTTCCCACAAGGTGTTTGAAATGTGGAGGTTTTTTTTTTTTTGTTTGTGAATGTTTGTTTTCAAGTGTTTATTTGGACCAAGCAATGTATTCTTTCCAAGCACTTTTACACTCCTAGGATGATGAGGCAATATCTTTTTGGGTTCCCACTTGGATAAATCTAGCTGCGCATATCTTGTGCGAATGGCTAAATGCTTGACCACACTGGCTCCCCTCCATGACACTCACTTATTTAGGTCAGCCAAGCATTAGTACCCATGAATCTCCCATGGCATACCTTCCATTTCCACAACAAGACCACATGTATAATGTGGGGTGGCTTCAAAGGACATAACCTTTTGCACCAAAAAGATAGAAAATGTTTTGTCCTTTTTCTAAATAAGGGGTTCTAATTCGGGCATTCCGTTCGTGGGGGATTATCCAACATTGGTGAGAGTCCATTGTTGTCCATCTTGTCAGAATAATCCTTGTGATTCTTGAACTTTCCTCAAGAATCCACACTTATATACCGGTTGGAAGTCGCTTGACTTTAGCGTGTTCCCGGTTAGGTCGTTCCCTTGGGTGAGTACTTTTTCCCACAAGACAGACCTCTAAGATAAACAATAGCGAAAAAACATTATTTGTAGTTCGGTCGACTTTTGTTTAAAAATAAAAGGAGAACACTCGCAATAAGTTTTATTCACACTCGCATGTTTTGTTCATTTTTAAGTGCCCAAATTGAAATGTGAAGACAATATTTTTGACAAGTTAATATCACCAAAATTCTTTTCATTCTCAAGATCGCTGTGAAGCGCGAGAGAAGCGCATGCACATTTCAATGATGTTAATTTGTGAAAAAGATTGCAAAACATGAAAGACACTTGTTCATTTTAAACCTCAAAGCAATGATGACTTATTTTTAAGCACCAAATGGAAATGTGAATTTTCCTTGTTCATTTGTGACCTTTCAAACCAAATCTAGTGTGTTTGCCTAATGTTCTTTTTAGCCCCTTGGCAACTTTTTAAAGGAAATTTGATTTTGTTAATTTTAGAACCCAAAGTAAAACTAGTGTCCTAAAATCAAAGAACTTATCAAATCCTTTATAGAGTTTTAAAAAACACTTTAGTGTTTAAAAAAACTTTGTGGAAAAGCAAACATGGTGCCATATAAAAAATTTTGCTTCTTCTTTTTAAACCCAAAGTAAAATTAGTTTTCCTAAGGCCAAAGATATTTAGCAAACTTTCTTAAGGAGTGTTAAAGAACACTTTTAGTGTTTAGGAACACTTCGGTTTTGTGGACATGGTATCATGATGGACTTCTTTCTTTGCTTTTCCTCTTCTCCAACCTGCAAAATGATAGAAAAACCAGAGAGCAATAATACAACAAACTAAGTTAATGCTAAAAATTAAAAAATTATCCAAATTTTAAAAACAAACTGTTTCCCACAGCAAAGTTTAGTAGGTGTGGTGTTGTTTAGCAGGTGCGGTGCTGTTTAGAAAACCAACGGTGCCATACAGTGCCGCGTGGTTGACTGTATGCGGTGCTCTGCAGAAACAGAGACTGTGGGTGCAGTGGAGTTTGTCATGTGGTGGAGTTTGGAAGCGGCGGAAGTTGGCAAGTTTTCAAATTTGAAACGCGGGAAGCAGTTGCGGTGCTACATGGTGTCATGGGTTCCTAGGGGTGAGGTGCAATACAATGCCGCATATGAGTCCGCGGTGCAATACAGGACCGCCTGAACTAGCCGTGGTGCAGTTTCCTGTATGTGAGCAAAAAACGTGAAAAACTGCAGAAAATTAAAAAAAACGTGATAAATATTGTTGCTGCCCTCCTTGTAGCACCAAAATGTGAACCCCTAAACCTGCAATTGCACAAAGACGACAAAAATTGTTAGTGTTAGATCAAAATGCAAGCAAATATGAAGGATTCCCCATGAAATCCACCTATTTAAGCTAATATTAGGAAATGAAGAGCAAAACTTAAATGATATTAAAGTAAATCCTAATCTAACCAATAAAATGATGATCTTATGGGGGAATTGGTGCCAATGATGTGTTGCAATTGGCCCTTTCCCAATTCCTAAGTAGCAATGATATGATTGATGAAGAAATGGTCAAATCTCCAAAGATATTTGAGCATAACCTTGGTGCAAATGTGAAAATATAATGGATGCTTGGATGAAAAGAGCAAAATTAGTTCTCAATTGGAGAGAGTAACTTTGCATGTGAATTATGGATGAGAAATGAGGAGAGAAGTCTCCAATTTATAGACTTCAATTTGGAAGAAGTGAGAAAGATTGAGCAATGTGGGACAAAGGATAATCCAATGGCATTGTGCCACTTTTCCACATGTGATTGGATGAGGAATGAACACATTTTGGCCAATGTGCATGATAAATGCATAAATTTGAATTTGAAATGTTGAGTTGACTTGTTGAAGGGGGAAGGGAAGTGAAGTAAATGTCACTTGGCTCAAGGTCAAGGACATGTAAGAAGTATTGAATGCCTTGTTGGAAGGACCAAGTCCACTTGGCCTTTTTTAATTCAAATGAGGGAATATTCCCTTTTGATGCTTTGTGAGGGAAAATAGAAGCATTAACAAATCAAAGTATTTGATTTATTGTGCAACTTGCATTCTCTAGAGGATTTTAGTGAGAGGGATTAACTTAATCAATGTTTTGATTAATTTAATGAAGAATTAGGTGATGTGACAATTTAGACTTAGATTGATGAATTAATTTAAGTCAACAATTGAGAATGATTTGATTTATTTAATCAAGAAGGAATATGTTAGATTAAATCAAATAAGGTTTTAATTTATTTAATTTAATAGGAATTTAGAGATTTTAATTAAATAAAATGATTTATTTAATTAAATAGATAAGCAATGGTTGATTTAACTTAATTGATTAATTTAATCATTGAAAGGGGAAGACTTAATCCAATGAATAGTGATTTATTGAATTAAAAGATAGAAAGTGATGAGATGCTGAGAATGTGTTTTAAGAGAAAACATTGTTAGTAATTGGGATCAGGTGTGCCAAAATGAACTTGTACATTTTCCATGTCTACACAACCTTCAAATTTAGCTTAGACATAAGATGTTTTATGTCTATTAAAATGTATTTAGTACTCCATCCCAGTAATCTGCCCAAATTGACCACATCAATTAAAGACTTAGAGTCTCCTTCAATATGCAGATTCCCTATCCCCATAGTGAAAACCAATTGAATTCCCTTTAGCAATGCTCTAGCTTCAACAATCATAGAGGATTAAAACCCAATCCCCCCCAAGTAATTGGCCACAAAATTTCCTTTGTAGTCTCTTATTATACCTCCTATACTTTCCCTTCCCAGGTTGCCTTTGGAAGCTCCATCAAAATTGAGCTTATGCCAACCACAGTCAAGAGGTTTCCAGATAGTGTTTTGATGAGCTTGAGATTTGGAGTTGTCAAAGGAATCAACCTCCAAATTTTGATGCCAACCCTTAGCCATTTTTATTTTCCACTCAATCAGTACCTTGTCCAAGATTTTCCCTTTGAAGAGAAAAATGATTTCAACGATAAGCTTTGCCCCTATACCAAAAATCTCCTTTGGGCTCATCTCAATGTTCTTGAATATCCTATTGTTCCTTTCTTTCCATAAACACCAATTGATAATGGGGGGACCTGATTCTAGATCTCACGAGGAATGGGGTGAAGGAAAGGCCCAAACCAGCCCAAAATGAAAGAATTAATGTCCTTGTTCATAGCCCATTGAGTACCCAACCTATCCAAATCCATATCCCACTCACTAACAACAAACAGATAGTGAAGAATCAAGTGGTCCATAGATTCTTCATTACACTTGAATAAAAAACATTTGTTGGGGATTTGGAATCTCCTTTTCCTCAAATTATCCTGAGTAAGAATCCTATTATGGCAAGTAGTCCACCAGAAATTTTTTTATCTTTGGGATCATGTGTCTATTCCAAAGCTATTTCTAGGGTCCGAGGGAAACACTCTAGTCTAACAATAGATTATGAGTCTTTTTAACAGAAATCTCCCCTTGCTTATCAAGAGACTACAAAAAATCATCCTCCATATTTTTCAACGGTAATCTTGTAAGAGAAAGTATGTCTTGCAAGGACTTGGCCAGGAGACACAACCCAGGAGATAAAGAGTAGTAAAGGGATAGGTCATTCCACCTTTGATCCCCTTGTAGGCCAAGGATATAATCCCTAATGTAAAGGCCAAAGAAATGTTGTGTCAGTCTCATCAGATTTCTAAATTTAGAATGGGCCAGAGGGGTTTCAAGTAACCAAGAATCTTTCCAGAATCTGATATTGCAACTATTTCCAATTTTCCATTTCATCCCTATCCTAAGAAACCCCTACAGACTCCAAATGTTCTTCTAGGGCAAGGACCCCGAGGGGTGATCTTCAGAGAGGCAATTAATCAAAGATCTATTTTGAAGATACTTAACATTCATAATTTTGCACCAATCTTTTTTGTTCCTCAGTTGATCCCAACCCACCTTGGCAATCAAAGCCTTGTTGATGTAGGGGATATTCCTTAGCCCCAACCCACCACAAGGTTTAGGTTTACATACTTTGTCCCATTTGACCAGAGCAAACTTTTTCTTTTCCTTGGTCCCTGAGCAAAGGAAATTCCTTTGAATTTTTTCAAAATTTTCAGCTATCAAAATATATCTAGAAGTTAGGGGCGACTTCCTTAACAGTAAGAGGTAAACCAAGATATATTGAAGGGAGAGAAAAACTCAAGAAACCAAGAACAACAGTCGCACAAGCTTGCAGAGAAGGAGTGTTATTGAAGAAATAGATCATTCTTTTATTATAGTTAATACATTTCCCAGAGCGAGCAACATAGTTGTTGAGATAATTTTTACATTTCCCTTCTTCAATTACAAAGGCTTTCCCAAAGAGAAAGGTGTCATCCACAAATTGTTGAATAACAATAGGCTCTAAAGAAGAGGCAACCTTAACACCTTTAATGGCCTCCTCCGACAACAAATTTTAAATATTCCTACTCCTGACATCCGCTACCATGATGAAAAGATAGGGTGAGAGGGGATCCCCCTACCTGATGCCTCTCCCAACATTAAAGAAGCCCCAAGGAGTCCCATTAACAAACACATAATACTTTATTGTGGATATGCATTCCATTCAAAGGTTGACCACAAGTTGACCAAAGCCAAACTTAGCTAGAACTTTAGGAATGAAGTCCCATAACACCTTGTCATAAGCTTTTGAAATATCTAATTTGAGGGTTGTGGTGACGTTGTTACTTCTATCCATTGAGTGAAGAAATTCATGTGTAGTTATAGTAGCATCCAAAATATGCCGAGTAGGAACAAATCCTTTCTGAGTGGGGCTGATAATTTTGTACAGGAGGGGTTTCAGATGATTCACCAAGATTTTAGAGAGGATTTTATAAAATTATTGCAAAGACTGATGGTCCTAAAATCGGTCATAGATTGGGGATCATAAATTTTTGGAATTAATGCTATAAAATTATGCTTCAATTGTTTGATAATCTTACCAGCTTTGAAGAAATACCTAGTAGCCAATATAAGGTCCTCACTCATAATCTCCTAGAAAATCTAGAAAAAAAGCTAGGGGAAACCATCTGGGCTAGGCCCTTGTAAGCCCCCATGCTGAAAGTGGCCATCCTAACTTCCTCAAGAGTGACAACACTAAGGATGCAAATGTTATCATCCAGATTAATTTTGGTTGGGAGAGGGTCCAACAACAGATTGTCCATAGCCGGATTAGAAGCCTCAGCAGGGGCTAGATAAACCTTCTGAAAATAGTCTCCCACCAACATGCCGATTTGGGTGGGCATCTTGATCACAGCTCCCTACTCATCATGTACCATAGTTATTTGATTTATTTTATTGTGTTTTAGGGAATAAAAATGAAAGGAGGTATTTTTGTCCCCATCTTGTAGCCATTGAACTCTAGATTTATGTTTCCAAAAATCTCCTCTTTCCTTAATATTTTCTCCCACTCCCTTCGACTCTCTCTTTCATGGTTGCAGGTTGGAAAAATGGCATCCCCATCTTCCATTTTTTTTGGATAGTCTTCAACTTATCCCCCAAAACTCTTTTCTTCTAGAAGACATCTCCAAAAACCCTTTTGTTCCAACCTTTCACCATACATTTAATATGTTTAATTTTATAAAAGATCCTGAACATGGGTGAACCACACACATGGATATTCCACCATTCAAATTTTTTATTCTTAAAATTAGGATGAGAGTTCCACATAATCTCAAACCTAAAGGGGAAGGGTCCAACAAAAGAAAGATCATTCATGAATAAAAACAAAGGGTTATGGTCAGAAACAGTCATGGGCAAAGCAAAAAGGTTAGTGCTAAGCAAGGCAAACTAGTTGCAAGAGCAACAAAACCTATCTAGTTTGACTTCAATTAAACCTTCCCTAAGGCACCTGTTGGTCCAAGAAAAATATTGGCCTAATAGGTCAATTTCAATCAGACCAGAAGAACTTAGGAAATTTTCTAGATCAGCCATGCTGTTAGAGTAATCCACCATACCACCACTTCTCTCGGGAGGATATAAAGGGCAGTTGAATTCCCCTACCACCAACCAGCGAGACCCCCTATTATTTTTTAACCTATCAGATAGATCTTGCCACATGGAATTTCTATCATTCCTTTGGTTAGGAGCACATAAATTAATAAGCGACCAAGAGCCACCCAGGTAAGAAAATAAGACTCCCACACTACTTTGGAAGGATAATAGTTTAGTATCGTTGATCCTGGATGGGTTCCATAACATAGTGAGCCCACCAGATGCACCCTCAGCATTACTCCAAGAGTAAATAACACCCAACCATATATAATTAGCAATACTATCAAAATTTAATTTTTTCATTTTAGTTTCCTATAGCAGTAAAACTTCAATCTTATCTTCTAAAACATAGTTTTTCAGTGCAAGTTGTCTATGTGAACTATTCAATCCTTAGACATTCCAAGATAGAACCTTCATTTTTTACTCTTCTTTGAGGACACTTCCAATTTCCTCTATTTACCAATTGCTATCTCATTCATTGTATCCCTTTGTCTGGTTTATCGCTAGCTGGGTCTACGCAGTTTAGATTCACCACCCACATCCACCTTATTATTTTTCCCTTTTTTGTTTGGGGTTGGCCATGCCTCTTCTTCTAAAAATTTCTCTTGGTTTAAATCCACTAAATCCAAGACAACTTTCTCAATTTTAACTTGGATTTGGAATGAGTAATGAAGTCTGACGTAATAAACTATCCCAATGAATCACTTATGATTTTCAAAATTGATTCATCCCAATACTCTAGAGGCAGACCAGGGAGGCAAACCCAAACCGGTGTTTCCTTATTAAGATCCACTACAGGGTCCAACCCTGGCTTCTAGTGGCATAAGGCCAAATTGTGCTTCCCATACACTCAAGGCCCAGAAGAGAGGACTACAACCAAATCATCTGAAGTCATGAACTTGAAAAAAAAAAACCCTCCTATCATAGCACATATGTCCACACTTCCCTTGAGGTTCCATTTAGCTGCAACCTATCTCTAAACCATATCCACAGAAGGTCAAAAGGAGAGAAAATGACCCACCACCACATTTTCCATTGAGGAAAGAATCATATTGCTGACTTAATCAGAAATAGAGAAATTCGTGCCTGAGACAATGAACTCCTCTTCTAGGTGAGGAGCGGTGACCTTAGTACTCTGACTACCATTAGTCAGTACATCCTTCCAACCTTTAATCTCTGGGAGGACCGCAATTGCCGACACTTCCACACCAGATTGGACCAAAATCACGGGTGACCCAGGCTGATCCAAGATCACGGGACCTTAGACTCGGACAAGCTAGGAGTAGCTCCCAAGGGACACAAGTCTTCATGTGACATGGCGAGGCTCGAGTCAGGAGGGGACATAGAGGGACCGTGGAGTACCCCGAAAGTAGAATCCACCATGTGTGCAAGTTGTTCAAACACAGACAGAGGAGAGGGAAGCCACCTTAAAATCATATCATATTGTGTATATTTAGTGAAGGGGTTTATTGAATTCAATGTTGTAACATCTTCCTAGGCTAAAATCATCCAACACTATAAGGAGAATATGGAGAAATTATTGCAAGAGACTTGTTGCAAGCTAGAGAAATTAATGAGATGAAATATTAATGAGAGATATCAAGTTGCCTTAAAATCATAACATATTGTGTATATTTGGTGAAGGGGTTTATTGAATTCAATGTTGTAACATATTCCTAGGCTAAAAATATTCAACACTACAAGGAGAAGATGGAGAAATTATTGCAAGAGACTTGTTGCAAGCTAGAGAAGCCTTTAGAAGGTTGTCTGAATTTTTTTATTCTAATGTCTTGTAGTTTGTTTTACATATTAATGAGATGAGATATTAATGAGATATCTCAAGTCACCTTAAAATCATAACATATTGTGTATATTTGGTGAAGGGGTTTATTGAATTCAATGTTGTAACATCTTCCTAGGCTAAAAACATCCAACACTACAAGAAGAAGATGGAGAAATTATTGCAAGAGACTTGTTGCAAGCTAGAGAAGCCTTCAGAAGGTTTTCTGTTTTTTTTTATTCTAATGTATTGTAGTTTGTTTTACATAACTTGTTTAAATTTCTTGTTATAAACATGAGTTATTTTCTTGAGTTTTAGTAAGTTTTTTTAAGAAGCAATATTGTGTAGTTGACCTATAATAGATTCTAGGGAAACCAAAGGTAGAGTGTTGGTGGTGTTTAGTCTTTTGTTCTTTGTGAAAAGTTGTAAGAATTTATATTTTCATAGTTAATAGATGAAGAAAATAATATTGTTTCTCTATTATTTAATCTAGATTTTAGGGGATTTAACAAATCTCTAAGTGTACATTTAATGTTGTTTTATTGTGATTAGTTAATATTCTAGCAAAGTGGATGTAATTTTTTTTTATCATAACATATGGGATATTGTGACTAGTAATGGATCAACAATAATATTTTATGAAATTTATTATTTTGTTTGAAACCATAAATAAACTTACAATATGTTTACACTAAAACTTTATAGTATTCATTATATTCCCAAAAGATTTTTTCATTTTAATCTTAGTCTTAAGTTGATCAAACCTTTTAATCAAATAAATATATTTTTTATGTAATTCATGTGTCTTAGATCAATAAATTGCTATTAGGAATATCAATAATTAATCTAAAAAATATTATACAAATTTTATTTTATACACATATAGGATGGTAATTTACAAATCTATGTAAACATATCTAGCTTTAATAAAATAAAGTCTAACATTAATAATAGTTTTTAGTGATAAATAAATTAGATTTCTCTTTTTCCATTTAAAGTTTAAACTTTATTTACAAGTTAAGAATAATTGCATTTCTTGTGGTATTTAAATGGAAAACCCTCCCAAGTTCAACAAATATTAAATTGTAGAGAATATTATACCTACTTGTTTTAATAGGCCTAAACTACTTACATTTTGATTATAAAGCATCACTTGATCTATTATCCTAGCTTTGTATCCTAGAGCTAAAGGATTTCATAACTACATCTTCTCGAAATATAATTGATTATAATACCAAAAAAATGGTGTATTTTTTGGGGATTGCCATTTCTAGGTTTTTCTTTTAGTGTTATAGTATTTAATAATCTTTTAATTTGAATTATGTTTTTGTTATCCTCGAATCTGGCTATGCTTGATTCATGGGATAACCCCCTATGAAACTTTTTTGTTTCATAGGCCTATGCACTCTAAACACGCAAAACAAGATAAATTTTAATTTTCTTTTAAGTGTGGCCCTGAGCCTCAAATCGTTCCCTCAAGCGTTCTCCTTTTTTCAAAAAGCTTCAAAATAAGTATTTTGTCATTTTTCACTTTTGGGAGATAATTTTTTGGCTCATATAAGGGCGTTGATTTTCACTACCCCTACATGAGAGAATTTTTTTAAGTATGTAGCCATGCTGATTTTGAGTGCCACAACACACTTCAACTTTTTGTCAAGTCTATGATGAGAGAGCGAAATTTTTCAACGCCTTTCCATTTATCCAAGTTTTTGAAAATGTAGGAGCGGTATTTTTTACCATCCCTACATTCTCCCTCCCCTTCACACATGCATTCATTAATGACTTTTAAATGTTTTAAAATCATTTTAAATCTTCATTATTTGTTGTTTTGTTCTGTTTGTTCTCTTTCTACCTCTTGTAATTGATTTTGCTAAACCCCAAGATCTCGGCTTCAAATAATTTAGGAAAATTTCTTTCGTTCAGACGATCTAGGGTTTGTGTCTCTATCTTTTTCTTCAAGTACGCGTCTTTCTTTTTTCTTTTTCTTTACTAGGTTTTGCTAGTTTTATAATCTATGCAATGTTTTTTGTTTAAGAATCATGTAAGATGTAATCACTTTATTCCCTTTTTTTTCTATTTATTTATTTTTTCTTCCCATGATTAATGCGTACCCTACCTTAGTTTTTCTTTTATTCTTAGGGTCATTTGGTTATTTAAATCTTTTCTATTTCATTGGTTTTTGTTTACCTTTATCATTGATCATTTGAGGCATCATAATTTGAAGCCCTAGTCATTTATCGAATTTTTGAAGCATTGTTTTCTACCTTTTTTGTGTATTGAGGATCTTCCCAAACAATATGAAGAGGTATTAGTATTTTCCACCTTTACAAAACCTAGTTTCCTTCTGTAGACTTTGATATATACAAGCAGTATATTTTAGCGCTTTTACATTGATGAAGAATGAATGTCAAGATGCTAAAAAATATCGCTCGAGCATGAAATTCCCCTAGCATATGCAGAGGCAATAAAAAATAACACCTTAACATTTTGTTTTTTATTCCCCCAAAGTCTAAGATGTAGGAATGGTAAAAATTACCACTCCTATAAACATAAGAAATTCCCTGAATATGTAAAAGCGGTAAACAAATCAACTTTGACATGATTACTCTCCAAGTGAAAAGGATATAAAAGTGTTAAAAATATCCACCCTTGCATAAAGTACCTAGATCTTTACCCAAAGATGTAGAGGAAGTCTTTTTCAGTGCCTATGCGTAAATTTGATTTTCCCAAATATGTAAGGGCACTGATTTTCAGCGCCCCTACACTAAAAACTAGAAATTTCATTAACACTCAAAATCCTCCAAAAATGCATTCTGAGTTTCATTCCTTTCGCATTCGCTCAATTTTTCTCACTCCATTGCTCATGCTTGCTCTCTTAAATGTACTCACTTTTCTTTCTGCATTCCCATGCTTCACAAATGCATATTCTCCTAACATTGAATAAATCCATGTTTCCTTGCAGTTATCTTTAATCTCCTATTAGGTGTCCTTTAGAAACACTCATTGAATTTTTTTAGTGATCTCTTGGTGTGTTTAATGACAACAGAGGAGTCTCCTTCTTCAAGCAAGAGATATAAGACAAAGTACAAATATCAAGGTGTCTACTCGCCTACACTTTTCACATCCAAGATCGATGAGATCAAGGATACTAAGATCGAACATCTTGACATGCAAGAATTCATTGATGGAACAAAAAAGCAGCCCTTGGAGAAGGATCTAGAGGCCATTGTCCACAAAAATCTTCTTCAGGTAGCCTCTTTTCCAGTAGTGGCACGTTGTCCAAAATTAATTCTACAAGTTGCCTCACACTATGTTAGAGATGAAATAAGTGTTAGAGACTCATCATGACAAATTATGATGAGATTGGATGCAGATTTCTTTGATGTAGTCTTCAAGGTCCCAACCATGGAGAAGTATACAAACATGTCTATTCAACACGCTCAGGAGGCTTATGATAGGGATCAAAATGAATCCAAGTAGTTGATCAACACAAAATGGTTAAAAAATCCAAGGCCCACAAATTCAAGATGGCCTAAAAGTCTTCCACACAACGACTTCAAAGAAGATGTTTGTGGTATGATCACTCTGATAAGTAGAACGAAAGGATAGTCAATTTCATCAAATTTTCAAGAATGGATGTATGAGTACATCAAGATCATCAATAGGAAGAACGCTCACATTGATTTGGGTGCATAGATTAGTGATGAAATTTGCAAACAACTTATCAATGTGCTTTCTACCCTGAAGTTCTATATGATCTTATACCTAGTGTATGTTGTGGTTGCAATGAGACAATATCCAAGTAGATCAACAAAAGGAAATAGGAGTGATGTGCCAATTTATGATTTATATTCTTATATCAATTTAAGAGGTGGCATCAAACATTTCAGAAGAGTGAACGATACTTTCTTCGCTCCTTTTCTATTTATGTTCAATCCATCCTTAGAAAAGAAAAGGGTTTCTGATGAGGCTTGGAAGGTTGTATTTTCTTGCGATTCCCCACCTTTACATACCTAAGGGTAGGATGCTGCACAAGATGCCCTTATATTTTTCCAATATATCCTTCCAATAAGTGGGTCTTAATAGAGTTATGCAAACAAATTATCATAGTGCATTAAGAATGTCAGACCATTCATAAAGCAAGCATTAGGTTTCTGATTTCTATTGGAATATATTCAATTCAAATTGTATAGAAAGAAAAATTAGTAGCCCCAAAAATGAAAATTATGACTATAAGGAAATACATATATAGACATGATTTTGATTATAGAGGCATGAAAATAAAAATCAAGAAGAGTCACAGTCATGTTTACCACTTTGAGGATATATGGGTAGAGTGCAAGGATAAAGAATATATCAAGAGAATGGATTTATGTATATTTATTATTGAAAAAATCATTGATCTAGGCTTGGTGGATCTTCCAAAAGACTTTTAAGATCCTGGTGATATCCTAAATATTGCTTATGATGAAAAAGAGATAGAAAGTAAGCCCTTTTCTCTTATCCAATGGTAAAAAAAATAGAATAATTCTATTCGGCAGAGGCTTGCTCCCATTTTCAGCAACACAAGTGAATGGTTGCAAAGGCGAGGATTTCAATTGAAATCTTTAAGGATAGAGTCTGAGGGTGAAGTGTCAAAAGGAGAAGAAATTCAAGAGCAAGAGATCTGAACCAAGCATAAATCAAGTGTTGCTCCCTCTTCATCATGTAGAGGGCCAAAAATTATATTTACTTAAGGGAAGAGGATAGCACAAGCTAAATCAAAGGAGAAAACTATTGAAGAAGGGAAACCATTTGGGGAAGAATAAGAGCCTAAATCAGAAGAGCAACCTAAAGAAGAAGAAGAAGAAGAAGAAGAAGGTGAAATTTAAGAATATGGAGAAGACTAACTATCAGAGGAAGATCAAGAAGAGGAGGAAGGTAATGAGGAAGCTGAAAGGCATGATGAAGAAATGTGGTTTTCTCCACATGAGAACATTGTTGAAGATCCTCCTCATACATCATCACCTTTTATTGCCACAACACCTCACACTCTTCCTATTCCCACTTCTCCTCCACATCCTTTACCCATTTTAGCTCCACCTACAATAGGTTTTCATGCACTAAAATTAACAATTCCCTTGTCAATGCATTCAATTCATTCTACTCCTCTTGTAGGGTAAATTTTGTTAAGTATGGATGTTACCTCCAATTCTCCATCGCCAATTCTAAGTTTGTCTTCTCCATCATTTGAAATTTGAGCTGATTTTGATCAATTCATGAATGAATCATTACAAAATACATCAAATTTACAGACATTGGGAGTAGTGATGACTGAGACAACACCAGTTGTGAGTACAATAGTTGTTTCTACAAATGTAGCTACTACACAAGAATTGGTAGTAGGTGAAAGAGCTAATGATTCATTCCTTCCTCCATGGTTAGCTTCACAAGTATCTTAAAAAAATAAGTAGGTGGTTTATCTTGATGAATTAGATCTTGAGGAGATAGCTCTTCCAAAACCCAAGGGGAAGAAAAATCCAAAAATTCACTCTAGGTTGCATGTGGATAAATTAGGATATAAGTATGTTGATCTTGCAACACCGCCATAAGGTAAGAGTGAAGTCAGCATGGAGGATTATACCATCACAAGGATTGAACTTGGGAAATTCACGAATGCAAGTGCCAAAGAAGATGCTCAATTAACTCTAAATGATTTAATGGAAAGGTTAGATAAATTAGAGGAAACTAAAAACATGTACAAGGAAAAGGTTAAGAACTATGCTTCTGTATTGAGAAAAATCACGAGGACTTCAGAGAATGTGCAACATATGGCAATGATGAGTATTGAAGAACCTATGGTACAAAAGGTTGAAAAAAATTATTCTAAAGGTAAAATTCTATATGATTTTGTTGATAGATAATGGAAAAAGTTTCACAACTCATGACTATTGTAAAAGAAAGAATTGCATAGATATCTAAGATGAGTCTAGAGCTAGACAAGACAGTGCATACACTTTCTACCAAGCAAAGAGAAATGGATATAAATCTCGAGTCATGGCTATAGTTAAAGGAGATGAAACTAAGCAAGTCAGTGGAAGTTGTGGTTATTCCCAACAAAGAAAAGTATGTGGAGATTAAAGAATCTATTAGAAACTGCATAAAAGTCTTCAAAAATCTCATCAAGGATTCTCAACAAGTACATGAAGATGTTGAAGAACATTGAGTTATCATGGTGAGCAAAATTAAAGATTTACCAAGGATACTTCTTCATGAAGATCACACATTTATTCCGACAAGTGAGATTGTCCAAGTTTTCAAGGAGGTTATCCAAAAACTAGTGGAAGATGAAGATTTCTCATTGGCTTCAATGGATACTTTGGGTGATATAGAGTTATCCCTAGACAATCTCAAAATGCATCTAGAAAGATGTAAAAAGGCTTTTTCTATTGTGATGAAGTCTGTCACGAAGATCCATACTATCATTGATTACATTTTTGGACCAGACGTAACAACAATGCAAGAGATCATGAAGAAGTATGAAGATTTTTTATCCAAGAGAAAGGAACCATAAATATTTTTTCTTTTCTAGAGATAAATAGATTTATATGCTTTCTCTATACTTTATGTAATATAATTACTTATAAAAAAAAGTATGTTCTCCTACATTCAAGGACATCACCTTTGAATGAGTCAATAATTAGTTAGGGTTTTTCCAAGATTAGCTCTCTTCTCCCATCTATAAATATGAGAGAGTTCTATTGTATTATTTACCTTTTGTCTTATGCAACAAAGTGTTACTCATTTGTGAAACAATTTTGAAACTTTGAGTTATTACTATGAAACTATTTTTCAATCAATAAATAAGGATAAATTGCATACCAAACTTTGTGTTGGATCAATTTCAATGAATGTGAATGTTCTTATGTCTATCATATTGAGTTATCTTATTATTGGAGTGAAATAGCAGTGTTTTATTAATTGAGATTGGAGGTCTTTTGAGTTAATTTGCGTAGACTTTGTGCTATGCCTTTTGCTTGGAATTACAAAATTGCTGATAATATTGGTGAATGATCTATAAGAATTTATGCTTATAATTTCTCATGTTGTTCATGGATTTGATTGTGAATTCTATTGAAGACTTTGTGCTTCATTTGTAATGCTGGTTACTTTATTGGAGAATTCTTTATTGAAGACTATGAAATGACTTTGTGTCTCTGTGAGCCTTCTTATTATGTATCTTTTATCATATGGTACTCCTAGACTATGATTTGACAAGTTAGAAGTATTAGAAATTACCACTTAGGTTTTATTTAATGTTGTAGAGCATCAAGAAATAAAAACCATGAAAAATTGTAAACATATTCTCTGAAATAAGAGAGAATCATGAATGTGACACACCCCCATATGATTAGTTTAGTGTACATATTGTAAAGATTAGAATAGTTTACTTTAGTTTTGGTAAGAAGTAAGAAGGGTGCCTCCCCTTCTGAGGGGAGAGATTCTACCTCACATAACTGTGGCTGAAATTCTAGTTTTGTAATCTGTAAAGAGATTACAAAATTTTCACCCAACAGTTTTTTGGTGACCCTGTTGGGGATTGAAGCACACAATTGAAGCCTCGTGCTTTTGATTTAATTGAATAAGCACTTGAATATACTATTGTGATCTTGTGTATATTTTTATTATTAAATCCTCTTTTGTTTAAAATTCTACATTTTGGATGACAAAAGTTATACATGAGGTTTAAGGGCACAAGGTGCGGTGGATCCATTTTTCCAATTTTTGCAGTGACATAACATTCTTCCTTCTCCTTTGTGAACAATATCATCACTACAACGTACTGCAAGTTATCCTCCACAAATATTAAGATCACCACTTCCCAGTGAATCTTTTGTCCTCCATAGAGTTCCAGTTCAGGTACCTATTATTCAAATCACTATGGCTCAACCACCACCTCCCGGACCTTATGGAAATGCTTTTGGTCTTCTCAATTTTGTGGGTTCTTTACATTAAATTCCACATGTTTCACGAAAGAACATCCCAAAATTTATGGCAATGGCAAACAACATCCAAATGAACACATCATTGACTTCTACATTGTTTGTGGTGTTCTTGGCATTGAACTTGAAGATGTTGTTGTAAGATTGTTTGTCAAAAATTTACAAGGAGTAGTTGTTGAGTGGTTCTACATTCTTTTTCCGACTATGGTTACTAACTAGAATACTCTCCACACCAATTTTGAAGAAAGATTCAAACCCGATGAAGATTCATGCACTTTGTTAGCTCAACTTGCAACCATGAGGAAAGAAGCCCATGAAACCATGCATGATTTCATGGCCAAGTTTAATAACCTGGTGACAAGGATTTCCACAGAGGCTAAACCAACAACCCATAATCTAAAGTGATTCTTCATCAATATGAAACTTCCATAAGTAAGCTTCTTGTTGCATAGGGAAGTCATTCCTAATCTTGAAGTTGCTCAAGCACTAGCAACAAGTGTTGAAGATGATTTGATACTTTCTAGTAAAATAAGAAAAAATTCAAATAAAAAAGGACAAGCATCAAATTCTTCATCTTCAAATACCAACTCAATTTTTTTTGATCCTATGGTTCAAAGTTTGGAAAATGATTTGTTGTCCTTGAAGAAGAAAGTTTCAAATAATTCCTACGAGGATATTCATAGAAGGACCTTCCCAAATTATTCCAAAAATAGAAATCAAAATCATCTTCTTGCACCAAAAGAAAGGCTTTCTCTAGAATCTCCACCTACTAATGGAGATGTGGGGTATTATGAAGCTGAGCAAGATGAGTATGCACAACTGGATTATCCCATGAAGGAAAATTCTGATTTATTTCAAGATGAAGAAATCGAACCATCTGGCGACTCCAATATTGGCTATTTGCAAGTAGCAAATGAATCTAATGATGAGGACTTAATAACTAATACATATGTTGTTTTCACGTGGTCACAAAAAAATTAGCTTGATCAATCTCAAGTTGTTGCTCCACAAGCAAAGGACAAGACACCGATAACTATTGCAAAAAGAGGATCTCCTTTGCCTTGGCAACTGAAAGAGAAAAAAATAAAAAAGTAAGTGCTCCTCGTCCTCCTCCCGCAGTTCTTGTTGTCCCAAAGGCCAATTTCTAGGTTCCTAAGACTAGTGTTACTTTTTTTAAACCTATCAATGGAGTTACCCCATCTTCTTTTCAAAGTACCTTTCAAGCTTTCAACATTATAGATCATGCAAAGAGGAAAAAAAACCAAATGTTTGAAGCTAAACCTCAAGGCTAATCTCGATCAATTTGATGGGCTATTCAAGTTTGTTACAGACAAGGGGATTTTTCCTATTATGGAATCCACCTTAAAAGTTCATTCTACCCCGAAACCAAAGCCTCCAAAAAATAACCTAGTTAGTGTTCCTGCAACTACTTTTGGAAGGATTGATCCATTCTATATTTCCTTACTTGTCAATAGATTTAAATTGAGTAATTATGTTATAAACTCTGGTGCATCTAAAAAAATTATGCCCACTAAGGTAGATACTTCCTTGGTTTTGAATCTTACAAAAAAATTTGGCCATTGTTTCTCTATGGAGAACAAGCACATACCTCTAATTGGGCAGATCAAGGATGCACAGTTTTCCTTTGCTGCATATCTTGGGAAGAAGATCAAGATGAAAGTCTTGGTAGAAGATGTCCTAGTATCCTATGGTATTCTACTTGGATGGAATTTTTGAAAAGATGTAGGAGGGGATCTTAACATGGATATGTCAAAGGCTAGGATACCTGTAAAGGATGTAATGCAAAAGTTGGTTCTTGAAAGGGTCAAAATTCTCAATCACTAAGTCCGATGATCTGAGAGCTCAAATTTTATTTTATTCTTTGGGTGTTGGAACTTATTATTTTCAAATAGATGAAGATGTTGAATCTTCAACAAGGAATACACAACATGAGTTAGAAATTTTTGATTCTTCTCCATCGAAAAATGAATCATCATCAAATGATTTGTCCATCTCATATTATGAAGCTTCATTGGATGATGAAGATACCGATTTTGATACTACCAATCTTGATGATCCAAATGATGTTTGGATAATTGAGTTCGATGGTAGTTGTTCTTCTACCAGTTCAAGAGCCGAAATTATTTTTGTCTCTCCAAAAGAGAAGGTCTTTCCTTCTGCTTTCAAACTACAATTTGACAATACTAATAACACAACCAAATATGAAGCTTTATTAGTAGGTATGCAAGTTGCAAGTAATAAAGGAATGAATAATCTTCATGCTCAAGGTGTTTTTGAGTTGGTAGTCTTCCAAATAATAAATTTATACCAAACTAAGAATGATAGACTCTGGAATTACCGTAACCTCGTTTGGGATTGCATTGAGGAGTTCAGTGCTTTTGATATTTTTGTAGTTCCAAGGGAGTATAATGATAGAGCTGATTCTTTAGAAGTTTCAACCACGCTCCTAATACTACACAAGGATTTTAATGGACATAACTATACCATTGAGTTGGTCTTTCACCCAAGTGTTTCTGAAAACTCAGATAATTGGAAAATTTTCAATGATGATCATCAGATTGTTGCCTTTTTCGGAAAGGCATTTTTTTTTTATGAGTTATAATTTGAAGGAAGTGATTTTCCACCCTAAGAATCTATCTATGAAGTTGATCTAGTTATAGGTGAAGATTTCCTTCAGCTCAAAGGAAATTAAATTCCCAAGGGGTTGGTATCCCTTGAAAGACTTTTGAAAAAAATGATCATTATGTCAAAAAGAAATAGTCTGATTCTGATTCATCAAATGATATTGAGCAGATCAACTTGGGGATTGAAGCAGATCCTAAGATGGTGAATATCGAAAAATGTTGCACAGTTGAAGATAAAGAACAATCTATTGAATTGCTATGGAAATACATGGATGTGTTGGCCTATTCTTATGAATATTTGAAGTCTTTTCATCAAAAGGAGGTGTCACATGAAATTCCACTCAAAGCTAGAGCATTGCCTTACAAACAGAAGCAAAGGCAATATAATCCAATTTTTTTTGGAACTATCATATCATAAATATAAAAAATGTTGAATGCACGAATCATATTCCCTATCCATCATTCAACATGGATAGCAAATATTATTCCTGTTCACAAAAAGAACGGTGAAATTCACATATGTGTGGATTTCCGAAATTTGAATCAACTATCACTGAAGGAAAACTATCCTCATCTAGTGATGGACCAATTTCTTCAAATGGTGATGGGGTCTGAGATGTTTTCTATGCTACATGGTTTCTCTGGTTACAACCAAATAGAGGTCAGTTGATATGATCAGCACAAGACTGCTTTTGCAACGCCATGGGGTAGTTTAACATACTGTAGAATGCCTTTTGGTCTTATCAATGCTAGTTCCACATTATATCTTGCAATGGACTTGGCTTTCCATGATGTATTAGTTAATTTCATCATAGTCTACCTTGATGATCTTACATTTTTTTGGAAAAAGCATCATGAGAATTTCTACCATTTGAGACAAGAATTGGAGAGATGTTAACACAAAATTTCCTTGAATCCAAAGAAGTCAATTTTTGGGGTTACAAAGGGTAAGCTTCTTGGACACATTTTGTCTAAGGAGGGTATCAAAATTGATTCCAAAAGGATCAAAAGTATTCAAGCTCTTAATTTTCCATCAAGTAAGAAAGTCATTCACTCCTTCTTTGGGAAGGTGAAATTTCTGTGAAGATTTGTACCAAATTTTGTAGACAAGACTCATCATATTGTTAATATGATGAAAGGAACTTCCTCTTTTCATTGGACTACAAAAGGAAAATGTATGTTTGATTATATCAAAGAGTTTATTGCTCATGCACCATTGTTATTATGTTCAGACTACATGAAGGAATTCATCATGTATAGTTATGCTTTTGAGCATACACTTTCAACAATCTTGGTGCAAGAGAATAGTGAGGGGTTTGAATCCCCAATTGCATTCATGAGTTATCCCTTGAAGAATCATGAACTAAAATATTCGTAGATGGAGAAACATGTTTTTGTTGTGGTTAAGGTAGTGAAAAATTTCAAGTTTTACATCCTTAACAACCATGTCAGAGAATTGGTTCTAGATTCAACTATCAAGTCCATCTTGACACAACAAGAATTTGGTATGAAAAGGGGCAATTGGATTTCCAAGATATAGGAATACAATATGGATATCAAGCCTACCAAGATGGTGTGTGGTCGAGGTTTATGCTAGCTTATTGCTGATAATAATCCCAATGAAGAAGTCACAAATGAGGAGGTGAGTGCTAATGATTTTCCAATGGTTTTGTTTGTCAATACTACTTATGTATGGTACTCAAACATTACTCATTTCCTCGCATATGGAGAATTTCCATATCACTTGACTCCCAAGGAGAAAAGAAATATCAAACTCAAATAAGAAAATTATGTCCTATGGGATAATGGTTTGTATAAGCAAGGTTTGAATGGTACTTTCTTGTGTTATGTTGATAAAGCACAACAAGAAAATTTTCTGAAGTCTTTTCATGACTTAGCTTTTGGAGGACACTTCTCTGCACTGGTTACAACGCACAATTTTTTGAGGGTGAAGTATTATTGGCCTACACTTTTCCAAAATGCGTACTCTTGGGTGTGTAAGTGCGAACTATGTTAGTAGTTCATAGGCAAACCAAAGTTGGCAACTCTACCCCTCAAACTAGTTGTCATTGAAGAGCCTTTTTGGAAGTGGGGCATTGACTTCATCGGGGTAGTAAATCCACCCTCAAGTGCAAGACACACCTATGTCCTCACTACAATTGAATATAACACCAAATGGATGGAGGCAATACTAGTAAAGCCTGCTACTTCAGAGGTGGTATGTAATTTCTTGAAGGAAAACATCATATCCAGGTTCGGTGTGTCAAACAAGATTGTTGCAAACAATGCTTCCGCTTTCTCTTCAAGAGAAATCACAAATTTTTTCTTTGAGCATGGTATTACATTGTCACACTCATCTGACTATTACCCTCAAGGTAATGGCCAGGCTGAATCCAGTAACAAGAACTTGGTGACTATCATTTGCAAGCTTGTTGACGAGAATAAAAAGTTGTGGCACAAAGTGTTATATGATGCTTTATGGGTAGACATGATTACTCCAAAGCGAGTGATTGGCATGTCCCCACTTCAACTCCTTTATGGGTTGAATGCTGAAATTCCCATTACATTGGAACTACCCGGCCTCAAGTTGGCTAAGGAAATTAAGGATGAGACTTTTGAAATTTTAGTTGATAAGCGTATCATCTATCTCTCTAAATTGGAGGAGAAACGAGTTCAAGTGGTGAACCGTATTACACAACATCTAGAATAGGTGAAAAATATTTTTGACAAGAAGGCAAAGTCTCATGATTTTTCTGGTTGGAGTTCTCGTTCTCTTGTGGGATAAGAGAAGAGAGCCAAAAGGTATACATGGCAAGTTCAACTCACTATGGATGGGTATGTTCAAGATTCATTGCTTCATGATGAAAATAGCTTTCTTTTGGCATATGAAGATGAAACATCATTTTCTCTTCCACATAGTGGGCAACATCTGAAACACTTTACTCAATAAGGTGAAAAATGTTTGATGTAAATATTTGTATAGTATTTGTATCTTTTTATTATTAAGTCTTTTGAGTCTTTTTATATTTTCACCCGGCTCTATGCCCAATGGATGGATAAAGGCACTTAGAGTTTGGAGTTCTTATTTCTTCAATCATTTCAATGAATGACCGAAGGAAGCTCCCAACCTAGAGCCAATTGTTATCCTCAAATCCGGTTGTGCTTGATTCATGAGATAACCCCCTATGAAACTTGTCTATTTTATAGGCACATGCACTCTAATCATGTAAAACAAGGCGATTTTTAATTTTTTTTTATGCATGGTCCTGATCCTCAAATCATTCCCTTGAGTGCTCATCTTTCATCATTTTTTGAAAAGCTTCAAAATAAGTATTTTTTTATTTTTCACTTTTAGGAGTTAGATTTTTTTTGGCTCATGTAAGGGCACTAAATTTCACCACCCCTACATGAGAGATTTTTTTTAAGTATGTAGCAATGCTGATTTTCAGCACCACTACACACTTTAACTTTTTGTCAAGTCTATGATGCAAGAGCAACAGTTTTTAGCACCTTTGCATTTATCCATTTTTTAAATGTAGGAGTGATATTTTTTATCACCTCTACATTCTCCCACCCCTTCACCCATGAAAAATTAATGAACATTTAGTTCATTAATAACCCTTCATTAATGACTTTTAAAAGTCTTTAAATCATTTTAAATCTTCATTCTTCTCTTTCTACCTCTCGTAATTGATTTTTCTAAACCCCAAGATCTCAAATTCAAAGGATTTAGGTAGATTTATTTTGTTTGGATGATCTAGGGTTTGTGTCTTTGTCTTTTTCTTCAGGTATGCAACTTTCTTTTTTCTTTTTTTTTACTAGGTTTTTCTAGTTTTATAATATATGCAATATTTTTTGTTTAAGAATCACGTAAAATGTAATCACTTTATTCCCTTGTTTTTCCATTTATTGTTGTTTTGTTCCCATGATTAATCTATGCCCTTGCTTATTTGATATTTTATTCTTAGGTCCATTTGGTTATTTAAATCTTTGTTATTTCATTGATTTTTGATTACCTTTATCATTGATCTTTTGATGCAGCATAATTTGAAGCCCTAGTCATTTATCGAATTGTTGAAGCATCGTTTTCTACCATTCTTGCATATTAAGGGTCTTCCCAAACAATATGAGGAGGCATTAATATTTTTTGCCTTTGCAAAACCTAGTTTCCTTCTATAGATTTTGATATGTATAAGCGATATATTTAAGTGCTTTTACATTGAAGAAGAATAAATGTCAAGATGCTAAAAAATACTGCTCGAGCATGAAATTCCCCTAGCATATGCAGAGGTGGTAAAAAATAATCCCTTAAAATTTTGTATTTTATTCCCCCAAAGTCTAAGATGTAGGAGCGGTAAAAATCACCACTCCTACAAACATAAGAAATTCCTTGGATATGTAAAAGTGGTAAAAAAATCTGCTTTGACACAATTATTCTCCAAGTGAAAAGGATGTAAAAGTGCTAAAAATCTCCGCCCTTGCACAAAGTACTTAGATATTTTCCCAAAGATGTAGAGGTGGTCTTTTTCAACAATTGTGCACAAATTTGATTCTCCCAAATATGTAAGGGTGCTGATTTTTAGCACCCCTACATAAAAAACCAAAAATTTCACTAACACTTAGAATCCTCCAAAAATATATTATGATTTTCATTCCTTTTGCATTCGCTTAGATTTTATCACTCCATTGCTCATGCTTTCTTTCTCCAATGTACTCACTTCTCTTTCCACATTTTTGTGCTTCACAAATGCGTATTCTACTAACATTGAATAAATCCATGTTTCCTTGCAGTTATCTTCAAAATCCTATGAGGTGTTCTTAAAAAAAAATCTTTGAAAGTTTTTAGTTATATCTTGGCGTGTTTAATAAAAATAGAGGAGTCTCCTTCTTCAAGCAAGAGAGATAATATGAAGTACAAATATCAAGGCATCTACCTGCCCACAACTGTCACATCCAAGATTGACGAGATCAAGGATACTAAGATCAGACATCTTGACATGCAAGACTTTGTTGACAAAAAAGAAAAGCAACCCTTCGAGAAGGATCTAGAGGCCATTGTCCACAACAATCTCCATTGGGTAGCCTCTTTTCTAGTAGCCACACATTATCCATAATTCATTATAAAATTTTCCTCACACTATGTTAGAGACGATAGAAGTGTAAGAGACTCATCAAGACAGATTATGATGAGATTGGATGCATATTTCTTTGATGTAGTCTTGAAGGTCCCAACCATGGAGAAGTATACAAACATGTCTATTGAACTTACTCACGAGGCTTATGGAAGGGATCAAAATGAAGCCAAAGAATTTTATCAACAAAAAATGGTTAAAAACTCCAAGGCCCACATATTCAAGATGGCCTAAAAGACTTCCACACAGCGACTTCAAAGAAGATGTTTGTTGTATGATCACTCTACTAAGTAGAATGAAAGGATTTTCAATTTCATCAAATTTTCAAGAATGGATATATGAGTACATCAAGATCATCAGGAGGAAGAAGACTCACATTGATTGGGGTGCACAGATCAATGATGAAATTCACGAACAACTTATCAATATGCATTATACCCTGAAGTTCTATATGACCTCATACTTAGTGTATGTTGCAACTATGATGAGACAATATCTAGGTCTATAAATAGAAGGAAATATGATTCATGTTTGAGTTTATAATTTCTATTCTTAGATCACTTTAAGAGGCAACATCAAACATTTAAGAAGAGTGAATGATGCTTTCTTCACTCCTTTTCTATTTATGTTTGATTCATCCTTAGAAAAGAAGAGGGTTTTTGATGAGGCTTGGGAGGTTGTAAATATGTATGGATTTATTTTCTTGCAATTTCCCACCTTTACATACCTAAGGGTAGGATGCTACATAGGATGCCCCTATATGTTTCAAAGATATCCTTCTGTCAAGTGGGTCTTAATGGAGTTATGAAGACAACTTATCATAGTGCATAAAGAATGTTAGACCATTCATAAACCGCGCATTAGGTTCCCAAATTCTATTGGAAGATATTCAATTCAAACTATACAAAAATCCAAAGCAATAGCCTCAAAAATACAAATTATGACTATAAGGACATACAAATATAGACATAATTTTGATAATAGAGGTGTAAGAAGAAAAATCAAGAAGAGTAACAGTCATGTTTACCACTTTGAGGATATATGGGCAGAGAGAAAGGATGAATAAGATATTAGGAGAATATATTTTTGTAGACTTACTTTTGAATAGATCATTGATCTAGGCTTGGCAAATCATCTGAAAGACTTTGAAGATCCTAGTGATATCTTAGATGTTTCTTATGATGAAAAAGAGATAGTAAGTAAGCCCTTGCCTCTTATCCAATGGTCCAAAAAAGAGAATACTTCTATTCAATAGAGGCTTGCTCCCATTTTGAGCAACACAAGTGAATTGTTGTAAAGGTGAGGATTTTAATTGAAACCTTTTAGGATAGAGTCTAAGGGTGAAGTATCAGAAGGAGAATCTAGTCAATAGCAAGATCTCCAAATCAAGCATAAAGCAAGTGTTTCTCCCTCTTCCTTATGCAGAGGGACACAAATTACAATTACCTATGGGAAGAGTACAACACAAGCTGAATTAGAAGAGAAAACTAGCAAAGAAGGGAAACCATCTAGGGTAGAACAAGATCCTGAAGAAGAAGAAGAAGGTGCAAGTGAAGAATTTGGAGAAGATGAACTATCAAAAGAAGATCAAGAAGAGGAGGAAAGTAATGAGGAAGATGAAAGGAATGATGAAGAAATACGGTTGTGTCCACATGAGAACATAATTGAATATCCTCCTCGTACACCATCACCTTTCATTGCCACAACACCTCACACTCCTATTACCACTTATCCTCCACCTCCTTTTCCCACTTCACCTCCACCTACAATAGGTTTGCATGCACTAAAAGTAAAAATTACCCCATCAGTGTATTCAATTCATTCCACTCCTCCTATAGGGTCAATTTTGTAGAGTATTGATGTTACCTTTAGTTCTCCATCGTTAATTCCAAGTTTGTCTTTGCCATCATTTGAAATTTCGTCATAAGTTGAGTTTGATCTATTCATGAATGAATCATTGTAGAATACATCAAATTTGAAAACTTTGGGAGTAGTGATGATTGAGAAAACACCAATTGTGACTACAAAAATTGTTTCTACAGATGACACTAGTACAAAAACAACAATAAACTAATGAAAAACTACTAAAAAATGCTTATAAATGACTAAACATGGTTGCGTGACCAGTAGTAGTTTATTTCTAGTCATTTATAACATGACCGAATTGATGATTAAACTATTTTTACTCATTCGGTTGATCGATTTGGTCATTAATTTAGTTGCTCCATTGATCGATTTGGTCGTTGATTTAGTCATCTGATTGATCTACTTGGTCATTGATTTAGTCATCTGATTGATCGATTTGGTCATTCATGTAGTCATTAATTTGATTGATTTGGCAATGTATTTAGTCATTTTTATTCACTGATTTGTGTCTATTGGTAGTGTATTTAGTCATTAATTTTAATCATCATTTTGATCAATTTGGTAGTTTATTTAATTATTTTGCTCACTGATTTCTATCAACTGGTAGGTATATTGATACATTGTTTATTAATTGCATAATCATTATATTTAGTCATATTTATTCACTGACTTATATCGGTTGGTAGTTTATTTAGTTTTTTAGTTCATTGATTTCTGCCTATAAGTTTTGGAAATGAGATAATTCTTTAATTGAGGTTTAAACATATAAAAACATAGAAAAACATAATCAATCATTCATTTGCACATAATAAAACAACTATTAAGAAGGAAAAATACTAAAATTTTATTGAGAAAACATTTTCTTACAACAAATACAAGATAGAAATGTGTCTTTGCTTTGAAAAAATTACTGTTACAAAGTGTGTTTCTGAGTGCTAGGACTAAGAAAACTGAGTTGCAATTCCTTTTTTTGCTTATGCAAGATATTACAATTTTGATGAAAATTTTATGTTGCAACTTATTTGAACTACACATACATGTATGTTGCACTCTCTACAACTTTTCCTCTTCTCTACAACTCTTTATTTGTTATTTATTTACTTATTTTTCTACACCCTTGTTCTCTGTGTATCCTACTTACACAACAACATATCCCCTCTTCTATAATGCACTAGTTTGAATGAGCGGAACCCAAACAAAAAGAGAAAAAAAAACATAATCAAGGGGTTTTACATGATAGGTATAGTAAGATAGAACATTCTTTGTTCTACTCATAAAATGTACACCCAAATAATATATATATATTTTTTTGGGTTCAACTTATTTAGGCTCAGTACATTATTTGTCTGCAACTTCACTCTCCACATTCTGTTGTTGCTAAACCTTCTTTTTCTCTTATACACTTATGGTTAACACTATGATTTTTTTAAAATATTTTAATGGCCATTGTGTGAAGGTCCCTTCTTTCTCTTTCAGACAGACAACTCCATCTATTTTGTCTAGATGAGGAAAGGGTATCTTACTTATGACCTATAAAATACTTACATTTGCATCTCGCGTTCCTTTCAATTTGACTCCATGTATAATAGATAGTGAATGAATCTACCCAATGCCCACAATAACACCATCATACGGATCCGACATTTCAACTTCATCCCCTTCTTGGAGTTTTTCAATAAATGTCTACAAGAAAAAAAACACATTATATTGAGATATAAAACACACATTATATTATTTTCGACAATTGTAAGTAATGTCTTACGTCTTGGAATAAATCATTTTTTGTATGTTCTTTTATAAAACACTCGATTACAACTAAGCTCTAAGCTTCCATATGTAAGTTATATGTTCTCCCTTGTTTCCATAATCTATGTATACTATCTAATTACACTTCACTTCTATTCTGACCAACTTCTATCAAATAGGTAATTATTACCCTTATTTACATAATAAAACAACCATTGCTTACTTGAATATTAATTACTTACATGTGGTTTCATAGTACTCACCTTGATCTCAACATGACTATCACTATGAATATCATGTGCATTCTCATTGAGTTCATCATCATAACCACTATCATCATTGCATACATTAAGTTGTACAACTTTTCAAAGAGTTGTATTGACATGGCCTTTTTCTTTTTGTCCTTCTTTGATATAAGTGCTTTGCATCATGTGGTTTAATCATCATGCAAAAATTAATATAAGTCAAGTAAAGAATGCAAAATCTATAAATTTTTGTCCAAAAGAACATTTTAAGCATGAAGAATGACAAAAAATTGGAACAAATAACTGACAAATATTATATTAATTACCTCAATTTTAGCACAACTAATATGATTGTGTTGTGCATTCTTGTCCACTTCATCACTATCAATATTGGTAGCTATATTGACACCATGAATGCATTTTTCCTCTTATTGCTTTGAAAAAATTGATCTGCATGTGGTTTAACCATCGTGAAAAAATATATACAAAGCATTCAATAGTCAAGTAAAGAATGCAAGCTATAAATTTATCTAAAAGAACATTTCTAGATCACTCCAACAATAAAGAAACTAGGTTGGATTATCCTATGCTTAGATTTCAATAATCTACATATTAAGAGGCATGTGTATATAGAACTTCCAAAAAAGAAGAAATGAGATCAATAGAGCCTCTTACCTCATATGAATCCATGGATTTATGCTCATTCCATGCAGAAACCATAGGGTTAACGGTTGCAGCCAACTACATAACTTGTTGATTGAGACCTAATATGAAACTCATTACCTTTTGGTACCCTAGGTCATATGAGTTGACATGATCTACAGAGGCTCCTATTTGGCATTGAATATATGGCTATGAAATCTCTATTGATGAACTAGATTTTAACTTCATCCCACTCTTAGATTTACTAGCATCTAGTACTGCCATATAATTGACAATACTTCTACACCTGCTTCTCTATTACTATTTTCTACCTAAAATACAATGTCAATTTCAACATATAGTCAGTTCAATAAAAAATTGAAATAAATAAAATATTGTAAATTGAACCAAAAATCCATACACTTACTACAAATTTGACCATTTTGGTGTGCAACCTACCTCGGCCAAATGTATATCCAGCCCTTACATTATCTTTTGCTCTCTTGCCTATGTTACTCTTTACGAAATATTCTTTGAAATGAATACTTTCTCTCAATGCCTCCTACTCTCTAGGAGATAGACTGGAGTTGAACCTCTCTTTTCCCAACATGATTATTTTTTTGCAACTGTATCTATAATTGTTCATCAAAATTCTCATCCTTTTCTTGAAATATTTTCTATAGATTTTTCCACCACTAGTCTTAAAGAATTTTCCATAGAGCGTGTATCTTGCTCTACAAAATTTGATTTACAAATATCCAAATGGGCCCTACATCTTACACCCAACTTGGTGACCCACTTTGTAACATTTTTCCCAATGGGCTCACCATCTCTCAATACCTCAAGCAAGAATGGATTCTTTCCTTATAATTTTGTTTCTTTTGTACTCCTCTCTGTAGATCTATACAAATCTTGAATCAATATTTTTCTTTTGACAAAAGCACCCACATCTTCTATTAAATTACCGTTACCAGTATTTCTGGTTGATCCACTAGTTCCATCAAAAGTTCTAGATGAAATAGGTGCACTCTGAGGCACAACAGATGCAAGTGGTCTCTCTTCATGAATTTCATTATCTAAAACTTTATGCTCCTTGGCCACATCAGGTGTAGCATGAGTAGGTATATCAGTACCAGTCTCCGTAGATTCCACATCATTAAATGCATCCTTTAATGTTGAAAAAAGCATCTACAGACCTATTGTTCCTTTGCCCTGATGTTTTTCAATAATCCCTCCTAGAATTTTTCCTAAGAGATCATCACAATGTTGCACATCACCATGTGCTATATCAGGTTGCACATCACCTTGTGCTATATCAAGTTGCATATCACCATGTTCTATATTAGGCTACTCATCACCATGTGCTATATTAGGTTGCACATCACCATGTGGTATACCAGGATGCACATCATCACAACTATCATTTTCACCAACTGCATTTGTTGAATCACAAAATCATTGGCTTCTACAAGATGGCGACATTACATATTTTTTTCCTTTTATTTTTTCTCCATATTTTCTATGCACTCTTTTTGTTGCCTATAAAACAAAAAATATCATATTATGTCTTATATACATAAAGCTATTGCCTATAAAAAATCATTAAACACTATTAAATAAATAATATACTATTTAGTGGATTTACAACTTTCCTTTTCAAACCAAGACTCAATAAATATTCATAATTATTGGCCACTTTTTCAGTACATGTCTTTGAAATTTCAAAATTATGATCACTATCATCTGATTTGTGACTTATAGTCCTTGTCTTTATTTCCTAAAGTCCAAATAAATAATAATGTATAAATCAACAAATTGAATCAATAAAAAATTATTGAGTTCATAATCTGATAACCGTTAATGTAAATCGCAATATTGCAGGTTAAACAAGTCAATTTTGTAGTATAGAGGTAAGGATCATGCTACCCCATGGTGAAATGCAAAGAAGAATGCAATATAGCAGTTTATACCCCTCTATCCCACAATAGTTATAGAAAGTGGTGGTGATAAAGTGGTATTGAATGCGCGAATCACATCAACCATCCAATCTCATAAAATCAATGATGCATGTTCAAACTCAAACTACGAGAAAAATATTTGGTGTAAGGTTGATACTAATGTTGACATGACTGAGCTCAAAAGCCATTAAACCAAGAATTTGACATTCTCTTTGCACTCATTTGCAAAAATTATCGTGTGGGGAGCTGGAAGTTCAAGGAGGTTAAGCTCTACAACCATCATAACCTGGGTAAGTGCACAAAACTCTCGTGAATTAAGTTTTACGAGTACAATATTGTTTGGAATTCTACATTTCAAAAGTATAGGAGAAGTAAGAATATTTAAAAATCATTCCACACAAGAAGAAAGAACCTAAAACTAAAAAGGATATCATTCCAGCCAAGTAGAAAGAACCTAAAACTAAAAAGGAAGAATCTAAGGTTAAAAAGAGGTCCTCACCACAAAGGTCCTTACAAAATTTTATCTGGGATATACTCCCTGAATCAAATGAGAGAGGATTTAAGAATTTTTTTATTGATGTAGCTCATGATTGTAGAGATGCCCTTATCCCTAGCTCTAGGTGGGAATTGTTATGGTACTTTTATGAAAAAGGGAGGACAAGATTTTGGTGTCAAATCCATGGGAATCACATTTGGTCAAGTTAATTGTCCCAAATGTTCTATAGATGTAGATTTCATCAGAGTATTGGCTCAGAGTTATCATCATGCTACTAAGTCTGTGAGATTTCCAGATGGTTCACCATTAGTTGTGTTGACTAAAGCGACCATCATTGAATTTTTTTACCTAAACAAAAAATCCCTGACTAAAATTGATTTGCAAAGAAGTAAAGAAGAATATACTAGATTGAGGAGAACCCATAGAAGTGATGAAGTCCCCATTTACATGAGAAGGGGTGTGAACAACAGGGTGATTCCTATATCCCCTTCTACTACTGAACCATTTGATGTGTCAGATTTCCAATTCTATTTCAAAAAAATCTACTTTTCTCTTTGTCAAGTACTTGGATAGATGCAAAAGAGTGAATTCCAATTAGTTTAATTATGATGGCTATGAGGATCCAAAACCCTAAGATGAACATTGAATATTATTTTGTCTCATATCTTGAGAAATCATTGCATGAAGTATTTTTGCAAGTTAGGGAAAATAGAGCCCCCATAACATTCAAGAAATATTATTTGCTATGCCACCTGATATTATACTAGAATAAAGATATATGGACAAAAAGGATGTGTTTGGGTCAGATTGACAAGCAGGGGAATTTGTTTCCAGATCAATTATGGTGTTATATATGGGACAACAGATGTAAGAATTCAAATTATGTGATATTCCATGATGGAATTTTGTACAAAATTATTTGAGTTCTTGGCCACCAATCACCAAGAATACACACGTGTGCTACAACTATTAAAATCTTTAGCTTTGAAACTTGAGCAATGCCATACTCATAATTTTGGCTATTGGTTTTTTCTACCAGATACCACAATAATCAAGATGTATGGATGCCCATAGGCCCCACATATACTGTCAAATTTTGTCCCACTTTGATTATACTTTTTAGAGTTCATGTGGAACATTCTATGGATGGAAAAGGAGGTCATGAATAATCAGAGGAAGGGTACATTTCTATCCAATTTGACAACATGTGGGGAACTATTAGTGGGATCTGATACACTTTAAGAATTATGGAATTATCTAAAAACAAGGCACTCTTTAGAGTCTGGAAAGGAAAGATATTTTGACCTTGAGGGTCACATGAATTTTGTAAGACACACCATCCTTACCAAGGCTATGGTTACTCATTAGATTGATTATGAAGAAGATGTAATTAGAAATTGTTTCACTCCTCAAGAGGTATATGAGAGGAGGAGAAAATGGGAAGTTATGAAAAGGCTTCAGGAAGAAATAAATATGAAGCATAATGATTTCTTGGGGTATTTAATAGAGGAAGTAGATCTTGTCAAGAGGATTGATATGATAATTGGTAAGTTTCATGAATTATTTAAGACTTAATCAGATACAAGGAGAATTTCCAAATTGTCTCCCAAAAGGTTGAATGGTGTTGTAATTATAGAACCAACTTCGGATACTATTTCAGTATGTGATGCTTCTCCACGATCACCTCATGAACAACCACCTTCTAAAAAACAAGGCACAAGAGATAGAACCACTAGTTTCATATGAAATAAGTGAGGAGGTTGGAGATACAAAAGAAGCAGTTAATGTGTTAAGATTTTTTAAGGATGATGTTGAAGTGGACCAACCTATGCTTGAAACTAAAGACCACAAGCCTAAAGCTAGAGTTGATATTGAGGTACAAGGAGAAAGAGAAATGCATGAGGATGACAGGGTAGTTGCAGCTCGCAAGTTCTTGGAAGATGATGAATTTATCAAAACCCCTGAATTTAAAGAATTTTGGATTAAGATGAAAATGAGATTTTGAAGTGAGGGTTGAAACAAATAAGACAGGAGCTGAGGAATCCCAAAATGATTGAATAGTAGCCAAAAATTTCAATGAATTAAGGATTGATAATATTGATGTCAGCCCACAAGATGCTAAAGAGATGCTTTTTAAAAGTAATATACTTATTGTCCTTGGTATGGAATTGAAGAAAATATTTTTACTTGATCAAGTGAGACCATAGGAGGACCCAATGTTGATTGCTAATTTTGACTCAGATGACGGGGTAAGTGGCATAGGGTATAACCCTAAAATGGAAACCTTGGCATTCTAGGCCAAACAAAAGAGTCCAAAAAAACAAAGGTTACTAGATGTAGTGCAATAAATGAACATTAAAGGATACATCTCCTCTAGAAGTTGCAACCATGACAATGCATTCATCTATGTTCACCCAAGCTGCAATTAAGGAGATGGAAGCTAGATTGGGAGAGTAAAAAAAGGAAAAAAAGTTTATAAATGATGAATTCAATAAATTGTTCATGGAAAATGTGAAGTTGAAGGAACAATTGAAAGGATTAGGCCCCTCACAGAAAAAGGAAATAATGTTATATCAGTGTCCTCCTACTCCACCAGCTGATATATAAAGTGCTTCTACTAAATAAGTGAGCATTCTTAGACAAGACATTGAAGAGTTAAATAAATACAACAATGAGGGTAAGGAAGGAGTGAATAAACAAATCTAAAATGTTTTAGAGAAGGTCCTTGAGCATAGGATAAAGCTAATTGTGGATAAGTTGGAAAGTGTGTAAGATTTCTACAACTTATTGATACAAGAAATTGATCAAATGAAAACACATGTACCCATATTGGATCCTTTTTTAAGAATTGGTAGCCCATACACCACACATTTGTAACCTTGTTTATAATATTATAGAAGAGTAATAAGGCTCCTACAACATTAAAACATATAGAGCAGATGGCCAAAATAGTTATAGATGAATTCCAATATATGCAAGGATGGGACCAAAATATGAGAAAAAGAATAGATTCATTTCATACTCTGAATCATTGGTTTGTGCCAAAAATATTGAAAGATGATGACCACTTGAAGGACCTCAATGAATGGAAGAGTGATTTTGGCTAGATTGTTCCACAGTGCATCACTCGCATACAAAAGGATGGTGAGTTGATTCTTGACAAGTTTGACTTAATCATGGATACAATAATAGCATTGGATGTTGGATATTCTAAGTTTATCATGGATGGCAGGGTGTTACTAGATAGCCGATTGAAGATTCACCTTAGAAATATATTGAAAATTCAAGAATACAAATGGCCACATGATTATACATTGTATGATTGGGAGCAAAATTATTTGGGTCCTCTCAAAAAGCAGGTCGTGGGGCTGTCACAGTGGAAGAACCTCACATTTAGATACACTAATATGGAGATAGGACCTTGAACAAATCTTAAGTGATCACGGGTACCTTACGGAGATTAACGGACTATGGTGTCACGAGTGTTGTAAACTTCATTAGTTATCTACTTTCTCTATTTTATATTTTAAGAAAAACTAATGTTTAGTTTAGTTTATACAAAGCATGAATTTTGAAATGATGCCATTTTTTGTAACGGTCTAAAGCTTGTTGCTTCTCTTATAAAAGAGAAACCAAGACCTAATTTTGATATCATCATAGGAATTTATATAAACATATATGAGGAGTCTTATGTTTTATTGTAATATTTATTTGAAGAAATCAATGGAAAAGAAGATTTAATCTAGACATATATGAGGAGACTTGTGTTATATTGTAATATCTATTTGAAGTAATCAATGGACAAGAAGATTTAATTTGGTGCTCGAATTCTAGTCTCAATTATTTGTTGATAGTACTATGTATGATTGGATTTTTTTATGTATTTTAGGTTGGAATATAGGGGTATATTATGAATTGGTATCAATTATTTGTTCATAGTCATCTGTAGTGCTGATTACATTGCATTGTACATATTTCAAACTCAAAGCATTACTTCACATTACATAACTAATAACTAGATGCTGATAGATGACAAAATTTCAATTACAATATAGTTTTTTCAAATTCAACCTAAGAAGTTATGTAATTACTTCACATTGCATAAATAATAACTAGGAGCAGCTTCCAATTGCATTTTTATTGCATTGTTGCTATGGCTAAAATCCTAAAACAAGTGCTTTCGAACAAGCTATGGATGCTTGGAAAAAAATTATCAAAGCATAATAGTAAGCAATAGCATAGACAAGGTAGTGAACTGGTTGAAAAAATGCCTCAAAGAAATGTGGTCTCATGGTGATGGAATGCCATGAAAGTCCATAAAAATTTGCTTTTCATGGCATTCATCTTGGCATTCCATCACCATGAGACCACATTTCTTTGAGGCATTTTTTCCAAAGTTCATTGCCTTGTCTATGCTAGCACATTTCTCATACATGTCTACCAAAGCATTCTATCAAAAAATTCACTACCTTGCAGCTATGGCTAAAAGCCTAAAACAAGTGATTTCAAACAAGCTATGGATGCTTGGAAAAAATCTATCAAAGCATAATAGTAATCAACAAGCTATGGTATCGTGGTTTTTTTGGCACAAAAATCAGCGTGATTTTATTTACAATTTTTTGTAGGTTTTAATTTTTTTGCAAATTTTCTGTTTCAAATGGGGAAAAATCTCTATGGTCAATTTTGTGCATTTTTTAATTGTAAGATTCTCACAGTGAGTGGAAAAGGCAGTGTTCATGAAGGAATGGAAAAGATGCGTAGAGCCTATGAACTATACCCGTACTGTGCAATGGCATTGAATCATTTAGCAAACCATTTTTTCTTCATAGGGCAACATTTTCTTGTGGAATAATTGACTAAGACAAATCTTGTTTCAAATGACCGCCCTCTCATGAAATATAATTCAAATTATAATATTGCATGATATTATCATAGTAAAGGTGATTATGATACCACTAGCTGCTACTACATGGCATCAGTCAAGGAAAGCTAGAGGCCACATGATTTTTTGGATAGGTTCAATTGAAGCTGGGAGATCTTAAGAGTTCTCTCTCAAATTTTGAAAAGGTTTTGGAGGTCCACCCTGAGAACTATGAGAGCTCAAAATTTTTAGGCCATATATATGCTCAGCAAGGGTAGGAAGAGAAGGCTTTAGAAATTTTAAGAAAGGAAACTTGCATAGATCCATGTGATTCCCATGCATTTATCAATATGTGTGAGTTAATAATATCAACAAACCCTAGTGCAGCCTTAGATTCTCTTAAGATAGCAAAGTATCTTTTGAAGAAGAGAAGAGAAGAGTTACCCATTGAATTGTTAAACAAAATTGGGGTTCTTTATTTTGAGTGTGATGAACTAGAGTTGTCTCAACAAAATTTTATAGAGGCATTAGGAAATGGCATTTGAGTTGAATTCATAAAGAAAAGCCCTAGTGCCAATTTTGTAGTTTTTTTGTGTGCTTTAAGGATATAGAATTCTTCCATTGACTAGAAGAAGGTGGTGTTTCACTTGAGTTACCATAGGATAAAGTCACAACACTATTTAATCTTGCTAGGTTTTTTGAACAACTACATGATACTAAAAAATCAAATCTTTCATACAAGCTAAAATTGCTCAAGTTTCCTAATTATGTGGATGCATATCTATGTCTTGCAGCCATGGCTCAAGCTTAGAATGAGATCGAACTAAGCCTACAATTGATTGGGGATGCACTTAAGGTGGATAAAAACTCATCAAATTATTTATGTATGCTTGGTAACATGGAACTGAAAATAGATGGTTGGCTTAAAGCAAAAGAAATAATTAAAGCAACATGACAACTTATCTTGGCTGATGAAGCAAAATGAAAATTTGATGAAGAATGAAGGATTCAGATGGAAAGGAGAAAGAAAGAGGAAGAACTTCAATAGGTGATGCAACAAGAGGAAAAATTTGAATGTGTGAAGGAATTATTGAAGAGCAAGTGTAAGGATGTGGATGATGGTGATGATGAGGCTGGTCAATTTGAGAAGAAACGAAAGAAAGAAAAGAAGAAAAAGAAGAAGGATAAGGACCGCAAGGCTTATGATTCTTATATGGAGGAACTTGATGTTGCTATGGAAGATGAGGAAAATTATATGAGTGATAAGGAATAAAATGACACATAAAATGCCTAAGATATTCTTATAGCTGTAGGTCTAGAATACTCTGATGATGGTGAGATAAATCCTCCAGTCTCAACAAAATCACAAAGGATACTTGCATAATCTGATTCTGAAGATGATGAACCATTTCAGAAATAGAGTCTAAGAGAAGATGATCCATATGATGATGATGTCTAGGCTTCTTGAGTTGTAACCAAACCTAGATCCTATTTTCCAAAATAAAAATCCCCAAGGCCTATGGGAAATGGATGATGAGCATTTGAGTTTCAACTTGGTTTCATTTCGAAAAGGGTAGATTACATTGTATAATGTTTTTTTTAGAACAAAATAATTTAATCTACCTATTTGGGACTGAAATAAAAATAGATCAATTAATCTATTTTCAATTATAGGTTCTTTTAATCTAGAATCTAATAGAAAGATAAAGCATAATACATTCAAGGACATAGAAAATGTTCTAAAATAAAGACTAATATAGGTTGCCCATAAAAACAAGAAAGAGGAAAAATGAAAATATAAGATACAAATGATTTTTGAGGTTTTTGATAAGATCTCGTCTAACTATGTCAAATACATTTGGAAGGGACAAAGCATATTTGATTGACTAAAATTTTAAGGTAGCTTATCCATCATCATTGTATGCATCATCTTCTCGTGGAATTTGTTTTTACAATGCACCAAGTCTAGAATTGATTGGGGATGCACTTAAGGTGGATAAAAACTCATCAAATTCTTTATGTATGCTTGGAAATATGGAACTGAAAACATATGACTAGCTTAAAGAAAAAGAAACAATTAAATTAGCACACCAACTTGTCTTAGTTGATGAAGAATGAAGGATTCAAATGGAAAGGAGAAAGAATGAGGAAGAAATTTGGTGGGTGATGCAACAAGAAGAGAAATTTAAACATGTGAAGGAATTATGGAAGAGTAAGCATAAGGAAAAGGATGATGATGATGGTGAGGCTGATCATTTTGAGAAGAACCAAAAGAAGGAAAAGAATAAAAAGGAGAAGGATAAGGACCACAAGGCTTATGATTCTTATATGGAGGAACTTGATGTTGCCATGGAAGATGAGGAAAATTATTTGAGTGATAAGGCACAATATGATGCAAAAATTTTCCAAGATCTTCTTGTAGTTGCAAGTCTAGAAGACTTTGATGATGGTGAGACAAATTCTCCAGTTTCAAAAAAATCATGAAGGAGACATGCATACTCTAATTTTGAAGATGACAAACCATTACAAAAATAGATTATGACAGAAGATGATCCATATGATGATGATGTCTAGGTTTCCTGAGCTTTAACCAAACCCAACTCCTATTTTCCAAAAGAAAAATACCCAAGGCCCATGGGAAATGAATGATGAGCATTTGAGTTTCAATAGACTAAAATAGGTTTCCCATAAAAAACAAGAAAGAGGAAAAATGAAAAGATAACATACAGATGATTCATTTGAGGTTTCTGATAAGATCTCATTTAACTATGTCAAATGGATTTGGAAGGGACAACTCATATTTGATTGACTAAAATTTTGATGTAGCCTATCCACCGTCATTGTATGCATCATCTTCTCTTGGAATCTATTGAAACTCAAATGATCATCATTCATTTCCCATGGGCATTGGGTATTTTTCTCTTGGAAAATAAGAGTTAGGTTTGGGTAAAGCTCAGGAAGCCTAGACATCATCATCATATGGATCATCTTCATAATCAGAGTATGCATGTCTCCTTCGTGATTTTGTTGGAACTAGAGAATTTGTCTCACCATCATCAGAGTCTTCTAGACTTGTAGCTGCAAGAATATCTTGGGCATTTTTTGCATCATCTTGTGCCTTATCACTCTTATTCCTTATCTTCCATGGAAACATCAGGTTCCTCCATTTAATAATCATAAGCCTTGTGGTCCTTATCCTTCTTATTTTTCTTCTTTCGTTTCTTCTTAGACTAACCAGCCTCATCATCGTCATCATACCTATCCTTACACTTACTCTTCCATAATTCCTTCACACATTAAAATTTATCCTCTTGTTGCATCACCCACCGAAGTTCTTCCTCTTACTTTCTCCTTTCCATCTGAATCCTTCATTCTTCATCAACTTTTTGTTTTGCTTCATCAGCCAAGACAAGTTGGCATACTACTTTAATTGTTTCTTTTTCTTTAATCTAGTAAAAAAAATTCAGTTCTATGTTGCTAAGCATACATAAAGCATTTGATGAGTTTTTATCCACCTTAAGTGCATCCCCAATCAATTCTAGGCTTGGTGCATTATAGAAACATATTCCAAGAGAAGATGATGCATACAAGTACGATGGATAAGCTACCTCAAAATTTTAGTGAATCAAATATGCTTTGTCCCTTCCAAATCCATTTGACATAGTTATATGAGATCTTATCAAAAACCTCAAATGAATCATTTGTATGTTATCTTTTATTTTTTCCTCTTTCTTGTTTTTTATGGGCAACCTATTTTAGTCTTTATTTTAGAACATTTTTTGTGTCCTTCAATGTATTATGCTTTATCTTTCTATCAGATTCTAGATTTAAAGAACCTATAATTGAAAATAGATTAATTCATCTATTTTTTTATTATAGTCCCAAATAGATGGATTGAATTATTTTATTGTTAAACAAATCTTGTATAATGTAATGTCCCCTTTTCGAACTGAAACCAAGTTGAAACTCAAATTCTCATCATTCATTTCCCATGGGCCTTGGGGATATTTCTCTTGGAAAATAGGAGTATAATAATAACTCAAGAGGATATTAATGTCATAAAAGGGGCCACTTAAGTGTTGGCATAGAGACCAAGAAATATTTATGCTACAAATGGGGTAGCCATTATGCTAGCTGAAAGGGGTCAATTTGATATTGTAAATAATTTTTTTACATAGGTACAAGAAGTTGCTGAAAGAAAAATCTTTGTTTAGATACTTGATGTGTGGGTAAATCTAGCACATGTTCAAATTCCACTTGTAGTGATGGGGCAACCATTGTAAAGTATTGGCACAGAGACAAGGAAAGTTTATGTTGCAAATGGGGCAGCCATTGTGCTAGCTAAAAGGGGTTAATTTGATATTGCAAGGGAAATATTTACACAGGTACAACAAGCTGTTGCAAGAATCATCTTTGTTCAGATGCCTAATGTGTGGGTAAATCTAGGACATGTTTATTTTTCACAAGGACAATTTACACTTGAAGTGAAAATGTATCAAAATTGTTTGAGGAAATTCTATTTTAGCACTGAAACCCAAATTTTATTATATTTAGCTTGAACACATTATGATGAAGAACAATGGACAGATTGTAAAAGAACATTATTAAGAGTAGTAGATTGTAATGAGCATTTCAATTTTTTGTTTAATGTAATGATAATTTAAAATTACCTCTAAATTCACTGCAGAGGGCATCCCCAAATCCAATTTTTCTACTGAGGGCCTCGCCGAATTCCAATTTGTTGCAGAAAACTATGAATTCCTTACCCTTGCCCGCCTTTTCAGAACTCTCTAGGTGCTCTCTGAATCCTTATTTCCCATGCAAGCAGCTGCTATAACTAATCAAAATGTCTCATTCCAGGCTAACTAATGAAGCAAGGTCAAGTGAGACAAATGAATCTATAATGAACGTGAATAATCATGCCAATAGATTGTGCATGAATACATCACGCCAATAATTGTCCAACTTATTTTTTTTTTAAATGTCTAATTTTCATTTGAAGACTAACTATTTAGTTATTTTTATTTTGTGACTAAATAATTTTTTAGTCAATGGCCAAATTAGTCATTTACTTACTCATTTATAGCTGAGTTGAAAAAAATGAGTAGAATTTAGTTAATTTTAGTTGTCATGACTAAAAGTTTTAGTCACCTAGTCATTTATTTGCCAAATTCTACTAGTGTGCAACTACTACACAAGAATAGGCAGTAAGTCAAAGGGGTATTGGTTCATCCCTTCCTCCATGGTTAGATTCACAAGTATCTAAATGAAAGAAGAAAGAAATTTCTCTTGATGAATTAGCTCTTGAGGAGGTAGCTCTTCCAAAACCCAAGGGGGAGAAAAAGCCAAAAATTCACTCTAGGTTGAATGTGGATAAATTAGGATATAAGTATGTTGATATTGCAGGACCCTCGCAAGGTAAGAGTGAAGTCAGCATGGAGGATTATACCATCACAAGGATCGAACTTGGGAAAATAAAATCACCAATGCAAGTGCTAAAGAAGACGCTCAAGTAATTATAAATGCTTTAATGGAAAGGTTAGATAAATTAGAGGAAACTAAGAACATGTATAAGGAAAAGGCTATGAACTATGCTTCTATATTGAGGAAAATTATAGGGACTTCAAATAATGTGCAACCAATGGCAATGATAAGTATTGAAGAACCTGTGGTACAAAAGGTTGAAAATTATTATTCTAAAGGTAAAATTCTATATGAGTTTGTTGATAGAATAATGGAAAAAGTTTCACAACTCATGACTATTGCAATAGAAAGAATTGCACAGATATCTAAGATGAGTCTAGAGTTGGACAATACACTGCATACACTTTCTACTAAGCAAAGAGAAATTGAGTGAAATCTTGAGTCATGGATGCAATTAAAGGAGATGAAACTAAGCAAGTTAGTGGAAGTTGGGGTTATTCCCAACAAAGAAAAGTATGTGGAGATTAAAGAATCTATCAAAAACCACATACAAGTCATCAAAACTCACATCAATGATGTTTAATAGGTACAAGAAGATGTTGAAGAACATTGGGTTATCATGGTGAAAAAAATTGAAGAGTTACCAGGGAGACTTCTTCACGAAGATCACACGTTTCTTCCAACAAGTGACATTGTACAAGTTTTCAAGGAAGCTATCTAAAAAATAGTGGAAGATGAAGCTTTCTCATTGGATTCAGTGGATACTTTGGGTGATATACAATTGTCCCTGGACAATCTCAAAATGCATCTAGAAAGATATAAATAGGTTTTTTCTGATGTGAAGAAGTCTGTCACCAAGTTCAATACTATCATTGATTACACTTTTGGACCAGACGAGACAATAATGCAGGAGATCATGAAGAAGTATGAATATTTTTGAGCCAAGAGCAAGGAACCATAAATATTTTTCCGTTTCTAGAGATATGCTTTATGTAAATAGGTCTTGACATTTTTACATGTCATTTTGCAAAATGTAATTACATGTAAAAACAAAGATGTTATCCTACATTCACACACATCACCTTTGAATAAGTCAATAGTTAGTTAGGGTTTTTCCTAGATTATCTCTATTCTTTCATCTATAAATATGAGAGGGTTCTATTGTATTATTTACCTTTTATCTTATGCAATGAAGTGTTTCTCATTTGTGAAGCAATTTTGCAACTTCTTGTGAAACTATTTTTCAATCAATAAAGAAGGATAAATTGTATACCAAAATTTGTGTTGGATCAATTTAAATGAATGTGAATGTTCTTATGTCTATCACATTGAGTTTATCTTATTATTGGAGTGAAATAGCAGTGTTTTATTAATTGAGATTGGAGGTCTTTTGAGTTGATTTGTGTAGACTTTGTGCTATGCCTTTTGCTTGGAATTAAAAAATTGTTGATAATATTGGTGAATGATCTATAAGACTTTGTGCTTATAATTTCTCATGTTGTTCATGGATCTAATTATGAGGTATATTGAAGACTTTGTGCTTCATTTACAATTTTGGTTACTTTATTGGAGATTTTTTTATTGAAGACTACAAAATTACTTTGTGCCTCTATGAGCCTTCTTATTACATATATTTTATCATACTGGTACTCCTAGACTATTCTTTGACAAGTTAGAAGTATTATAAATAATTGCTTAGGTTTTATTTAATGTTGTAGAGCATCAAGAAATAAAAACTGTGAAATTATAGACATATTCTCTGAAAGAAGAGAGAATCATGAATGTGACACACCGCCATATGATTAGTGTAGTGTACATATTGTAAAGCTTAGAATAGTTTAATTTACTTTTGGTAAGTAGTAAGAAGGGCGCCTCCCCTTTCTGCGAGGAGATATTCCATCTCACATAACTGAGGCTGAAATTCTAGTTTTCTAATCTGTAAAGAGATTACAAAATTTTCACACAACAGTTTTTTGGTGACCCTAGTGCTGGGGATCGAAGCACACAATCAAAGCCTCACACTTTTGATTGAAGTGAATAAGAACTCCAGTGTCTTATTGTGATCTTGTGTATAATTTCATTACTAAATTCTCTTTTGTTTCAAAGTCTATATTCTGGTTGACAAAATTTATACACAAGGTGTGGTGGATCCATTTTTCCAATTGTTGCAGTGACATAACATTATTCCTTCTCCTTTGCAAGCAAGGTCACCACTAAAACGTACTGCAAGTTATCCTCCACAAAGATTAAGATCACCACTTCCCAATGAATCTTCTATCTTCCATAGAGTTCTAGTTCACGTACCTGTTATTCAAATCGCTATGGCTCAACCACCACCTCCTAGACCTTGGAGAAATGCTTTTGGTCCTCTCAGTTTGGTAGGTCCTTTACATGAACTTCCACATGTTTCACAAAAAAAAATCCCAAAATTCTATGATGATGGAAAGCAACATCTAGATGAACACATTTAAAATGAAATATGGTAAATTTCATACCAACGCCATCAAAATTTCTGCAGCTCGTGGGGAAGAATAATTTTGTTCCATGCATGGTGAATTTTGTTTTTATTTTTATGCAAACTCATATGAATCTTGTTTACAAGTTTTGGAAGGCTTGTTAAAAATACTTTGTCAATAGCTACCCACATACCAGTAATTGGTCATGGTTGTCGATATATTGTACAATATGCAGCATGTTTATGTATTAAACTTGTAAGTGCAAACCTTTTCTAGGTACTGTACAAAACCATTATTCTTATATGTACCTATGGAAAATTATTTGTAAGGGAATTCATGTAAGGGATTAGCATCATAGTATGGGGAAGGGTCTAGAAGTCTCATAGGTTTCATTGTTCACAAACATGCCTGCTAGTCTGGCCTTTTGTTGATAGTTTTCTAATTTTCATTATCTATATTAATATATATAGGCATACATTGCCTTTTACCAAAAAAAAAGCATTCAGATGAACATATCGCTCCTTTCTATATTTTTTGTGATGTTCTTGGTGTTGAACACAAACACGAAGATGTAAGATTGTTTATTGAAACTTTACAAGTATTTTTTGAGTGGTTCTACACTCTTGCTCCTGTTGTGGTTAGTAAATGGAATACTCTTTGTACCAAGTTTGAAGAAATATTAAAACACACTGAAGATTCGCATGCTCTATTAGCTCGGATTACAACCATGAAGAAGGAAGCCCATGAACCCCTGCATGAGCTCATGGAAAATTTTAATAAGTTGGTGACAAGGATTCCTATGGAGGCTAAACCGACAAGCCATAAAGTGTTTCTTTATCAATACACAACTTCCAAAAGTAATCTTGTTACATAGGGCAGTCATTCTTGATCTTGAATCTACTCAAGCACTAGCAACAAGTGTTGAAGATGATTTGATACTTACTGGTAAAATAAGAACAAATAAAAATAGAAAAGAAAAAGCATCAATTTCTTCATTTTTTAATACCAACTCCAACTTTGTTGATCTCATGGTTCAAAGGTTGTAAAATGAGTTGTTAGCCTTGAAGAAGCAAGTTTCAAATAATTTCTAAAAGGATATTCCTAGAAGGACCATCCCAAATTATTATGAAAATAGAAATTAGAATCGTCTTCTTGCACTGTAAGGAAGGATTGATTTAGAAGCTCCACCTACTAATGTAGTTGTGGGTATTATGAAGTTGAGCAAGATGAGTATGCACAATTGGATTATCCCATGAAGGAAAATGTTGATTTATTTGAAGATGAAGAAATGGACCCAACTGGAGACTCCAATATTGGCTATTTGTAAGTAGAAAACAAATTTGATGATGAGGAATTAGTAACTGATACATGTGCTATTTTCATGTGTTCACCAAAAAATCAGCTTGATCAATCTCAAGTTGTTTCTCCATAAGCAAGGGAAAATCCATCGATAACTATTACAAAAAGAGGATCTCCTTTAGCTTGTCAATCGAAAGACACAAAAAATAAACAAGTGCTCCCCATCCTCCTCCTACAGTTCCTATTGTCCCAAAGGCCAATTTCTAGGTTCTTAAGACTAGTGTTCCTTTTGTTAAACCCATCAATGAAGTTACCCCATATTCTTTGCAAAGTTTCTTTCAATATTTCGACATTATAGATCATGCAAAGAGGACAAAAATCCAAATGTCTAAAGCCAAATACCTCAAGGCTAATCCTGATCAATTTGACAGGATAGTCAAGGTTTTTAGACAAGGGAATTAATCTTAGTAGGTAATCCACCTTAGACATTCCTTCTACCCCAAAACTAAATCCTCCACAAAATAACCTAGCTACTATTCCTCAAACTACTTCTAGAAGGATTGATCCATTCTATATTTCAGTACTTGTCAATGGATTTAAATTGAGTAATTGTGTTATAGACTCTGGTGTGTTTGGAAATGTTATACCCACTAAGGTAGCTACTACCTTGGGTTTGAATCTTACAAAAGAAATTGGCCATTGTTTCTCTATGGATAACAAGAAACTACCTCTAATCAGGCAAGTCAAGGATGTACAGTTTTCCTTTGTTGCATATCCTGAAAAGAACCTATCAAGATGACAGTGTTGGTAGAAGATGTACCAACATCCTATGGTACTCTACTTGGATGAAATTTTTGCAAAGATGTAGGAGGGGAACTTAACATGGATATGTTAGAGGCCAAAATACCCATAAAGGGTGTAATACAAAAGTTGGTTCCTAAAAGGGAGTCAATATTCTCAGTCACTAAGTCTGATGATCTGAGAGCTCAAGTTTTATTTGATTCTTTGAGTGTTGGAACTTATTATTTTCAAATAGATAAAGATGTATAATATTCAAAAAGGAATACAAAACATGAGTTAGAAAGTGTTGGTTCTTCTCCATTGGCAAATGAATCATCATCAGACGAATTTTCCATCTCAAATTACAAAGCTTCATCAAATGATGAAGATACATATTTTGATACTACCAACCTTGGTGATCCAAATGATGTTTGAATAATCGATTTTGACAATAGTTGTTCTTCTACCGATTCAGGAGCTGGAATTGTTTATGTCTCTCCAAAAGGGAAAGTCTTTCCTTTTGCTTTCAAACTACAAATTTACAATACTAATAACACAATTGAATATGAAGCTTTGTTATTAGGTATGCAAGTTTCAACTAAGAAAGGAATCAAGAATCTTCATGCTCAAGGTGATATTGAGTTGGTAGTCTTCTAGATAAGTTTCAATGCTTTTGATAATTTATTTTCTAAACAAGATCTTGATATGTTGGATGATGCTCTAGATGATTTATTAGAAGCATCTCCTACTCAAAAATCCATTAAACAAACTTATTTATCACAATCTTCTTCTTTACAATCCAAAGAGTTTGTAAATGTAGTTGTAGTATTTTTTTCCCCTCAAAGGCCTAAGATATTAGTCATTTACTTGGCTCTTACTAGCTCATCTCCTAAAATAATCAATTCTATTTGTGGGGTTCCTATCGAAAGTGACACGTTAGACCTTTACACGAGACTCATACAATCTAAGGCTCCCTCTTATAAAGTGGTAGCCCATACCTATAATAATAGAAGGAATCAACCAAATCTTAATCAACCTACCTCTTTATCATCTTCTCAACCAAGTATTCCCCAAGTGCCTAAGCCTATAACTAAGTCACCAAGTGAGTATGATCTTTTCAAGAAACTTTGAATTACTCCCACCAAGATCTCAATTTGGTATTTGGTTTAGCTACTTTGATTTACCATGGTATGCTTTGAGAAGCCTTGCAAAAGATCCTCTTGCCTTCTTCCACTAGGTTGGTAGATGTTAATGTGTCGATAGATCCTATTCATGCAGATTCGCTGAATATTAAGTTTCATCCATATGAAATCCCACCTTTGAAAGTTTAGAAGCAAGAAGATCCTCTAACAATAATAGTTTATATTAATAACATTACATTAGGAATTCTCTCATTGACACTAATTTGATACTCAACATATGTAGCATCGATTTTTTACCTAAAATTAAAGTGGATTCAACTTCCCTTGCTACTTATTCCTTATATATTCATGGATTTGATAATGTCAATCAACAAGCCTTAGACACAATAATATTTCCTTTGAGGTTAGGACCCATTACCATACCCATCCTGGTATATGTCATGCAAGGAACTTTACCATATAATATTTTATTTGGAAGACCATGGATTCATGCTTTGGGAGAAATTACTTATACTTTACATTGTTTTGTTAAATTTTTTACTAATAATGAGGTGACCACAATTAAGGTTGACCTTGATGCTATACACTTATGTGAAATGACAACTATTGGTTAGACCTTGATTGTACCTACTCTTAAAAATATTATACCTTCATTATCTTATTATGCATTGGCATCTACAACAACAATACTTGTCACAAAAGATACTCTTGAGATAGATTCCCCTAAGGAAGATCCTTCCAAAGAAAAAAGTCCTAAGTTTGTTCCTTATACCTCTTTTTATGAATAAAATTCATGTATTGGTGATGATTGGGAATGGGGGACTTTTAATTTTATTGAATATTATATCAAAGAGTACAAGGTAAATCTGATCTACCTAGATATTTCCAAATTATCCCTCTATTGAGAAGGATGATCACATTTTTACAAAGGAGGTTGGTGATTGTACTTTTTCTAAGAAGGATTCTTATTTTCTCATGAAGAAGTGTGATAATTGCAACATGAATTACACTCTTTACACTAATCCCCCTTCTTTTCAATAATTAAAATCATGTTATGGACTAGGTTTCACTATCTTTTCTAAATTCAGTTTTGGAGGTAAAGGTTTTGTGTGTAATGAACAAGGTATTAAAGTCCCCTTAGAGGTTGATCCACGTGAATTTAAGATTGGACTTGTATACCGACCCAAAAAGTATAAGGTTCAACCATGGTTGAACCTCAACATGGTTTGACAGAATCTTGTTCTCTTAAATTAATTCATCCTAAAAATATTGAAAGTAAAGTAGAGTCTAAGGAAGTTATGTTACATTGGTGGTTGCCATTACACCAAAAAGATCGACCAATTAACTCTTGATACAACCACCAGATTTATACAAGATCCATAGGAGGCAGTTAAGCCATGTCACGAACCCAAGTGTTCCACTGCACAACACAAGGAGACCGAGGATGCACATCTTGCAAAAATCCCCCCAGTGCAAGCAAGGGGATCGAACTTGTGACATTGTCTCTAATACCGATTGTTAATTGGTGGTTTCCATTGCACCAAAAGATTGACCTATTAATGCCCAATACAACTACCAGATTTATACAAGATCCATAGGAGGTGGTTAAGCCATGTTATGAACCCAAGCATTGTGCTACAAAAAACAAGGAGACCAAGGGTGCACACCTTGCAACAAGTTCCTCTAGATGTTTTCTCTTCAGATGAAGCTTTAGAATATTTCTTAGGCATCTACTCAAATTTACCTTATTATCACCATAAACAATGATTCCCATATTGCTTTAATGAAAATACATATTTTGGAGGATATGTTACGAGTTCCAATGAGAAGGCTCATTTATCTAATGTGGATGAAACTACCTCAACACCTCATCTTGAAGACTACAACACTCTCTTCAAGGGAGATACTTCTGATGTTTTCATGGATCTTAAAAATTATGAGAAAGTGATTAATATAGAAAAATGTCTTTCTTCAGAAGAATCTAAAAATTATATTGATTTATTGTATTCTCATCCTAATATCTTCGCTTGGTCCTATGAGGACATGCCTAGTATTGATGAATCTATGATATTTCATAATATCATTTTGTGTCCCGATGCCAAGCCTATTAAATAGAAGATTTGTAAAATAAATCCCAAGGTTGCATTATTAGTCAAGACTAAGATAGAAAGGCTTTTAAAATTTGGTTTGATTTTTCCTAATATCTATTCACCTTGGATATTGAATATCATTTCCATTAGCAAACCCGATGGTTGCATTTTTATTTGTATATATTTTCATGATCTTAATAAGGCTTCTCTTAAGGATGATTTTTTGTTGCCTACTATTGATATTATTGTAGACTCTACTATAGGTTATGATTTGTAATCCTTTATTTATAGCTTCTCAAGCTACAATTAGAATCATATCAACCCAAAAGATCAATATAAGACAACCTTCACTACCCCTTGGCATACTTTCTATTACATGTTCATGCCATTTGGATTACAGAATGCTGGAGCAACTTACCAATGTGTGATGACTTATATTTCATAATTTTATTCACAAGATCTTAGAAGATTATGTTGATGACATCTTGGCTAAGTGCATAAATTTCCAAGATCACATTGAAAATCTTCATCTTATCTTTAAAATACTTCAAATTTATAAATCCTCTTAAGTGTGTCTTTGGCATGGATTCCAACAAAATTTTAGGATTTATTGTCTTATCATGGATTGGATTTGACACAAATAATATTGATGAAATTGTTAACATGGCTCCCATAAGAACATCTCTCAATTACTTAGTTTACAAGGGAAGATTTAGGTGATTCGAAGATTCATATCTCAATTGGTTAATTATACTCTTCACTTCACATTTTTATAGAAGAAATATGTATAATTTTGATGGGACAATGAATGCGACAAGGCTTTTGAATCTTTCAAGAGCTACTTGGCCAATCCTCCTATCTTGATGTCAACTATACAGGATACGCCCTTTTTAATTTATGTCTCTACATAACTTTATGCTTTAGAAACTTTGTTAGCTCAACATTATGATGATGGTAAAGAAAGAGCGGTCCTACTACATTAGTCATTTTTTGGTTGATTATGAAACTCAATATTCTACTATGGTGAAGCAATGTCTTTCTCTTGTTTTAGCAACATAGAAGTTGTGACATTATCTTCTCCATGCAAAAACTCACGTGATTGTAAAATATGATCTTAAAAAATTATTTACTAGAACTATTTTTTTTGGAAGATTAACAAAATGGGTGATGTTGCTCCCTAAGTTCATTATCAAGTTCATAACTCAGAAAGAAATCAAAGGACATGATGTTGCCAATCAAATAGTGGAAGCCTCCTCACCTCAATATTTTCCTAACTTAGATTTATTTTTGGATGAAAAATTATTTTATTGGACCATGAACCTATGTGGTAAATTTACTTCAATTGATCAAGATGTCAAACTGGATCTAGGATAGGTGTGGTTTTACTCTTACCTGGAGGGAAGTCGATTCCTCTATGCATTCAACTAGAATTTTAGTGTACCAATAACATTATTGAGTACAAAGCCCTTATTTCTAGCTTAAATGCCATGATGGCATTGAAAAATAAGCACATCCATATTCATGGTGATTTAGAGATTATCATGAATCAAATCATGAGAGAATATCAAGTTGAGAAGAGAAAGCTATCTTGATATTAGGATTTGGCTTTATCATTGCTTGCTTGATTATTTTCTTTTACCATAGACAGTGTTCCTAAGAGAGAGAATCGTGACACAAATGCAATGGTGAGTGAAACCTCCCTTGTCACTCAAACAATGGAGTAGATGAGTACCTCTTTGTGGTTTAGATTCTTCTCTCTCCCATTTCTTTTATCAACTAGAACCTGATAGTCTTGTATGTGTTCACGTAGACTCAAGGGAATGGTATTCTCACATCTATAATTATTTGAAGACTGAAAAATTTCTTGATGATGTGACTAAAAACACTCACATATGGATACAAAATCTTTTTGCTTGATATATTATCCTATCTAATTATTTTCTCTATCGAAAGTCTTACAATGTTCTTCTTTGTTGTCTCACTAAGGCTGAAATACCCCTTTCCCTTCAAGAAGCTCATTCAGACTCTTTGCATGGAAATTTCACTAGTAAATCCTTAGTGTGTAAATTAATTCACATGGGATATTATTTGAAAATAATGGAGCAATAATTCCTTACCTTTGTCAAGACATGTCCCCAATGCCAACAACGCAGTAACCTCATTAGAGCTCCTGCACAAGAGCATCAAAATCAGATCTCTCCTTGGCCATTTGAAAAATGGGGGTTAGATATTATCAAGAAAATATCACCTCCTTCTTCTAAGGGTAATACCTTCATTAGCATAGCTACCGATTAATTTACGTCAAATCTATTCCACTCCAATCCACTAACACTGAAAGTGAAGAAATTTATAGCTTTCTTCTAAAAATATTATCACTTGCTTTGGATTTACTTCTACCCTTATCTAAAATAATGGTAATTCATTTAAGAACAAGAGGTAAATAAATTCTTAGAAAAGTTTCACATTTGACATCAATTTTCTACACCTTACTATCCTTATTCTAATGGCCAAGCAAAAGAATCTAATTAAACTCTTGAGCTAATTATTCAAAAAATAGTAAACAAACACAATAAAGAGTGGCATACTAAATTGACATACTCCTTATGGGCCTATCACATGAGTGTTTGTATAACTACTAGTGCAACCTTGTATAACCTCATGTATGGTTTTGAGGCTAGCATGCCTTTAGAGTTGGAAATTTCACCTTTGTAGGCTTTCCTTAAAGGATTAATTGATGATGAAACATACCATGTTGAAAATCTAAACCAACTTGAGTTTCTTGATGAGCACTAATTACAGGCCCTTGATCACCTTCAAGCTTATCAAAAATCTATTTCTAAGCATTATAACCAAGGTTTTCTTTCTCGTACCTTCAAGGTAGGTGATATCATTCTCTATGAGAATCAAAGAAATATAAATTTGCCACCTGATCAAAAGGGGAAGTTCAACCATAATTGGTTAGGTCCTTACATAATCAACCATGTAAGAACCATGTAAGGACCATGTAAGGTGCCATTCATGAATCCTTAGGGGAAGTTCAACCATGTATGTTTTTGGTGTGTATGGATTCTCATCTATGAATGGAACTCCTCTAAAAGAACCCATCAATGAAATGCATCTCTGTTGATACTATACATAAGGTCTATGTGGCATGGGCATGATGATCATCCCCTTTTTCGGGGATCGTAATCCATCATGCTATGAAATTTCTTCATTAGCACATTATCTTTTTAATTTGTGTTACAATGTAAACATGTGTATGTAGTTAATTTATTTAATTAGGAATTATATATAAATGTTTTTTTAATTTTTAGGCTATGTATCTGTGCATTGTGTTTGATTAATTCCTTTATCCATACATTAGATCATCATTGTATTTAATTTTTCCTACATCCAATGTGTTTTTTTAAAATCGTGATAGTGTCTAATCTTAGAATACATCCATAAACATTAATCCATCACATAATCATACATGAAAAGAAGCATATACATAAAATAACACATGATATTAGTCCAAAATATCATATATATATATCTATATATATATATAAAATGTCATGTACATGTATCACACCATTATCACAAAATTTGGTGTCTTTATATCTGTATATGAATCTATACATCCAAAAATGCTATACAATGATGATATGATACACAAAAATGGGTCTCTAGCCACTGGGGGCATGACTCTTGAAGCCATCTAGCATCAAAAGTGGTGGAGGAGGATGTTAGATGGATGCATATGAGTGAGAATAGTGAGATCATGACCATAATCCCTGTATCTACCCTCATATACTTTCTACCAACTCCTAAAACAAAAAATATTTCTCTCAAGCCTCTCACAACTCATCTCTCAACTGCTACACCTAAGGATACTAAAGATCACTAGGTGTTATCCTCGTAGCCTCTATCTACCTCCCAAGGTCATCAACTTGGCTTTGCAGAGCACCACGTGCCTACTCAACACTCTCAGATAATATCCTAGCCTCGTCTCTCTCAGTGAGCATAGTGAGGAGCTCCACACCTCTCTGATCTCACTGCTTGATCATCACAAAAATATCAGTTGTATGTTGAACCTCCTCCACCCGGGTCTCCTCACAGTTCATCCTCAAACACACTATAGGCTCAAAGAGTTGGGCGTGATTCCTACTATGGGTGGCCTATATGTGTTTTTTTTGGATTGATCCCAAAATCTAGATGGTTGGGACTACCTTTGAGATGCATTACCTAAAGAAATCGAGCCACTCATGTGTGAAAAATGCAACCATAGACACAGTGGGTGATATTAATACCATATCATCAAAGTATACATATATACATATGAAAGCATGAAATAGAAAAGATGAAACAAAATAACATGTACTAAACTCATACCTGGGTCCCCAGCCTACTAGTGTGGATTTGAGGGTGGATCACCACTACTAAAAGTGATGCTTGACCTTGTAGTTGTTGTAGAAGGAGGAACATATGATTAGATGTTGGGTGGTGCCACTAAGATGGCTAGAGAACATACCCCTGATGCCACACATCATTTCTACCTCCATCCTCCTCATTTCCTCACCCTCAAACACCTATGCACTAACATTTTCTATGGGAGAAATTGCTAGGAAAATCAGAGGAGGACCTATTGTTAACCACTAGTTGGCAAAGCCAACTAATACACCGATGTCCTCAGTTTCTAGTGCATCGAGCTAATCCTCATTTGAACCATCCTCATTGTTGAGTTTGACATTGATGATGGTTGGAAACAGATAGTCTCTTGCTCTCATTTCACTCCTATGGGATTGTATATACATCAAAGTTTCTATAGGGGTGGCTTACACCTACCCAAACTATCGAGTGACCCAATGTTAGTAGTATGGTACAACTATGTGATTTGATTATCTAGCTAGGATTTGATCTCACTGCATCCTCCATAGCTACCTCCTATTGGATAGAAAAACCCTTATTTTCCTATATGGATACCATCTAATATCACCACTCCATAAAACATTGAATCTATATTGGCAAAAAATTAAGTCACCTAGCCACCAATCACACACTAATGGGTATGTGTGCACTTGAGGAAAACCGTACACTAGGCCTCAGGGATACCTAGTTCATTGTGTGTATTGGATGCTCTTGAATTCCCATACCTATAGAAGCATACGAGTACTTGTAGTGAATGTACCACCCAAGGTCATGGTATAAATGAGCTAGCATGCTCCAACCCCAAGCAAATACAGTCCTACACTCCATCTCCTGGATACAATGGAAAAGGCCCACGTGCAAGTGAGAACCTTGTGCATCTATCATGACACGTAATTCCACCATCACAATAATCACATGACGTAATAAAGTCATAGCCTCACAAACCTTCTCAATTCATTATATATAGATGTATCCGATCACATCCTCTAAGACCACATGGTTGAGGTAGTACTACTATGTTACTTGTGTGTCTTGGAATGTCTGACCCTCCTCGTATGCTACCCTCTCTCCATAGAATGGGTAGGAAAAAAATTCAATAAATATCCTCTAGTGTCACTATCATCTCCCCTATTGGGAGATGAAAGAGGAGGTGTGCAGCCCACCTCTCCATAAGTGCCATCAACATCAATGCATCGAAATAAATATCAAGCTTGACATAAGCCCACCACAACCCAATCCGTTGCAAAAAACCATAGTCATCAATGCCAATCTCTTGGTTGTGGGTCTATAGTAGTGATGAAATTACATCGTCGCTATGCTTTCGAATCTTAGGAAACTCCTATAAAAACATAAAACATCATGTCATCACAATTCGTTTATATTTTGCATCTCTACTCTACATCATCAAAAAATTCTAATTATTTCTTTGAAAGTACAACATGCCACACAGGCGTCTGCGTGACCCACTAGCATCTGACACCAAACTAGCCAACGATAATGCATAGGTCAAACACTAGCATGGTTGACCTACCCTAATGCACCATCATGATGTTAGCACATCCAGAGGATGTCATCACTCTAATTGGACACCTACATTGCTCAAGAATTTTATTTGGCTAAAAAACACACAAAAGTGACAAGTGAGAGAAAATTTTCTCGTTCTTCATCCAGTAGGTCACCCCTCTCCATGTAGGTGCACAACTGGTCAATCCTCAAAAGCTAGAAGTCTCATCTATGAGGCATTTTTCTCAAAACTCTCTAGAAAAGTCAGCAAAATCTACACAATGAATAGTGAAAATGACCTTTCATGGGCCCACACCTCACATATATAGGCCCATTTTTTCCCATTTTCATAGTTAAATGGCCCTTTATTACCTTCCGACTTTTACCCACCTAGTTGGGGGAAAAATAGGAAGGGGTGCACATACTTAGTTCATCATCATATTTTTCTTCTAACTCACTAAAATTTTCTTAAGAATTCTTCTCGCTATGATAGCTTCTTTTGATTTTGAAATTGACCTGATTTTGAGTTTTACATAATGAAACTTCATGTTAGACACTGTATTTTCTCATTGAGCTCAACCACTAGGGGCATTATCAGTATCCACCTGTTTGATCTCTATGGCCTATATAGTATCCTTTTTAGCAAAATTTGTACAATTGTCAAAATATAAAATTTAGTGTTTGTCTTCTTAACCACTTTAGTGTAGTTGATTGTTCCCAAAAAATTAGCTCACTAAAGTGGGGGAAAAATATAGTATCATAAAATTGAACCTCATGGCAATTTGACACTTACACATCTAGCCCGTCACATTTATGAAAAACCTATAAGTTATAATTTCATGATTCCAATTTCATAGGTGACAATGATGAAGCACCAATAGCTTAAAATCCCTCATTATTGTAAAGTTTTGAGTAGGAAACTTGTGCAATACATGAACTTCTCCATGACACACTAGCATCCCTAAACATTTTGAGATTTGAAAATGAGAATATTTTGCATCCTTTTCTTATGACACATGTCATTGTGGTAGAAACATGGATGTAATAGCTCCTTCCGCCCATGCAACCTCACAAAACCTCATTTTTCATTCTCTTTCTCATTCATTCTCACTCTCTCTTGCTCTATATTTCTCTCTCACATTCTACTCTATCTTATCCATTCTATCTTTCTCTCTCTTGCTTCCATAGTGATGCTCTATCGGATTTCTCTCAAGAAATAGTTAAGGCTCTCTTGCACATAATACTATCACATCTATCAAGCTAAGAGGGGAGCCACACACTGTTGTTAATTCTCTCTTATCTTCTTGCATTGTCTATTTCATCTCATCTACTTTATTTGTAATAGGGGCTCTCCTCCTTGTGAGGTTTTCTTCTATTACACATCTTTATAATCATGATAGGGGTTCTCCTCCTTTACAAGGTTTGTTTCTATCACACATCTTTTTCTTTATGCATTTTTTTTATCTCTATCTATGTGGTTGTCCTTTGGAGGTGGAAACACCAAAATGGAGGCTTGACTGATGAAAACCCTAAAATAACCACCAACATTTTTCCTATCCCATTTTTGTATAGATGTACAAGTTTGAAAAGATTGATGCTTTGGATACAAGTGTTTTATTCTCTATTTTACCAGAGATGACAGTGCGAGATGCAAATTTCCTCGCAGTGTATTGTCATTCATGGCTAAGGCTTAGTCCTTCTTAGGGTAAAATCTATAGCTTTTGTACTTTCCATTTATATATATTAGGGATTTTAATTCTATAATTAAGTCATTTTATCATTCTTATCATTCTTATCATTAGTATTTTAATGTTATTTGATTGAGTGGTGAAAATATTCTTTGTCTCATCACCTCAGCTTTGATCCCTGAGGTGACCAAGGGTTATTTACTCCTTAATACCCAACCATCTTGAGGGTAGTGAATCCCCTCCTTTACAATATCCATAAGATTTCAAAAGTATCTCCATTAAGGAGAGTACTATGGTCTTCATGAAGATGAGGCACACAAAAACTATCATCCTTTTTAGATAAAGAAGCCTTCTCATCAAAAATCATAATGGACTCACCAAAATATTCCTTCTATTTAAGAAATATTGGAATTGTTGTTTATGATGATGAGAAGGTAGGTTAGAATAAACATCCAATAATTCTTCTAGAGAATCATCTTGAAGAGAAGAAATCTAGGGGAAACTCATTAGAGTATACCCTATATCTACAGTATAGTCAGGATGAACAAGTTTAAGAGGAAGAGGAAGGGGGTCACAAGAGGTCTTATGATAGTTCAACCATGGTGTAGCTTTTGAACTCATGGTGTGGTATCCAAATCTTGTCTTATAATAATTAAGATCTAGTTATATTGAGACTTAAGTACATTGTTCATCATGTCCACAACCCTTACCTCCATATCCTTGTTTAGAAAGAAGATCAAACCCCATACCATAAGGTAATTGTAACTCCTTATAAGAAGGAGGATTAAAATTATAGTCGTGTTTGATATTATATGCATCATCATGAACTATGAAAGCATAGTCATCTTTTAAAAAAATTGTAAACATAATCTTTGGAATGCTTAAGTGGATTAGACTGACTTTTTATTCTTCGAAATATGACTCGATAAAATCTAAAGACCACTAATCATTGCCCAAACATGTATTTTCTTGAGAAGATGGAGTAGAAGCAGAAGGAACAATATTTTAAACTTTAGGAGGGTCTTACATTTTAGGAGAAGCTTCTTTAAGGATGTCCTTATTAATAGATACAACTATGTTGGATATCGACACTTTAGAAGATAATGAAGGAATATAATTTTTAAGAGTAGGTGAAATTGAAGTTTGACCAAAAAATGTCATCTTGCATAAGTGTACAGTATCATGGTCAGCCTTGATTGTGATCACTTCATTATTAGCAAAAAATTCATAGAATGGTGCAGGGTAGAAGTAACCTCTCCCAAAGCATGAATCAATGACCTCCCAAAGAGAGGATTAAATGGTAATGGTCTTGAAATAACATATACTAGGGTGGGTACAATAATGGGTCCCAACCTTAAAGGAAATATTATCATGCCTAAGGCTTATTGACCAACATTATCAAACCCACAAATATACAAAGAGGAGACAACAAGAGAAATTGAGTCAACTTTAATTTTAGGAAATAAATTAATGCTACATATGTTGAGTGCTAAACTAGTATCAACAAGAGCATGCATAGTGCTGATATTATTAATGTAAAATATTATCATTAAAGGATCTGCTTGCTTTTGCACTTCTTGAGGTGGGAGTTCATATGGATAGAACGTAACATTCAGTGAATCTACACAAATATGATCTACCAACACATTAACATCCATAGACCTAGTAGAAGAAGGAAAAAGAATAATCTTCAAGGCTTCTCGAAGCATACCCTGGTAAACCAGAGTATTTTGAAGAAAATCCTAAATTGAGATCTTAGTTGGAGTAACACAAAGTTGCTTGATAAGATCATACTCACATAGTTGCTTAGTTGTAGGTCTAGGTGCTTAAGAAAGGCTTGATTGAGAAGGTGGTAAAGAATTAGGTTGATTAAGATTCTGCTAATTCCTTCTAGTATTATAAGTATGGGATACCACTCTATAAGAGGAATCCTTAGATTGCATGGATCTCATGTAAAGATATGGTTTATCACTTTCAACAAGAACCCCATGAATAGAATTAATCTTTTAAGGATAAGGGCTAGCTAGAGTCAAATAAATGATTGGTCTCTTAGGCCTTTGAGGGGCGATAAAGACTATGATTACATTTATGGACTTCTTAACTTTCAAAGAATAATTTTTTAATGGAGAATTTTTCTTAACAAAATTTTGAGTAGAAGGATATGTTTCTAAGAAATACCAAGGTAGATCCAACATATCAAAATCATGCTCTGAAAATGCATTATCAAAAGAATTAAAATTTTGAAGAAAGAAATATGACATGATTTCCTTCATCTTAGGTTCACCAAAATGTAAAGGAGGAGATTCACTACTCTCAAGATGATGGGTCTTAAGGAGAAAATATCCCTCAATTACCTCAAAAGACACTACTTAGGTGACAAGATAAATGATGAAGAATATTTATATAATTTAATCAATATTGACACTAGGTTTTAAACAATGAGAATACTAAAATCACTTAATTATAGGAGTAAATGACATAATTAAGTTCTCTAATATATATAAACAAGAAGTAAAATAACCACACATTATACCTTCAAGTGGATTTGCACTTGACCAAAGATGCCAGCACGTCATGCAGATGTTTATGTGCTACACTGTAGTCTCTAATGAGACAAACATTAAAAGTCTAGAATCCTGAATACCCAACTCATCGAATCTATTCATTTGCACACACAATATAGGAAAATGTAGGGGGTTATTTAGGGGATTTCCTCAATCAAACCCCTGTTTTGATGTTTCTACCTCCACAAACAACCAAATAGGATTGAGATAGATAAAATTCATAAAGCAAAGATGTGTGATAGAAACAAAATCCATAAAGGAGGAGAAACCCTATCATGTATACAATAGATGTGTGATAGAAAAAAACCCCAGAAGGAGGAGAAACCCTATCACGAATATAATAGATGTGTGATAGAAACAAACCTCGAAAGGAGGAGAACCCCTATCACAAATATGATCAAATAAATAAAGATGGGATTATATAGAAAATATCATCTAAGATAAAATGACAAGAGAGGGTTACCAAAATCTTGTGGCTCCCCTCTCAAGTTGATAGATATGATAAGCTTGTGATCAAGATGAGTCTTGACTATTGTGTGAGAGAAAAGTTTTGTAGAGCTTTGTTGTGAGATTGAGAGAGCAAGAGAGAGCATTATCATTTCAAGAAGTTATGAAAATGAGATTGAAAATGGAGTTTTATTAAGTTACATGGGTAGGAGGATTTTTTACACATGTGTCCTTGGCCCTACGACATGTTTCATGAGAAAAAGATACAAAACATTCGTATTTAAATCTCAAAAAGTATGAGGATGCTATGCATTGTGCAGACATCTATGTGCCACACTAGTTTCCAACCAAAATAGCATGAATATTAAACACACATGCTACTAGCACTTCATCGTTGTCACATATGAAGTCAAAATAGTGGAATTCTAACTTATAGGTTTTTGTCATAAATGAGATGGGCCTAAATGCATAAGTGTGAAATTTCCACAAGGTGCAATTTACGACACTAAACAAAGTGATTATTAAATATATTAGTTCCCAATTTGTGTAGGTGAGTTTGATGATAAATTCATTAGGTAGGAATCTATGATAGAAAATAATGATTGAAGGAAAACCATGAGTGGAATTGTAGCATATGAAATTTGAATCAACAAAAGAAAGGATTACTTCCTTTTCCAAATGATCTCATGAATGTTACACTCAAATTAATTAGCCTTTTCATTTAAAGAACTAATATAATACTACATTTAGATTATATTATGCTAATTAATCTAAAGTGTTTTAACTGAAATTGACTATTGTTATCTATGAAAGCTAAAACACTAGGAAGGGAATAAATTGTTGATGTTTATAAAAAAAATGAACTAAGGAGATAAAAATACAAATGAAAAGTAATAGTAAAAATGAACTTGATACTAAAGTATAAAGCTTAGTAGACCAGATTCCAACACTAAGAATGAATGTTTGTACAACACATTATAGTCTCGTATAATAAAAATCACTAGAATATAAAATTGTCTTAGAAAATGTACTTATTTCTACACAAAATAAAAACTAAAAAATGACAAGTAGATCACTAGTGGAAGGATAAATAAAATAAAAAATATTAACTAAGGAATTGCAATAAAAATTAAAATATTGGCAAAGAGAGGGAGAGATATTAAAAACTCAAAAGAAGTTGAATATCCTCTCCTCAATGAAAAACTATAGCTAAAGAAGACAAAGGAAAATGTCTTTTTGGCTATATGGATCCTCCACAAATAACCTATATTTTCTATATTAATAACAAAAATAATAAATGGAGTACACTAAGTATAATAATTCTTAAATTAGAGCGTGCTCCAAAAATGCAAAAGGAAATAGCACAAAGGGATTCAATAACAATGATAATGAGAAAATGAGAATAATCTAGATAAAAAAATCACCTCATAAATGATTTGTAGGAGCCAATGAAGATTACAATTATTGTAGTAGGATTTATTTCACACTTCCATGATTTTGATAATGAAAAATATTTTTGGCATCAAGTAGATTGTTGGTAGGAGTTATATTATTTTTTACAATGGAGAATGCTTCAAAGATAGTGATAAAATACCAATTATTGTTTGATAATGGTTCGAAGAGGGAGAGGACGAAGGAAGTTAGTCACATATATTATATCTAGAGTAGTTACCTACTAACTATAAAGGTAATAGATGTTGGAATGGTTAAGTATTGATGAAACGTTGTGGGATACTACCATGTCACACAAACATTAGTGTGTCATGCTAGTTTTTGGAAATTTTTAATTGGAAAAAGGTCCAAACACTAAGAAAAATATGATGGAGATAAAAAAACAAAATTTCTAGCTTTGGCATCAAGAGGGAGAAGGATTCGATACAGGGATAAAAAAACATTAGGGGAATGGACATTAAAGCAAGTATAAAATGTAACATGAAATTGCAAGGGTATAAAAATTTTGACATTTGATTTTCCCTCACTTTAGTAATATTATGTACTACACTAATATACAAGATAAATTATACAAAATAAAATACTAAAACTTAAACACAACATACCACCAAAAAGGATATTGTAGAGGAAGAAAAAATATTCAAGTAGGATGATCATCCCCCTAGGTTGAGAACAAAAAAGATAAATGTATTAGAAAATAAAAATATGAAAAGAAAATGAAGTTAGAAAAACACATAAAACATGCACAAAACAAGGAATTAATCTAATAAAGCCTACAAGAAAACTATTTTAACAAAATTATACACAAAATAAACACAAGGGAAAATACAAGAAAAGAGAAAGAGAGAGAGAAAGAAGAGATAAAGGGTTATTTTACAATGATGTGGTACTAGAAATAATACTAGTATAGTTTGAGGGATAAGAAGAATATAACAATGTCATGAATCTCAAGCACTAAAAACTAGGTTGTAGAGTGATCATGATAAATATCTAAAGAGGTAGTGCATATTAAGTGTAGGATATATCAAGTTGCATTATCATAGATGACTCATATGCTACCAAGATAGGACATATAAAAACCCATATGCTAGCAAGTTACATTATACTAGGTGTTTCATATGATACTGATGTTCCAAGGAGTGCACACTTCAGGGAGCATAAATGTGAGATGTGTACAAGTAAGAGCCTCATTTAGAATAATTGTATGAATGCAAAAGGAATAAGTTTATTTAAGCTAGAAGAGGAAATTAAATATTACTATAAAGGAGAGACATCAACAAGGATGTTGCAAGAATAAAACATGTGAAATTATGCTCATGGTATGATATCACATAGTATAGGGATGTCACATGGAATAATAAAAATCACATAAAAATAAAGGGATACACAATATAGGAGTTAGTATATATGGGTATAAATTATAGTCATCATCATCATGGGGAAAGGGAATGAATCATCATCCCCCAAATCTATAAAATTATGAATACAAAGGAAGAATGACACAGAAAAAAATAAAAAAATTAGGTCAACATGGAAGAGAAATAAATGTCTCAACACTTTGCATCATCCCCAAAATGTCATGAAAGAAATAAAAAATATATATAAGAAGGTAGATACATATTTAGAAATATCACAACATTTTTCTCCCCTCTATCCATGTACCTACAAGGTTAAAATTGGTACTATATAGGAGAGACTAAAAAACATGTATATACATATGATATGAAAGTATGACTTTAAAGGTCATCACCCATCAAATAGTCCTCCTCCCAATATTTATTATATATGGAAAGAGGGAAATTTGATAGAAGCATAATTATTTGAGAAATTTTATGAGACTTTCCTATAACAAGATGTAGGGAATGAGCTCCATGAACAACCTCCTCTTGATTATCAACCAAGGTGAGCATTTATTTTGTTTTAATATTAATGACAATTATGGAATATCCATGGATTAATCAAACATGTACATTCTCGAGGAAGATTAATGGGAGTCACTGCTAGGATATGCATCTAACAATAGATGTTCATTAGTATCAACACTAATGTGAGAAAAATATCCATAGATGGAGGATTATCCTCCAATTTTGAAAGAACTAATGAAAAAGGTCTAGTGTTAGGTGTGAACATCGGTTTTTCTTAGTTCTAGAGTAGGGTGGAATGGGATGGTGCTCTAGATTATGCTTGGGTGGAGGGTGAGGGATGTATATGTCTATAGTGGTGGGGAAAACAAATTTGGAAAAACTTGATGGTTGGTACATTGGAAGGAAATGCATGAAGCTAGGGTAGCAATCAATATGATGTTGACATTTAACTTATCTAAAGGCTCATATAAGAGAAGTATATTAGGGGTCATAGAGATAAGACCTATTGATCACACAGTGGAGCTAGGACTACTTGAACCCTTTTGGGGTTTCTCTTAATTGGGTATAGAGGAGGTACATAAGTGTTTGGGGTAGCAAAAGAGTTAAATTAAAGAGGGGGATCAACAAAGGTTAAGGAGGGAAAAAAATTGAGGATATCTAAATGGGAGGATAACACTTAGGATCATGATCAAATAAGTTAGTAGGATCTATAGCTGCAAAATTTTGATTATGGTTACAATATCTTACAAGCCAGTTGTGTCTAGTGTGAGCCTAATATTTAGCTATGGGAAGAGCATAGTCTACTAGCATGGGTTAATTTCCTTTGATTTCCAAGGAGTCAAAGGGATAGGAGAAGGAATGAAAAAAAAGTAGAGCCATAGGAGCATGAGGGGATCACTCCCCATGGGTTACTATCCTTTTATTTCCAAAGAGTTATATGGATAAATAGAAGCAATTGTAAGAGAGTGGTGTTGGTGCACATAGTTATAGGTCCCAATCCCCTTAAATTTGGGTCATTCTTTTAATACTAAGGTTTGAAACTCAAAGAAGAAAATATCTAACTTATTATTAGGTAGGACAACATTATAATAATTTACCAAGGTGGGTAAGACCTCTAATTTTGGGCTCAACTAGACCTAGGGATCTTCCCTAGAGATATCCTAAATATAATTAAACACAATTGAAGATAGATAAGTGGATAGAATAATTTAGTATTACCTAGTGTATGCCTAACCCTAAAATTATCACTAGGCTAGGACTAACCTATTCCTATAACTCATATTAAGATAATAATCACATCACTACTTGATATCAAGATGTGGGTATACATAAAAAGACTCTCTAGGATTTGACTTATATGGATTTTTGAAGATAGTTTCTTTGTTTATAACACTAAACCATGAAGTGCATACAATATAATTCTTAATCCTACTCTACTAGTGTAATATGTTTTTGGTTTAGGCACGCGGTGGATCATTACTTATAGGAGTAGTGCCTATTTATTGGTTCATAGAGTAAAACAATACCAAGAAATAAAAAATGTTGAAACTAGAAGGAATATGGGATGTGCATAAACATACACCACAAATATTAATATAAAAAAATGAAAATACTTAATTATCTATCCCAAAAATAAATAAATCCACAAGTAATAAACAAATGACCATTACAAATCTTCCACTATCTTATAATGATGCCCCATTCATAAAATATTTATTATATTCATAATAGAAGTGAAAATAATAAACATTGATCTAAAATTTCCCAAAATATCCACAAATAGAGTCACGAGGGAATTCATTTATAGATATCATTTATAGTAAAAATATCTTTGTGATTTTAAAAATATGTTTTTCTTTGGTTAGTTGGACTTATAGGGGTTAAAACCCTAGAAGCTCTTTTGGCTTGTAGTAATGTCAAAATATAAAATAGTTAACCTTATTTTTAGAAAGTGAACTAGCATATACATGGTGATTTTTTATTGCTCTATCACTTTGAGAATCAACAAATAATTGGTGGTCAATGGATGAGACATGCAAGGAAAGCTTAGATCTCATAAAATCTATTGAAATCAAAACCTAGAGCTTGCATGGAAACCATCCACTCTATAAATTTAATCATCGTCACACTAATGGTGACATGGCCTTCCTTATAATTTCTTATTTTAAGTACATTTGAATCCATTCCCTTAATATGAACAACTATTTTTGGGTGTGAAAATTACAGTGGAGTAGTTGTGTCATCAAGTCTAGTTATTAATAGTGACTTGGCTCATACAAAGAGATAGGTGGGAGGGAAAAATATAAAACATGATCATTTAAAAGATAGGAGGTTGAGGATACCTCATAAGAAATCCCTTTTTCAAGGAGTCAAGGATCAAGAATAGCTAATAATTCATCCTTTAAGGAATGCAAATAATAATAAGTATAAACCAACAATCCTAATGAGATACATGTTGAAAATTATTAGGGATTAGGGTTTGGGAATACCAAGGAAAATATACCTTGAGCAAGGGATATTTGAAACTCCATATTTGAAAGGTAATTTAGTATAAGACTCAATTGTTTAAGTTTTTGATGAAAGTCATGCCAGTAAGATAAATTTTAAAACAATAAAGGGAAGGGAAAGTATAGGTCAAGGGAAATAGATGGTAGGATGATTTAAAAATATTTATAGGAAAGGGGGGTGAAGGTGGGGGATAGATGAAAGGAATGCTTATTTTGGAAAGTACAATATCATAATAGGAATAAAGGAAAAGGTGGAGTTGGGAGAAAATGCATACCAAGAAGAAAAAATCCAACATAGGCATAGCCCTTAGAAATTTGAACATAAAAAACCTCCACACAAAACTTTGTGGAAATTTGAAATTGTTAATACATGATAGGAATATTGGGGTGATGAGTAAAAATACATAAAAAAATTGACCAAAGGAGACCCATTAGGAAAAATATTTGATTGGTTATATATGATGGTAAAAATAACGCCAAAATACATAAGAGGGCTATGAATTCAATAAAATTAAATATAGTTTAATGGCGTAGGAAAGAAGCCACAAGTGCATGAGGAGAATCATACACCATGATTTTATTTCCTTTGAATACTAAATAGGTAGGTGGAGGAAGAAAATAAATTGTTGGAGGTCATGGTACTAGAGGGGGAGGTCTATGTGGAGAAGGTGGATTTCCTCTTATAGCCAAAGAGGCAAGGGGAGGAACAAAGATCACCATTGAAGGCCATGAAACCAAAGGAGGAATGAGATGGTATCCTAGTATTAATTTATTTCCTCTAACCATCAAAGAGGTTGGTGGAGGAACATAAGAAATCAACGAAGGCTGAGAAACCAAAGGGGGAAAAATCATAGAAGAGGAGAAATAAAGAACACCAAACAAGTAGTCTTATGACCTTCTTTGAATCTTTGATAAAAAATAAATAATAAATTAATTTAGGGTTGGAGAGGTACTATACAAGCCAGCTTGAAGTAATCGAGAGAAGAGTTACCATAGAATGATATTAGTTTAAATCCATTATGGCAGTATGTACAAATTCGTTATGAGGGGAATTTAGGCACTTATGTACAGCGAAGGTGACCACTTACATAGAGGTGAGCCATATATAGCCCAACTTCAAATATGAGCAATTGGAGATAGGAATCACAAAGAATGGGACGTTTAGGAATTTTTGTCCTACTTGGATAGAAAGGGTGATCAAAACTAAGGTAGGGAAGTATAATTTTAATCATTTGTCTATATAAATACTTCTAATTTCTTGTTATTTTATCTATACGGTTGATGAACATATATAATATCCTTCATTATCACATTTATCATGCTAGTTGGGTCAACATGCACTCCAAAAATGGGTTTCCCATTGAAATAATTAGGAATGTATGGAGGTCCATCAAATATGTCATCAATCATGTTGGTGGAAGAAAAGGAAATGGTGGGTCCAAAGATCGATTTATTTGGAGATAGTTGAGGGTATGAATCTACTATTCCCACAATACCAAATAAAGAAGAATACTTTTCAAGATAAATATCTTGCATGGGTGAACCGGGAGAAAGGTGAGAAAAAATAAAGTGTTGCAAGAATGGGTTAATGTAAATTTGAAGGTTCTAGTTGGGTTTTGTAATAAAATTATTAATATTTTCATTCACATTAGATACCTAGATGATGCTATAATCAATGTGGTCTTACACTATGTGCTTAACATGTAAGCATCTCTTTGTATCATGGCTAGGTATTTTATGGAACTAGCAATAAGATTTTGGGTCATAGAAAGGTGGAAAGAGTTGGTTTATGTATAAAGGTCTGAAAGATGACATCTACACTAATTTTTTTGTAGGAGCTACTGGAGGATAGAATGGATAGACTTAGACAATTTTGTGAATTATCTATTCTCTTAGGTTTAGTAATGGAAACTATTAAGGTAGGAGAAGGTGCCATGGTATAATTATTTTTTACAACATAAGGATTGTTCTTAAAGTAATTTGTATTATTTTTATAAATAAATAAAGAATAAGATCCCCCAGATGATACAATAGGATCTTGTGAGGTAGGTACCTAAAATTGGTTTATTGTAAAACTTGTTGATATTCATAGAGAGACATGCAAATATTCAGAAATGAAAGATATCTAATCAATAAAATTGAATCCCTAATTAGGGGTTGATTTTTTTATAAAATCCCTTTGCACAATAGAATAAAGGAGCACATACAAAATATAAGAGAAGATATTGGTACTTTAAGATGAATTTAGTTACTTTATCATTCACTTTTTTCTTGCAATGCACAAATTTAATGAAGGTGACTTGGGGATCTGTATTCACCTAAAAATGCTACAAGAACTAATTTATCAATGGATAAAAATAATTATTGAATGGCCAGAAAGAAAGATAAACCAATCAAGCACAAAGTCTTTCAAAAATTGTAGGAATATATTTAATATTTTAGTTTTTCCTACAAAATAAAATCATTTTATAGTGTAGTGAAAGTAGACACGTGTATTTATAGATTTCTTTTTCTATTTTATTTCTCAAAAAATTACACCTCATAATTGGTAGTAATTAGAGCGGCAAGGATGTGTAAAGAGAGACGAGTACAACAATAATAGGGTGGAATGTGAGATTGAGAAAAATATGTGGATAAGGAAGCGAGATGGTGTTGTAGATTTCTTATATTTTGCATGAGTTGGTTTATAACATGGTTTGTGTTATGAAAAGGGTGTGAGATACCAATAAAGATAGCTATGCTAGATGAAGTTAGAAATATCAAGGGGAAGACTTGTGAACTAAATAGGATGGAAGTTCTAAGGTGCCCATTTAGAAATCAAAATTTTGAATGGCCTATGAAGGTGACATGAATCTAAAATGTGAAGCATGCATTGCTCTACATAGTTTAGAGCTAGTGGACATATACATATTGAATGACATGTGGACTATAATAACTATATAGAAACTTAAATTTATTAGCTATCACATTAGATTGGGAGTTGTGAATTTCTATAAGGAAAGCCATTAAAGAAGGGATATCTCTATAAATTATATATGTCAACCTTTGAATGAACTCAAGACATTTAAAGTGATTGTTAAGAATATTGTGAAGGGCCTTGATGAAAGGCACAATATCACAAGATATTATCTCATCATGTAATTAATTTTTAAAATATCCTAGGTGTTGATCAAGATCCTTCACCTATGAGTGAGAGACATATAATGCAGCCTCATGGTCAAAGATATCATCTATATGATGGAAACCAATTACAAGAGAAGTACATTGAACAATAATTGTAGAAAGACAAGGTATATAAATTGTTAATTAATCAAAAGGAAAACTATTAAAGCTAGGACCAAATATAATAAGGGTGGTTGCACCAATAAAATAATAAAAATTTAAGTTATGGTAGCTTATTTGAATAAGATTATCAAAATGTGTAGATTGGGTTGTGAAAATCATAAAAGGTCTCACAACACACAACGTAAAATCCTGAAAATAAGGTTTATATATTGTTTAAATTTATATTTTTCTAAGAAGGTTTTAAGTGTCTGTGGTAGGTTCACCAAATTGTAGCATATAAAATTCAGATTAGTGAAAGAAAGAAAACTTAATTTTCCAAATGATCTCACAAATGTTACACTCAGATTAACTAGCCTTTTTCATTTAAAGAACTAATCTACTACTATTTAGAGTAGATAACACTACTCTAAATACTTTTAATTGAAAATTATTATTCTTATCTAAGAAACATAAAAAATAGAAAGAGAATAAATTATTATTATTTATAAAAAATATAACTAATGAGTTGAAAGTGGAAATTAAAATTAATAATAGAAAAGAACTTGATACTAAAATTTGAACCTCACTAAATCTAATGATAGCACTAAATATGGACATCTACATGAAACATTATAGTCTCATAGGGAAAATCACTAGAATTCTTGGAAAATATGCCTAGTTCTACACAAAAATAAAACTAAAAAATGACAAGTAGATCACTAATGGAAGAATAAGTAAAAGAACAGAGATAAAATTATTTAATTGTAATGAAAATTAAAATATTGACAAAGAAAGAGAGGGAAAGATATTGAAAAACTAGATCAAGAGGTTGAATATCCTCTCCTTAATAAAAAATTGTAGCTAAAGAAGACAAAGGAAAATATTTTTGTGGCTATATGGAGCTTTCTTTAAGGTCAAGTCCCTAGGTTGGCTTTCTATCCTCCACAAATAACCTAATTTTTATACTAATAATAGAAATACTAAATGAAGTGCAATAATAGTAACAATTATAGTAAGTGAGAGTGTGATCCCAAAATTCCAAAGGTAATAGCACAAAGGGATTCAATAATAATGATAATGAGAAAAGAAAAATAAGATTGAGAAAATAATACAAAATAATATCACCTCATAAGTGCTTTATTGGAGCCAATGGAGATTGTTGTTGAAATGAACAAGACAACTAAGAGGGGGGTGAATCAGTTACCATCAATCTCATTCATAATTCTCAAACAATTATTAATTCCACATCCACTTTAATCTATTATTAAGTATGAGCATGAAATGCAAATAACAGAAAGCAATATCAACACAAGAGACACCAGATTTACATGGAAAACCCAATAAGGGAAAAACCACGGTGAGGATTAACTCACAATATAATAGTAATGCAAAACCAAATACAAAGACTCACTGCACAAGATAGGAATAACTATCTAGATACAAGGCTCACTATCCTGAAGGGAGGCTCTTTGCCTACAAATAAAGAAAGATAACAAAAAATCCACCACAACAGCTTCCACACATTCGCAACCTTAATCAAGGAATTGCAGACACCATTAGCTCATTTCTTTTAGGAGTCAAACACATTGAAGAACTACTACCTTAATTCACTTTCACACACTCTTTCGCACCTGCTTCACTTCTCACACTTTCTCACTTGTAATTCACAACATCTTGACTTGTATTTATACCACCTTCGATCTTAGAAACTTTCTCCAAGGTCAACTACACATTCTTCATTTTACAAATTCAAATTGGTCAAAAACTCAATGTTCACACAATGTATAAGAATGAGAGTGGACCAAATACGTACTTAACTAGGATCCAAAATAACATCTTGGATCAATCACATGCTTCCTTAATTGAAACTTATCCTCCGTGTAATGTGTAAACACAAAGTTAGCCAAACCTAATAAAAACACCAATGAACATTAAAGTATGTGAATTTGCAACAAGATGAAAATGTGTGGAACAATTAACACACTTCACCATACACTAGAACACCTCTTAGAATCCTTCAGATTCATCTGCAACAACTACAACTTTCATATATAGAACTCTTTCCATCAGTCCAACCGGATTGTATAGACACACATAGTAGCTCTAGAACTAGTCTTCCAGAGCACCAAACCATGAACAATTTTTCTAAAACATAGATAACATCACTATTAACCTTCTTCCATAATATATGAGAAAAAATATCAAAGGAATACAGAGTAGAGACATTTCTCCTAGTCCATAGATAAATAATTATGTCAGACTAGTTCACACACCAGTGAACACAACTTTCACTCTTCATCAACCCAGGAGCTATAACTCAGCATATATCACCCAAGGATGTGCATAAACAACACTACAGATCCACACAAGCATAATATCAACATAGAAGAAATGTAGAGCACACTCATAGCACACACACAATTTTGTCTTCATTGTCTATTAATTTTCTCAAAAGCACTTGATAATGCATCATATGAACACACCTGCAACATCATAAAGATAGCTCCATGTACTCACATCTCTACATCATCTCAAACATACATGTACCACCTACAATCACTTGATTCCTCACAACAATAACTTGAACTATGTTGACATCAATGACAACATTAATGAAAACACCACCCTACTCATTCATACTTGCAACAATCTCCCCCTTTGTCATTGATGGAAACAAATGATGTTAAAAACCATCAAAGATAGCATACACAATCTCCTTTTTTTTAGATTAGATAGCCTACACAATGTTTCTTCACTCTCTTCTCCTTGCAAGATTCTCTCTCTCTCTTTCAACTTTTTCAGATATAGGTAGGATTTTTCACATGATTCTCTCCCTCTTTGACGTCAATGGCAAATAAATTTTTTTACATAATTCTTCAACCATATAAAATTATGATCACTCCCCCTTAGGAGTGCACCCGCATCTCATACTAAAACAATGATACTTTATACTCCCCTTGAGGAGTAGACCTCAATCATCAGTCCAAACAAATGATGAATCTATAGATTTATTGAACTAGTGCACTTTTTTGTGCACCTAGTTCAAAGAAGGATGGATAGTAACCCCCAAATTCTCTCTAAGATACTCAAAATTATCCTTAGGAAGAGCCTTAGTAAATATATCTGCAATTTGATCCTTTTTAGGCACATATTCAAGCCTAACTTCATTCGCCAACACCTTCTCCCTTAAGAAATGATATCTAACAGATATATGCTTTGTCCTTGACTGCATTACTAGATTCTTTAAAATATATATTGCACTTTTATTATCATAGAAGATTGGTATAGGCTCATCACACATCACACCTATATCCTTCAATGTTTGCTTCATCCAAAGTACCTATGTATAGCAAGATGATGCTACAATATACTCAGCCTCTACAATGGATAAAGAAACTGAATCTTGTTTCTTGCTTAGCCAAGAAACTAATCTACATCCAAGAAATAATGCACCACCACTTGTACTCTTTTGAGCATCCAAACAACCAACCCAATCTACATCAGTGTAGGAATTCAAAGTAAAATCAGTATCCTTAGGATACCACGGGCCATGATTTGGAGTGCCTTTTAGATATTTGAATATCCTCTTCACATCTGTAACATGTGTTTCTTTAGGTTATGCCTAAAATATGGCAACCAAACATACTACATGCATGATATCTGGTCTAGTAGAAATAAGATATAACAGTCCACCAATCATAGATCTATACATGCTCTGATCAAATTTAGGAGAATCATCATTGTTACTCAGTTTGCATCTAGTCACCATAGGGGTATAGACTGGTTTGGAATCATCCATTCCAAACTTCTTCAACAATTCTTTAAAATAATTTGATTGTGAAATGAATATTCCCTTATTAGTTTGATTCACTTGAAGTCCAAGAAAGAATTTCAACTCACCAAACATATATATCTCAAATTCCTTTTGAATCTCCTCTGAAAATTTCTTGCACATACCCTCATTTCCTCTAAAGATAATATCATCAACATACACAACCACTACCAACATTTTGTTTCCTTCAACTTTGAAATAGAGAGTACTATTTTTGGAGCCTTTGTTGAACCTTTATTGTGTCAAATATTTTTCCATCCTTGGATACCATGCTCTGGGAGCCCATTTAAGTCCATAAAATTTCTTTTTCAACTGCAAACCATGTCCGGTTTATTTGACAATTAAAATCCTTCTAGTTGTTCCATGTATACTTCTTCTTCCAATTCTCCATTCAGGAACGTAGACTTAACATCCATTTGGTATACCTTGAAATCTTTGTGAGAAGAAAATGCCAAGAACATTCAGATGGCCTCCATTCTTGCCACCAAAGAAAATGTCTCCTCAAATTCTATTCATTCAACCTGTGAATAAAATTTGCACACAAGCCTTTCTTTGTTTCTTACTACTTCACCATCTTCATTTAGCTTATTCCTGAATACCCATTTTGTACCAATTACATTCTTTTTTATAGGTCTAGGAACCAATTCCCATGTCTGATTTTTCTCTATCTGTTGCAACTCTTCTCTCATGGATCTAACCCAATTCTCATCTTTGCATGCTATTTCAAATACTGTTTTAGGTTCTATCTTAGAAATTAGACAAAAAATTACCCCAGCTTCTATCACTTTGCTTCTTGTTGTTACACCTTTTCCTTTGTCTCCAATTATCTATTCTTTCAGATGATTTTTATATACATACTTAGGAGTCTTAGGAGAACGTTCTGATGCTTCTTCTTCTTCTTCAATCTGTTATTTTTCTTCCTCATTCTCTTCTTGTACTTGCTCACAGATAGGTTCATCTAGTTCAACTTCACTTATTTCAACTGGTATGTGGATATCTTCATCAACTTTTACATTTGCACTTTCAACTATCTTCCTTAGTCTTTTATTGTAGCATCTATATGCTTTGCTATTAGTTCTAGGGAAAACTTTAGTGGCGAATTTTCGCCAATTGGCGAATAATATAAATCGGGACCTCCAAAAATGGCGAATAGTGCAAGCTAAAAAGGAGACTGAATCGTTGGGCTTTTACAAAAGAATAATTTTGTCTCGATTAATTCGCCATGAAAACAATACGTCATTGGAAATTATTTGCCAGTAGTTTATACCATAATTAAAAATATTAATTATATTCGCTAGTAATATTATATTCCTCCGATCAATTTTGGGGTAATATCGCTATTAATAATAAAATACTATTTAATTTTAGGGTTACTTTAACGGCTTAGGCTTGAATATGTATTTTGTCTATTGCCATTGATTAGATTTTTAATCGCATGGCTATGATTTGATTCCGCGACCTAATATGCATGTGCCTTTTCAAAGGCTTGCTGAGGTCCAAAACAAATTTCGGGCCTCAACAAGCCTTTTAAAAGGAACATGTGTATTAGATCGTGGAATTAACTCACAGCCATCTGATTGAAAAGCTAATCAATGGTAACTTTTTCAGTTTTCATTCAGTGTTACTTTTAAAGTGATATTTTTAAAAAATGTTTAATCTATGTGTTCTCTAATGCGTTGCCCCCTCAACCCCCACAAGAAGGATCTACCCCATTGACCCCCACAAGGGACACTGCCCCTTGACCCCGCCGGTGGCTGCTACCCCCGGGCCCCTACTTCAATATTACAAAAAACAAAAATATATGGGGGAACTGTGCCGATCAACTATGCAAAATTTTAAAGGAGAGATTCACCAATGTCATTATTATTTTTACCAATTATTCATTAAGATTCGCCAGGATTTTACAAATTTTTTTAATAATGTGTATAGATTCACCAAGTAAATTAATATTTTTTTCAAAAAAAGAGGAAGGATCCACCAAGATTTTACACCTTCGTTGAGGGGGGGTTCTTAAATTTATCCCTGATTAGTTGAATATCCAAGGAAAATACCTTCATCACATCTTGCATCAAAATTTCCAACGTTCTCATCATCTCTTTTAATATAACATCTGCTTCCAAACACCTTAAAGTATTTAACAGTAGGAATTTTGTCAATCCACAACTCATAAGGAGTCTTTGTGATATTACCTCTTATCTGAACTCTTTTAAGAATATAAACAACAACGTGGATTGCTTCTCTCCAGTATACATTAGGTACATTTTCCTCTTTCATCATAGTCATTGTTTCCTCTCGAACAGTTTGGTTCATCCTCTCCACAACTCCATTCTACTCAGGAGTTCTAGGAGCATAAAAATGTCTCTTTATACCATGCTCTTCAAAAAATGTATTAAACTCACTAGAAGTGAATTCTCCAAATCTATCAGACCTTAAACATTTTATTCTCAGGTTCACTTCATTCTCTACCCTTGCCTTGAACACTTTGAATCTATCTAGAGCTTGAGCTTTCTCCCTAAGAAAATTAACCCATGCCATTCTAGAATAATCATCAATCAGAAGCATGAAATGCATGTCACCATTAAGACTTCATGTTCTTGTGGGACCATAGAGGTCTGTATGAATCAATTTTAGCATTTTGGTAGTTGATTGTTCTTTTCCTTTAAAACTATATCTTTATTTTTTTCTCAATTGACAACTTTTACAAATAGTATTGGTGGGCTTTGTGATTTTAGGCAGATCCATAACAAATTCTCTTGAACTGATCCTGATCAGATTGTCAAATTTTACATGTCCCATACTTTGATACCATAGCCAACTTTCATTAACTTGAGACACAAAACACTGTCCATCAACACTCTTAAGCTGATAAATGTTTCCATATGTTCTTCTTCCTATAGCTACCACAATTTTGGATTCTTTTCTGATCTCACAGATGTTATCCTGGAACACAATTTTAAATCCTTTGCTACAAATTTTTCCAACACTCAAAAGATTATGCATTAAGCCCTTAACATAATAGACATCATTAGTATTGTGTTTTCCATCAAAACTAATTGTTCCTTTTCCAACAATCTTTGCACCAGAATCATCTCCAAACATGACTAATCCTCCATCATAATTTTCAAGTTTAGTGAACTTACTTTTGTCTCCAATCATATGATTTGAACACCCACTATCAATTACCCAATAATATTCATCTTGTCTAGCATGAAAGGAAGTAACTAGAGTACCTTCCATCTCATCCTTCTTGTTCTCTAAACCACATTCCCTTGCACATCTTCCATGGTTAGTACACACAGATTTATTCTCCAAGGCTAGAAACAAGCATTCATCTTTATCATCAGAAATTCCAACATCTTCTCTAACATAATACAATTTCTTGAACTTTTTGTCCTTTTTGTCTTTATTATCTTTGTTCTTCTTGTGTATGGCTCTATTTGGACATCTTGAAGCATAGTGACCAATATTTCCACAACTAAAAAATTTAAAGGGTAACATACCTTTGTACTTACCGATACCTTTCTTCAATTTCCTTGTAAAGTTTGCTTCCATCTCCTCTGAATTTTCACTATCCGGGTCATCTTTTGTCTTACTGGCTTTGAAGGTTGTTTTTGTTTTCTCCTTTTCTTTTCCAAATTTCCTCATTTCAAATGCAATCAAGGTGCCAAATAGTTGTTCTTTAGTGAATTTCTTTGGATTATACACTTCCTTGATAGCTAATACCTTGTCACTATAACTCTCTAGTAGGGTCATCACAATTTTCTCTATTACATCTTCATTTGTCAGAGTACCACCTTGATTTTTGATGTCATTTGCTGCAATATCAACCCTCTAAAATTAGCTTACAATGTCTTCACCTTCTTCCATTTTCAATTTCTCATATCTGCACTTTTTTGTTAGTTTCTTTGAAAATTTGACTCTATCATTTCCTTCATAGATATATTTCAACTTTTCCCATACTTCATAAGTAGTTCCTAATGAAATAACTTTTGTCTGCTCAATCTTAGATAAAGTGCTATAGATTGCATACCTTGACTTTTTATTTTCCTCATAGGTAGAAATCTCATCTGCAGAAGAAGGACCACTTTTCGGCTCAACATATTTAGTCTCAATAGCTTTCCAAGTCTTGAAGCCAAGGGATATTAGGTAACCTCTCATCTGCACTTTCCATTCACTATAGTCAAATCCATCAAACATGAGGATTGACAATTTATGCACCATTAGATCTACCTCAAGTGGTTAAGATCTTCTCTGAGGAACCAAATCTCGGATACCAATTGTTGAAAAGCACAAGACAACTGAGGGGGGTGAATCAAGTGTCACCAATATCATTCACAATTCTCAAACAATTATTAACTCCACATCCACTTTAATTTATTATTAATTATGAGCATGAAATGAAAATAACATAAAGAAATATCAACACAAGAGACACCAGATTTACATGGAAAACCCAATAAGGGAAAAACCACGATGAGGATTAACTCACAATATAATAGTAATGGAAAACTGGATACAAAGGCTCACTGCCAGAGGGCTCACTGTCCAAATACAAGGCTCACGGCCTATAGATAGGACTCACTGTCTAGAAGGGAGGCTCACTGCCTACAGATAAAGAAAGATAATAGAAAATCCACCACAACAACTTCCACACATTCACAACCTTAATTAAGGAATTGCAAACACAATCAACCCACTAATTTCAGGAGTCAAATACATTGAAGAACTGTTGCCTTAATTCACTTTCACACACTCTTTCACACCTACTTCACTTCTCACACTTTCTCAATTGTAATACACAACATCTTGACTTGTATTTATACCACCTTCGATCTTAGAAAATTTATCCAAGGTCGGCTACACATTCTTCATTTTACAAATTCAAATTAGTTTGGTGACTCAACATTCATGTGGTGGATAAAAATGAGAGTGGACCAAATACATACTTAACTAGTACACAAAAAAACATTTTGGATCAATCACATGCTTCCTTAATTGATACTTATCCTTCGTGTAACATGTGAACACTAGGTCAGCCAAACCTAATGAAAACACCAATGAACATTGAAGTACGTGCAATCACAACAAGATGAAAACATGTGGACCACTTAATATGCTTCACCATACACTGGAACACCTCTTAGAAGCCTTCAAATTCATCCACGACAACTACAACAACTTTCATATACAATTTTTTTTCCATCAGTTCAACCATACTATACAGACACACATAGTAGCTCTAGAACTAGTCTTTTAGAGCACCAAACCATGAACACTTTTTCTAGAACATAGATAACATCATTATTAACCTTCTTCCAGATCCACAAGATTTGAGACAAACTATCATAGGACTACAGAGCAGAGAAATTTCGCCCAGTCCATAGATAATAATTTTTTCAAACTAGTTCATACACCAGTGAACACAGTTCACTCTTCATCAACCCAAGAGCTATAACTCAAGATATATCACCCAAGGATTCCTATAAACAACACTCCATATTTTTACAAGAATAGGATCAACACATAAGAAATGCATAGCACATTATCGAAGCACATTCAGAGCACACACACAATTTTGTCTTCATTGTTTATTAATTTTCTCAAAATCACTTCATAACTCATCATATCAGCACACCTACAACATCATAAAGATAGCTTCATGTACTCACAACATCTCTATAGTATCTCAACCATACATGTACCAGATTCAATAACTTGATTCCTTTCACTGCAATAACCTGTATGGTGTTGACATCAACGACAACATTAATGACAACACCACCATACTGATTCATACTTGCAACAATTACAATGCCTATAATAGGCTTGCTTCTACACTTTCACAATTTTGATAATTCAAGATAATATTCACATAAAGTATATGGAAGATGAAAGAAAATAATCCCTATTCTATCTAACCAATATTTTAGTTGTGTTTTCTCTATATTAAGGTTTATAAACAGGTGGGTAGTGACTAATGTCCTTACCATATTTTTGTTATACTCAATGGCAAACCCATTTTTTATTGCAAGCATTGTAACATGATACAATTAGTACATCTCTTGGAGTTGTGTACTTTCCTTATGAGAGGTTGCACCCCATAAATCACATTAACAATGAAGGAGGACATATCTAATAGTTTGACAATCCTTCTAAGAACCTCTATCCCATCTCTCCTTATTAATGTGGAGCTTGGGTCTATAAAAATGAAATATCCAATAACATCAACAAGATAATTATTTTTCTTATGCACAATATCATTGATAGATACAAAAGAGAATTAATATTTTGGAATTGAAAGGTTTTCTTTAGAGAGAAAAATCTTGGAACCATCTAGTAAGGAAATTTTTATGATGGTTGCTTAGTTTTTAGATGAACTATTAGCACTCTTCCTAGTCCTACCAGCTATTGTGTATACATCTCCAACCTAAACATTGACATAATAAATATCCAAAACTTCATTAAAGAAAGTGACATGTACCTCAATGTGTTTGCTATCCAAAATATCCAAATAAACACCTATAAACATCCCTTCTATGTGTTGAACTAGTGTATTTATTTCTTTATAGTAACAGGAAACTTTATTAGCCACCTCAATTGTAATGTATTAAAATTTCTCATGGGAGTTATAGTAGAAGCAAGTTATTTCCTATGGAGAGATGAACATGTGAGCTAGTCTTGCAACTGTGACATTCTCACTTGGATTCATAGATGGACCACATGAGATCTTGGCATGTTGTAATTGTTTGTATCATTATTGAAAGAGGCAAGCACACTCATCAATGATATCATGATGTTAGCATACAATTTCTACTTGTGAGATCATAATCCAGGTCTATGTAATTATAGTGATTATGTACCAAGTAACACATTAAATAATGAGAAAAATAGTGTTAGTTTCTAAGAAAAATATCAAATATGTTGACTCACCTTGACTTAAAATAATAGGACAATTAAATATACTTTGATAGTTTTTATATATCCCTTTTCTATTATTTCTAAAACTATGTAGTGATTTTTTTTAGCGACGTAGAATTTTCTTTATAAAATTCATTGGAGAGATCTATTTTGTATCAAGCTGATGAATTGGGCCCATGCCCAATCATGGAAACACCTAATACTTGTATATGTAGTTGTAAATACAATATTTTCATTGTTAATCATTTTAATTACATTTTCAATCAACAAGAAAGACATTCCTTCAAAGAGGTCAAATATTCATTTAAAAAGTGCATTGATTAACAACTATTATGTGATCAACTTAAATTGTGGAATTATACTTTTTAAATTAAATATTAAAGATGAATTTGAAACAAAAATTTCAAGATAACTATATATTTGATGAATATTGAAGAAAAAATGGAATTTTAAAAATGTAACCATGAATTAAATTATGAAAATTCAATAGTTTTATGTTAGTTAAAAAAAGTAGCTTCAAAATAGTACCTTTGTAAGAATTTGTTTTGAAATAAAATTTTACCATGTGTGTAATTAAAAAAAAGTTAATGAGGAATAAAGGACACCAAAATAAATGATGTATATAATTTGGAAGTAATACTTGAGTTGGATTTTTTTTAAATAAGTATAAATTTGGATCGAAATTAATGAATGTGCAATATGTTTGAACTACCTTATAACTTAGAATAATAAATGGTGCTTATAACCTAGGTAAAAAATTGAATCATATTCCCTTATATGATAGAGAACTAAGACACTTTTCGTATATACAAGTAAAAATATGAAATCAAATAATCGAGCATAAGATACTTGAACTACCTCCTAACTTACAATAAGGAAGGGTGCATAAAATTAATTTAAATATATTTTAAAAAACATCTATCCTTAGCATGGAGAGGAAACAAAATCCTTTTTTTTTTTTTTGACAATTCATTGTATTCCATAAATTTTATTTATATGTTTAGGTCATTAATTATTGGAGCATAAGTTAAAAATAAAGGAATGTATCATACATATAAGCTATAAGAAAATCATGATAAGAAACTTAGTAAAATTAATGGTATATTAGAAATATGAACATTGAGTTTTTATATTTGATTTATGTAGAATAACATTTATAACTATAGGTAGACACATCTGTTATTGATTATTGGAGCACAAGTAATCAAAGCACAACATGATAATATTTTATTTATGTTAAAAAATTATAATTTAATTAGTGATTTTTTTCGGAAAGGTGTCTCAATTCCGCTCCTAATGTTAATATTACAAAAGGTGTGATTTTTAGGTATAAAATAAATAAATCATTTTTTGGTCTATAGGGTTAGTTTTTGGACAAAAACAAATTGGTTTCTTGCAACCACCTATAGGGGTTCCCATTCCATATATCTCTCTAATTGGTTAAATTAAAAAAATGGTCCCAATCAAGCTAGCAAATCAAAGGGTATAGAATCTAGAATCTTGTATAGGAAATATAAAAAGTTGTTGGATGCATAAAATAGTTGTAAAGGGAAGTTACACCTATTGACCAACTTATGTTGTGTATTATGACACATCATAAATAATCTTTGATTGGGGGCTAATTTGGGCACCAATTTTGAGTGGTTTTAGCTTATGGGTTACTAATTATCATTTCATGGTTTTGGGTTTTGTATCTCCTATATATTAGATGCTTGAGATGGAGGTTATGTGTAGAATGTTCTAGATATTGTGAATCTATAAGAATTCCTCTAGATATGTGGTTGGTGATACTCCTATGAAGGATTTCTTAGCAGTGTATTATAATAATGATTTACTAAAGAATACATTTATCTACTTTGTAGTGTGGATCTTTTCTCTAGAAAGGGTTTTCTCCATGTAAGCCTATGTTATGGTATTTATTATTTATTTCCTATTTAAATGTGTTTTTGAATTTTTGAATTGTTAAAATATTAAATTTTTCACAAGGCTCTCCTCGGATTATTAGAGTAGGAATTATTTCCATGTACCTTGCTTCATTTCATTAAGTATCAAAGATTGATGACCTCAAATACTAAGTGTTGGGTGAAGGGTTTTTAACTAATCTTCATTTTAGTGTGAGATTTCACAGAGAGGGTTTTGATCTATTGTAGGAAGATATGGAAATCACATCAATGATAAATATGGAGAGGTTATTAGGCACAAAATTTGAGTTGTAGAAGCTAAATATGGAGGATGAGCTCATAGATATGAGCAATAGTATTTGTATCCAAACTTACAAGTACATCATAAGAATACTAGGATAAGATGTATAGAAAAGAAAAGGGCCATATTAGACTTAATTTGGATAATTCAATGTTGTTGATTGTGTATAAGAGACTACTGCAACACATATTTGGATAAATCTTGGAGAAATTTATCAAGATAAACAGCTAGTGAAAACATTTTTTTCTTGAGAAATAAATTGTATACTCTCATAATGGAGGATGGTGGATCTATGGATGAAAAATTAAATTCCTTTAATATGATATCTATCGAGTTTCACTTTGTGGGAGTGAAAATAAAGGAGGATCAGTGTGTGAATTTACTATATTCTTTATCAAATTCATGGGACCGCCTTGTTATGGTCATTGGGAGAACTACCATCAAGTTTAAGATGGTCAAAGTGGTTGAATCCTTTCTTTTAGAAGAAATGAGAAGGAAGAGTTATGAGTTAGATAAGAGGCCCTAGTGATTCATGGAAGATCCAAATATTTAAAGGAAAGAAGTACAAGACACAAGATGAGTCTATATATAAATCTTGTGGGAGATACAAATATCCTAATAAGTTCAAGGTGAAATTTTTGAACTATGGAAAACATTCACATCTAAGATATTATAACCTGGAGGGGGAGGAGAAGAAGAAAAAGGTAGATTTTGATGATGAATATGAGAGAACCTCCTAGGATAAAGATGATGATTTTATCAATGCCTTGACTAATCATACATAAAAAGGTGTGTAGTTGATAGAATCAAGTAGGTCTCTTTCCACATAACCTCACATTTAGGTTGGTTTAAAAAATATAAAGTATGTTATGGTTGCAAGGTGTACCTAGGAGATGATTCTCATTTGAATATTATTATCCATGGTGAATCCTAATTCATATCCCTAATAAAAAAGTGAAGGGAATTAATGGTGTATGGCATATCCCTTGTTTGGCATGAAATTTACTTTCTATAAGTAAACTAAATTATGTATACTATTTTCTAAAGTGGAGGGTGCAATATGGTCAAAGGAGCTATGGTTCTTAGTAAGGGTATTTTGATTGGTACCTATTTCTAGATGCATTCACAATTCAACATAATAGTTCTTTAATTTCTATAGTGAATATATTTGTATGATCTTCACCTTTTCTATTGGAACAAAAAAAAAATAGGTGTTTTGTGTCTACCTTTTATTTTCATACTTTTGGGGTACCTAAGGGTTCTCATGACTTGGAGACTAAATTACTAGTCTAGAGAAGAAAAATCTATGGCACCAAAGGATGGGTCACATAGGTGAGAAGGGTTAAGGACCCTAAAAATCTAGAAACCTTGTCAAGGGGTTAAATTATTATAATTTTAGGGGTCGGGGCCCTAGTTCGATTGGCTAAAGAATCTTGTTGTAGGTAAGAGGTCACAAGGTCCAATCCTCCCATTTGCATGGTATCAGAGGGCATGTCGTGCCAACACCATCAATCAAATTAAAATTTTTTTGATGCACTATAGGTTATAGGGGGCTAAGCTAATTCCAACAATCTAAAAAAATGATTTTAATTTTGACTTTGATTTTTTGAACATTGTGTATATAGAAAAAAATTGCATTTAGCTTTACTCTAGTTCTCATGTATCTTCTAGGGTGTTGGATTTAATCCATTCTAATGTATTTGGTCATGTCAATGTTCCTTCAATTTCTAAATATGTATATTATGTTTCTTTCATTAGCAATTAGAATAGTAGTTCATTGGTATTATTTATTTAGAAGTAAATATTAAGTCTTTGTTCATTTTAAAGAGTTTAAGGATCTTGTAGAAAACCAAACTGGTAGGAAGATTAAGACTTTGAGGACTAATAAAGGCGGTGGGTTTTGTTTACTATATTATGATAGATTATGTAAGGACTGTATGATAGAAAGACATGAGACAACTTTGTACACCCCTCAATAGAATGGAGTTTCTAAAATAATTTAAATAGGATGTTGATGTAGAGGGATAAGAGTATGGTGGGTGAGGGTGGACTGGAACAATTTTTTTAAGAAAAATTAGTTGGCATGGCTTGATGCTTGGTTAAGAGGTCTCCTACATCAAATCATTTTTATTAGACACCTATGGAGGTATGGTCAAGAAAAATCCATCATCGAGACATCTTTGAGTCTTTGGTTGCGAGGCATATGCACATGTGCCTAGGGATAAGTAGTCAAAGTTGGAGAATATTGTTATAAAATGTATCTTCATTAGCTATGGGTTGGTGTGAAATGAAACAAACTTTAGGACCCTATGGATGAGAGATTTTGGTATAGTAGAAGTGTTAATTTTAGAGAAGTTAATTATTTTTCCAAAGTATTGCAACTAGAGAAGGATGGAAAGAAAAATGTGGTTTAACTAACCCCAAATATTGAGAAGGTTGAACCAAAATCCCACAAAGGACTTGAAGAGGAAGAGATATCAAATAGATATGAAAATGATATAGAACCTCCATCTTAGTTATTGAGGAGTTCCACTAAGTAAAGATAGCAATCAGAAAGGTATACTCCCTCCAATTGGAGTTGTATTTTTGCTTTGATTACTAAAACTAATTAGCCTATAGCTATAGAGAAGGCTGCATGTATGGGTAATGTAGAGTGCTAGAAGATGGTCATGAATGAGGAGATGGATTCTTTGAAGAAAAATAACACTTGAGACCTGGTAACTTTGCTTGATGGATAAAATATTGTTGGATGCAACTGGGAATTCAAAAGAAAAATATGGTTTGACGGAAGTGTTGATAAGTCCAAGGTGATAATTTTTGCAAAGGGTTATTCCTAGGTTGACGGAATATATTTTTGTGATATTTTTTCTGCAATAGCAAAGATAGCATACATTTAATTTTTATTTTCATTTATTATAACATATGATCTTAAGGTTGATCACATGAATGCAAATAAAATATTCCTTCATGGTGACTTGAAGGAAGATATGTATACATGACACAACAAGAGAAATACATTGAGAAAGGTAAAATAAAATTGGTATGTAATTTTTTTTTGTATGGTCTTAAGTAATCTCCTAGGATGTGATACAAAAAAATTGATTATTTCATGTTAATTTTAGGATCTCTAAGATCCAAATTAGATAATTGCATCTATTATAAGATGGATTTTGATTGGATTATCATTATTGTATTATATGGTGATGATATGCCATTTTTAGTTATAGGAAAGGTTTGATTTTTGATTTGATGTCTCATCTTTCAACACAATTTGAGATGAATGAATTAGGGGAATTCTGGTACATATTGAAGATGGATATCACAAGAGATAGAATGACCAAAAAACTTTGGTTGGTCCAGAGTAAGTATGTGAACTCAATTTTGGAGAGGTTTAAAATGATAAATTGTAAGCCATTATTTGTTTCTATTACAATGGGGAAAAGTTATCTATTGATCAATTTCTAATTTATCTTGGTGAGATGGAGGATATTAGAAGATTAACTTATGCTATTGCAATTGAGAGTTTTATTTATGCTATGGTTTGTAGAAGACCATACAATTCCCAAGTAGTGGGAGTCCTTAGTTGATTAATGGCTAATCTTGGACAAGTACACTGGGATGTAGTGAAAAGGGTCTTCAGGTATTTATAGGGTACCTCTGATTATTCCTTATAATATCATGGTAATCCTACAAGGGATATCCATTCTATTTTTATTTGTGAATTTATGGATTAAGATTGGGCTAGAGATATTGATAGAAAAATATCCACCAATGGATATCTTTTCACTATATTTGGTGGTGTAATCAATTGGATGAGTAAGAAATAGGTTGTGGTTGCTTTCTCCACTATATAAGTAGAGTACATGACAAAAATTCATGCTTGTAAAAAAGCCATTTGGCTTAATATATTATGTTCAAATGCTAAGTTAGAGGAAGAAGCCATTATGGCTTATTGTGATAGTTAGAGTGTAATATATTTGGCAAAGAACCTAACCTTTCATCTAAGGACAAAGAATAATGATGTCTAATACCTTTTTTTCTCTTGCAAAGTGTTCAAAAAGTGGGATAATATTGGGAAAGGTGTCTCAACCTTGCTCCTAATGTTAATATAACAAAAGGTGTGATTTTTGGGTATAAAATGCAAAAAAAAAATAAAAAAATTAGGCTATAGGGTTAGTTTTGGTCAAAATAAAAAAAATTAGCTACTTGGAACTACATATGGGGGTGCTTGTTGCATATATCTCTTTATTTTAATTTAAGAAAATAAAACGGGCCCAATCAACCCATCGAATCAAAAAAATTAGCCTCCAAATTTTTTGCATAGGAAATGTAAAACGTTGTTGGACATGTAAAAAAGATATAAAGGAACATTTGTTGACTAGCTTATGATGCATATTATGACATGTCACCATAATATATATTTATTTGGGTGATAATTTGGGCACCACTTTTGGTTTATTGTAGCTCATCGATTACTAATCACTATTTGATAGTTTTAAGTTTTTAATCTCCTATATATTAGATGCTTGAGATGCAGGTTGTCGGCAGAGTTTTGTAGATACCATTAAGCTATACAAATTCCTCCAAATCTCATGTTGGTGATACTCCTATCAAGGCTTTCTCTACAAGTGTCTTGTAATTGTGGTTTATGGAATAATACATTGAGTTTCTTTGGAGTGTGTGGTTTTTATCTTGCAAGGGTTTTCCCCACATACACTCAAGTGTTATGGTATTTATTATTTATTGTTTTGTTTAAATGTGTTTTTGATTCCTTTAATTGTTAAAAATATTGAAATTTGCACAACACTCTCCTTAGAATATTAGTGTAGAAATCATTTCTACATATCCTACTTCCTTTCAATGATAATTATAACTATTTGTAGACACCCATGTCATCAATTTTTAGAGCATAAACAATAGAAATATATAATGAGAAGAAACTCAATAAAAATAATGACATACTAAAAGTATTAAAAAGAAGTTACAATATTTTATTTATGTAAAATGACAATTGTAACTTCAGTTACTAGTAGACAACAAAGGATATAAAAGCACTAAAATATTACATACTATTTGAATAGTATGAAATGGAAGTTTTTCTAAGGAGCCCTATCTCTTTTGTAGCATGCATCACAGTGCATTTCTTACAAAAAAGTGATAAAATAATTCAATTTCCCACATATTGCTTGAAATTCATTTATTGTTGTATCTAATGATTGGATTCCAAATTCCTACACAACATGCACATCCAAGCAATAGTAAGTAAACTTTACACTAGACAACAAAGGATAAAATAATACTAAAATATTATATATTATTTATTAATTCTAAAATATAAGTTTATTACATATTTTTTAAATAGTTCTTAAATGCAACTTTGATGTAAGACACATTGCCTCCTCCATAGTATTCATCATAGTGCATTTCTTACAAAAATATTTAGAAAGTAGTCAATTTCTCCAATATTAAATGAAATCCATTTACTAATACTTACATTGGTTGGACTTCAAAGTTTGGTAAAACATGTGCATCCAAGCAAGTTGTGCAAGTTGCCTTTGCTTGTTGAGATAGTTCAAGGAAACTTAGTGAAATGACACTTGTAAATTTTGAACTCTACTTTTAGGGAGTTTGTTCCAATTGATAGATGGGCATAATTTAGTTGGTTGTAAGGGGGAATTTATCATAACCAATGAGCTTTCTACATGTAATTTATAATTAATACTTTAAATTTCAATAACATCTATAATTTTATGAGAGTTTGCAATATTTTGAATGGAAGATATTTCACAAAATATTAAACAAAATAAGATTCGCCATAATTGAAAAAAAATAAGTAAATTGGAAAGAATAATTAAGTTTTATAATATATACAATTTAAAAGGGTGTATGCATTATTTATTTCACAATAACAAATATTTAGTATTTATAAATAATTTTTCCACTAGATGTCCAAAAGAAACAATCAAACATTTAAAATGAGAAAATAAATATTTAAATTATTTTTGAGTTTTGATCATTTAGATTTAAAATCAAACGGAAATATGCATGCATATGCAAATTTCACCATTACAACGTTATAGTTGAGAAATAACTTTCAAGATGCTTCAATTTATAATATGAATATAATCAATAGTCTAGGTAAGATCTACGACAATGAGGGGTGAAGCCACAATAGTGGTTTACAATTCAAGTGAGGAAGGAAAACTCGCAAAAAACGACCCCAAGGAAAAAAAAAAAAGTGATTTTAGGGGTTCGTACGAACCTAATGGTTCAACCAAACCAAAAAGGGGTTCGCTCGAACCAGGGTTCGACTGAACCCCTTTGAATCTTGGCCACCAAAAAAACCAATGCAATGCATAGGAAAGGGGTTTGAGCAAACCCCTTCAAAGAGGTTCGAGTGAACCCTAGTTTGCACGAACCCCTAGAGGTTCACTTGAACCCCTATGGGTTCGAACGAACCCCCTTATCCCTCATTCCCCATCTCAAGCACAAAAAAAAAAAAAAAAATTGGCACTTTGGAGCTCGGGTTGAGGATGAAAATGGAGGAATCTTCACAAACCTAACTAGAATCAGGTAATCCCCAGAATGTGCTATCCAACGAATATAATTTTAATATGTTTTGGTTTTATTATGTATGTGTTTTTTTAGCTTTATTAAACATAGGTTTTTCACTGAAAATCAAGCTCTCTGTTCTACACATGTGGAAAAATAGCAGATTATCAAAATAAAATTTTAAAAAATACGTTCGGGTTGGGTATTGATGTCCTTGATCCATTAAAAAAAAAATTGAATTTCAATAATACAGAAAAAGTTATGTTGTATACAATCCGCCTATCTCTGAATTGCAATTGGTCTGACTTTGAAACTTGATTAAGGAAAAAATATTCAATAAAAACTATGAGACCAAATGAAAGTGCTAGATATCATAGTTACAAATCTAAATTTGAAAAAATTAGATTTTTATCCTTCATACAAAAAAAGTTATGTTGTATACGGTGAGCGTCACTTTTTAAAATGTTGTTTTTTGAAAAAAAAAAAAAAGCATTTTTCGTGGGAGATGGAAAAGTGCAATCTGATTCCAAAAAAATTGAAAAAATATTTTTAGAATCTACAGACAAAATGTGATGAGACTCTAGTTTGCACCATCTTCAAATTTCTCACGGTTTAGCCATTATAGGTGCCCAAATATGAAGATTTAGTTAAAAATAATAATGTCAGTGTCCAATTTGGCCAAAAATTGTAAACCACTATTGTGGGATCACCCTGAGCCTAAGTTGTTGATGATTCATGCACTCATTTGCTCCATGCTAAAAATATATATAATATATAAGATATGTTTTTATGTTATTAACTTATGGAGCTTGAAAGTAACCTTACCATGTAAGGTGTGTATTTAGTTATTGTTTAGAATCCACACTTGGGAATAGAGAGCATGGAGGTAAGCATGTGAAATGCATAATCTACAACATGCTCACCTTCATTAATTCTTTGTGTCTTATTACATCCATGCATATGGCACACAATTTGAACTTCGTTATCAACCCATTAACTATCATATATAACCCTTCATTTTATTACACCATATGTACTAAGGTTTGGGTATAAATCTTTGTTCTTGAAGGAGTAGACTATAATTTTTTAATGAAACAAAAAAATTCAAGACTTGTATTGGGAGACAAAATTGCTAATGTGGAGGTGCAAACTAGACTCATGGCCCCATTGGGCTCTATGACTACATTGGGGATAATTGGGCCATTAGCTTCTTGCACCTTGATCAATTTTCAAAACTCTTCAATATATATTTTTGTTTCTATTAGTTTTTTACTTATTTATTTAAAAAAATTGGGTTAGTTGACTTTGCATTAGTATACATACTACCAGACTTGGAAGGATTGTGAACTACATAAGGGAAATTGAGAAGCACAAAGTGAAGCTTTAGGGATTTTCATCTAATAAGATGTATTCACATAGAACATGGCTACCTAATTTTGAAGCATGTATCCCTAGAAGGAAGACCTTACATACCTAATATTGGTTTATTCTAATAGTTCATACCAATTTCTAGATGCTAACATTTACAATTCAATATGTCCATTCTCAAGAAGTTATCTAAGAAAAAAAATGAGTGCTCTCAACTTCATTTTGAATTAATAATCTTGGATTATACATTCATTCATTGAGAGAAATTGTAAAATTTGAAATAGCCCACAATTACTTTTGGAAGATATAAATTCATATCTAAAATATTATATTTTCCACATGCAAATTACATCCTCTTAACTTCTCTATATGGAAGACATTATATAACATGCAAGACTAAAACCATGGCTACAATGACATGTCATTGTAGATCGCATATGCTGTTTATATTATAAAAAACAATTTGAAAACAAAAAAAAATCAAATAACATAATTCAGAGGTCAAAATTTTTAATTTTACAAGTTTACTGACAAGAGTCTGAAAATTTATCATTATACAAATTAAAATGTTATAATAAATTTGACATCTAACAAAAATATTGTATTAAACATACTCTAATTTGATGTAATTCCTCAATTCATTGTTCATTCAACTCTTCTGCAACCTTTTTTCTATAACTATTTTTGTCTCTAAATATATTTCTGCATGCTAATCACTGTATTCAAATGTATGTATACACTCTAGACAATGATTTAGAATTGCGAAAGAGAAGACATGAAAGCATAAAAAATCTTACTAATATTAAAAATCTGCATTTATGTACCATTATCTATGAGATTGATATTCTACAAAAGTGTATCAAATCTTATATAGAGTTGTGCATACACTTCAAATTCTATTAAATAACCACTCAGCTGTTAGATTTCATAAATAAATGTTAATGGTAATAATGAGATTTAATTTACCACTCAATGACAATGTTTTTTATAACTTTCATTAACTTGAAAAAGACACAAACAATACAGATAACAAAACAATGGACTATCCTTTCATTTCATACCAGTGGACTCAGCATTAAAGATAAGAATATGTCCATTATCTCATCTGATGTCAAATTGTGGGATTGGACAAGCCAAAATATTCGTGATCCCACTCCTTGTAATTCCTCAAGTACGTCCAGATCCCCAAAAACAACATCCTTTCCCATTCCTGTTCATCCTCTTAATCTCATTTTTCGTTTCATTTTTGGATGTGTGAATGAATGAAGCAACCCAGTGCTCTGCAATTTGTATCCTCAACACTGTTATGTTGGATTTTACACTATTGCTAGTTGCTACCCATTTTTATTTCTATTCAATCTCCACTCTACCAGTGGAACATTTTCTTCATAAGGTCGCCAGAAATACCATAAACAACAGACCGAGCATCGAGATAGAATCCAGAAAAGCACTATTTCTTCATAAGGTCGCCAGAAATACCATAAACTTTAGTTCCATTAGCATGCTTCACTTTCCATCTCGGGATGCACAGAAGCACGAAAGAGACTCCAAAGCCAGAGATTTTAAACAAAGTACTTTTAGACAAAACTTGACCAAAATAGCATGCGTCAGAACCAAACCAAAATTGAGCAAAACCCAATAATTATTCATCCATTTGTTCACCATGAATGACAGGGTCGTCTTCTTGCTGCACTTGAGACTCAAAATTCAAATTGGGCGAGATAGGAAACTGAATAAGATTGTTCCCACTTACAGAGTGTCCATCTGCAACTGAAACAGGTTCCATATGATTGTGAGTAAGGAGCTCCAAAATCGCCTTCACCCTCTTGGCAATGCCAGCAGCAAGGTCTTCATCCACCTCCGTTAAAAAAAGTTCCAGAGCCAGGTCCAACTCTCCATAAATCATATTTCTTGCAAGACAGGTAACCACGATGTTTAAAAGATTAAGCAGATGTCACTTTATCTGACAGAAGCATTATTAAAGGTTAAACCTGCAAAAATCAAGGAAATCATTAGAAGTAAAATCATCGGCCGAGTAATGAATGCCCATTAAGGCATTGTAAGAACCCAGGTATTAGGGACACCGTGAAGGGCAAGATATTAATTCCGTAAGCCATGAGAAGTGAATTTGTCCTTATCATGCCACCTCAAATCTTCAAATGGTCATGCCACTTGAAAACTTTATCCGAATTTGCCAACTCAAGTCTTCATACTGTGAATGATGCCATTTCAAATTGCTAAGTGATTCTCTAAAATCATCGAACAAATAAGATCCATTAAAGTCCTTAAAAACTTTGCCCCATTCAAATATAAGAATCAAGAATATAAGCTCTCCACCATTTTGCTAATGGTTGGATAATCAGCAAGATTAGATTCCTTAGAAAGCTCAACATTTCTCTTATCACACTCCATATTGGCTAAAATGTCATCCAATTTGTTACCTTCTCGATATGTATGAGAGAAGATAATCGAATCAAAAGATGGAAATAAATATCAACAATGTTGCAGAATATAACTTAGTTATCAGTGTTGAATTGATTGTTGTTTACAAGCATTGATTATTAATAGTGAATCACCCTCAACATGGAGCTTTCTAATTCCCAAAGATTGGGCCAACTGCAAACCAAAGAGAAGAGCTTGAGCTTTTGTAGCGTTATTTGTGCCTCTGGGTAGAAGAAGAGATTTTGTAGCCAACAACATGCCCTTACAATCATGAATGCATAACCCTGCTCCTGAAACTCCAGGGTTGCCTCGTGAGGCGCCATCAAAATTGAGTTTGCAAAAGTTGTCTTGAGTGGGTAACCATTTGATAATGCTTCTATCAATTTTATGCTTAAAATGAATCATTCTAGTACCTTTGAAGGGAAGTGAATTTTTTTTCCAATTCTTCAATATTTGATTGTCCCAACTTGTGAACAAAGAGGCTATTGATTTATGATCTAGAACATAGGAGTTTACACAATCTGAAATAGCTTTCTCAATTTTAATTACAAGTTGCTCACTTGATGATTTGGAATCCCTAAAGATTCTTCTATTACACTCCCACCAAATGTTCTGGATATGAGAATTGTTGGAATAATTCTCCAAATACAAACAAAGAAGTCAGATTTATATAATACAAGCCAACTAGAAAAGACATCCCAGAGGGAATTTGGGAGAAGATGAAAACAATTCAGTTTCCATTTTATGAAATTCCAACAGTCATGTGAATAATCACATTTCTCTCCACATAGAACACAATTAAAAGGCTCAACAATGCCAAGCTTAGACAATTTATCGTTGGTTAGAATTTTGTGTTGCAAGGCCAACCATGCAAAACTACCTGTCTTTGGAAGCACCATTGGATTCCAACAAAAAGAATAAGCTATTTGTCGATGAATGGTTTTCCCTTTATTGACTAGAGCTTGATAGCCTTGCTTAACTGCATATTGTCCATTCTTTGAAGGAGTCCAAAAGATTCTATCTTCCTTGTTAGAAAAGTAAACCACTACGCTTTTCAGTAAGTCATTGAAGAGAACAATTTCATTTTGTGGAATAAGCAAAGGAGAAGCATCTTTCCAAATCACTCTCCTAGTAGAAACACACATTGTTTGTACATAATCAACCAATTTTGAGCCCCAACATCCTTTTAGGACAACTTTTGCACCTGCTAAATCCTAGCTGGACTTTAGAGGAGGATGACCATTCCACGTCGAGTCATCCTAAAAAATAACATTTTTGTCATTGTTCACCTCCCAGGAAATATATGAAGTGATAATATGTCTGCACGATATCATGAAATTCCAAATAGAAAACCTGATGGGAGAATCAACAATGGTGAGAATCCTGGATGGTGATGGGTCATCAAGGTATTTTTCTTGCAAAATTCTACACCATTTTAGATGAGGTTTGGTGTACATATACCATACTATTTTTTCTCTGAAAGCCATATTTCTTGAAATTAAATCATGCAAGCCAACCCCACCTTTAAGTTTTTCTATACTCATTTTTTGCAAGGAAATGAGAGGCAACTTTTTATGACCATCCATATTACCTCTCCATAAGAACTCAGATCAATTTTTCAATTAGACATATTTGATTTGGGAGCTTTAAGCACTGCCATGAAGTAATTAGGAATAGAAGAGAGAACATATTTTATTAACGAAATTCTTCCAACCAAGGAGAGCCATTTGGATTTCCAGGTTGACACTCTAGCTTTTATTCTCTCAATGACTTTATCCCACAGACTTGACTTATATGCACCCATGAAAAGAGGAATACCCAAATATGAGCAAGGAATCTATGCTTATTAAAAACACAAAATTTTAATGATTTTTCTTTTCAAAGGGGTACTTGTATTAAAGATAAATATATTTGACTTACTTGCATTTATCCTTTGACCAGAAACAATAGTGTATTTATCCAAAATGGTTTTCATTTGAGTAGCCTCTTGAACAAAATATTTTACCTTTAATATTGTATCATCTACAAATAAATTGTGAGTTGCAGAAATATTTGTACGAGGCACAACAATCCCTTGCCACAAACCCTGTGAATTTGCAAGCTTTATAGATATGCTCAATGTTTCTGCCATTATGATAAAGAGAGCAGGAGATAAAGGGTCACCTTGTCTCACTCCTTGAGAAGAGCCAAAGAACCCAACTGGGCTTCCATTTATGATAATTGAAAATTTTGCACTTGATATGCAAGAAAGGATCAATTTGCACCACTTCTAATCAAAACCAAACTACTTGAGTACTTGAATAAGAAACTTCCAGTTTACTTTGTCATATGCCTTCATCATGTTAAGTTTGATAATGAAAGAAGGTATATTATACTCTTTTATAGAATGAAGAATTTTGTGAGTAATGATGGCACCATCTGTTATTTCTCTCCCTGGAACAAAACCCCCTTGCTTAGGGGAAATAATCTTTGAGATCAATGGTTGGAAACGTAAGTAGATAGCTTTAATGATGATCTTGTAGACTATATTGCACAAAGATATTGGCCTAAAATCTACAAAAGACTTTGGATCTTTAATCTTAGGGATCAAAGCAATATTGGTTGTGTTAAATTGTTTTAACATGGTTCTTGTTCTTCTTGATTCTTTAGCTTCCATTAGCAAATCAAATCTAATAAAATCTTAGGCCTTTTGAAAGAAGATGTGATATAAGAAGGATTCGTTGCACACAAATCTCTTTCTTCTAAAGAGATCACCAGGGAACAAACTGCCCTTATAAACCTCAAATTGAATAGATCGATGGAATCATGAAGAGAAACAAGAAAGTAGGTCCAAGATCTGAAAGAGCAAGACTTCTAAGTTTCTATCCCCAGTTGAGAAGATCTTGGCTAAAAGACATCAGCATAGTTCTCAGACGCCAGCACAACGCGTTGTCATCTACAAGACGTGATGGCGTCCTAAGTGTGTTTGAGCCTTTAGTCCAAGCTTCCTTCCACAACCTACACACAAAAGATCAAGGGGAAAAGGTTGGGGTTGTATAGGGGTCGTCCTTAGTCAGACCCCCGTATTGGTGTTCCCACTTCCACAGATAGCCAGGTTTGGTAGAGAGTGTAAAGGAAATGATAAAGTAAGTGGCGAAAACAAAACCCTCTTTAGAGTAGAGCCCACACCACAAAGTAGTAAATGAACTAGTCAGAAAGAGTGATAAGGAGAGAGAGCATTACCCATGGTTCAAGACCCTCTTCCGAAGCACACAAGCGCACCACAATGTGATTGCTTGAGAGTTGATAGCTGCTAGAGAGCTAGTAGATATTGGGGGGACCTTAGTCCAGCATGGCTTCGCTAGTAAAAATGTTGCTATTCGAGGGTAAAGTTCTCCCAAGACTAGAGCAAGTGGTGAGAATGCTTGAATTGATGGCTTCCAACCCCACAATGAGGGTAAAAAGGAGTTTTTAATGCCTGCAAGGGTGGCACAAAGTTGTTTCACTCAAGTCCTAACCACCAAGACACATGTCGAAAGGGTCAAGGCTCTAGATTCATTGTTTTAAACTCAAAAAATCACCAAGAAGCTAGCGCGTCATGCAGACGTCCGCGCATCGCGCATGCATCCAAAGCCTAGATTTTTCAAGAAACACCATGCCAGGCTTTTGTCATTTCACCATGCCTCTGCATGGAGTTAGAATTGTGAAATTCCACCTCATGGGACTTTGTCATTAATACTCTTAGGTGTCATAAATGCTAGGCAAGATGCTAAAATGTGGAATTACCCCTAGGTGCAATTTTGCGACATTACAAAAGAATGTTGTAAACCCATCTGATCTTGGTGCTTTATTAGATCTTAAATAATAAATATTATGTCTAAATATCAAAGAATAAAGGTGGTCATTGAAAATCTCCAAACAATTCTAAGAGGATTTTGAATGAGAGGTTTAATGGAAACTAAACAGTTATTAAATATTCTAAGATGAATTAATTAATTCACAAAAATGAATAATTATCTTAGAATAAAGAGTTGGGACTATCATAGCAATTAAATACATCAAATGTGTTCTAAAATAAATAAATGTACTTAGCTCTAAGTTTGATGAAAAATATTATGTGATAGAGATGATGTTCTTTGATTTGTCCTTATGTTTAGTGCTTAGTACTTTGTTATATCACAAAATTTTCAAACTAAAAAAATCAATGTGATATTCTTTGGATCATTTTTGTGGCTATAAAAATGAATTTTGTGGACACAAATTTTTCTCTACTATACATAATCAATCACAGTTTTTAGATTCAACCTTGCTAATTGTGGACCTTTATACCTACAAATTAATTTTCACCTTGTTGTTTTGAATCTATATTTGAAGACTAATAACATTGATGAACACTTCTAAGGTCTTGTTATGTAAGGATATCCACTTGCTTAGTATTTTTTTATATCACACAATTGTCAAACTAAAAAAAAATGATGTGAGATTCTTTGGATCATTTTTGTGGCTATGAAAATGAACTCTATGGACACAAATTTTGACCTATTATACATAATCAATCATGGTTTGTAGATTCAACCTTGCTAATTGTGGACCTTCATACCTACAAATAAATATTCACCTTGTTGTTTTGAACCTATATTTGAAGACTAATAACATTGATGAACACTTTTAGGATCTTTTTATGTAAGGATGTTCATCTTATATCAAGCCCTTAGATCTAAATCAATTATATGAATCTAATCAAAGGCATGCCAACCAATCTTGGGATATGTGTTTGTCAAGTATATAACAGTATTGATGTCATAAGATAATTCTCCAATATTTGATGGCTTGGAACTAGATGATCCAAGTGAATACGGGTTTGTCTTTTTATCCAACACTCTAATGCATAAATTTAGGTGATTGCCCTAGATTGAACCAAGTTCATTTTTGCACTCAATAAAGTTAATTTAGGTTAATGAATGGGTAGATTGGAAATTATTTTTAGACCCTTGAAATGTATGAATTCAAAATTGATCAAGGTTTAGGTCATTTTCCAACCTTTGTAGATAATCATGTCACTTGTATGCCAATCATTGTGCTTATTTGACAAATGGGTCATGTTTTTTATATCATAAACTTCAATTTTTGCTAAGGATATTTATTGCTCAAATGTCTAATTTTAGCTATGATATTTTTATAATATTAATCACTAAATTAAGATAATAATAATAAAATGGATATTAAAAAGAAATTAACATTTATAATATTTTATAAAATAAATGATTAAAATTTTAAAACTTTTTTCACAAGACAAATGTATTACATTTTATTATAGATGATAAAAATGCATACCTTGAATGAGTTTACCCACTTATTCTATACAACTTTGTGTGCATTAAATTATAAATGCATAGTTTTGGCACCCAATTTATCTTTGTTGGAACATCATTTGGCCTTAATCTTGAATCATCACCCTTATTTTGTAAATCAAACACTTCAAATTAGGACTATTCCACTTCCCTCGGTTTCTACTTCCCTAAACTAGGTTGCATTCAAGGTTTTGTCCATAGATAGAGCTATGTACATTCTACTCTTAGTTTGAAATTTAAATCATAAATAAATTAGATGGTTTTGTCTCTTTCGGTGCATCAATTGACCCTAATCCTAAATCATCACTCATTTATTAATTCCATCACTTTAGAATAAGACTAGCGCATTTCCTAAGTTTTCTACCTCCCTAGACTAATTGACATCCATGATTGTCCCCTAGATAGAATATAATGTTGTCTAGTTCTAACTTGAAACTTAAATCTCCCACTTTCTCAAGGTGAAATTCAAATTATTTGATCATTACCTAGCACCTCGTGCACCAAAGGCCTTGAATTGTGTCTCTAGGACTTTTATTTAAATATATCATCCTAGGCCATGTTAATCATCAAAAATTAGGAGATCAATTAATATCGGAAATCATTCACATTCAAGACATCAATCACAACTTAGTCTCAAACCAATCCAAGCTTTTATAGTATTTTTCACTATGTTTAGGTTTTAATAAAATCCCTCTTTCTAATTATAATTCCATGGAGTACTTAGCATATAAGTAATAAAATCAATAGGGACCTCTTTAATTTGATACAATACCTCCCCTCTTGAAATGAGGATTACAAGGAAATAAATCTAATAAGGAGACCCACTTTTAGGTTGGCATGCTCTTTGATCTCGTTTATTGGATTCCCCCTTTGGATCATGGTGAAATTTTATCTTTCCTTTTGATAATCTAGAAAGGTATGGTTTCCTTTCTTTGTAAACATCATTAGGTGTGTTAATCAATATACAATATTTTCTTATGTTGATTAAAAACTTGTCTATGAGAGTTTCATTTACAGTATTGATATTTTGTGTGTGTTGGTTTCCTTCTCATGGTCCTCAAGAAAAAATAAGTTGAACTAGTTTTGGCCATATTCATTATATTTAGAATAAATAAATGGTTGAATGCAATAGATGGGATCCAATTGATACATTGTGTAGAAACTCAAATAATTATTCCATTATTATCCTATTATAATTTATTAATCATTATCATCTCGTTATTATCATTATCATTATTATTTTGTATTATCATTTAATTAAATTATTATTTATTATTTAATTAAAATGAGCTAATCATCTATTTAATAAATTGACAAAATTCATCATTGTCCATTCACTAGTTAACTCCATCAAATTAGGAACTTCCTCATAAAAATCCATCTAATAAATTATTAAAAAGTATAGTTATCTTCTCATAAGTTAACTCCATCAATTTAGTCATTCATGACATTGTTGTCGTAGCCACCAAGGTTCAAAACCTCAGGCCATTGTGATCACGAGGATTGTTCCCTTGTTAATCCATTATGCCCATAGGTTTGAACCTTCATGTTGAAATTTTTGGCATTCATATTGGTGACTTCATGCTCCAAACATTCACTAGGTCAATGTGCTTGTGGGCTTTGTGACCCTACTATCATACTATGTTTGTAGGTTTGGACTATGTGCTTGTATGTCCATGTTCGAGATGAGGTCCCCTTCTTGTGGCCTCACCTAACTTGGGTCAATCTAAAAAATCTCATGTTTCCAATAAAAAAGGTTAACTCCATCATCGAAATGACAATTTTCCTCATCAATTTCAATTAACTAATCTACATCTCATGTTTGAATAAAGAAAAATTGATTCAAAACTAATTGTTCCTCTGCTCTCAAGTGTATCAAAACTATCATTGGTGATGATATACTACAACCATCAACACAAATAATTGCATTCCCTTCAAATCTGGTCTCTATATTTGTATCCAATGTTCTGTATTTTAACCCAAACTATCAAGACATGTTGAAAGTTGCAAGTGCATTCATTCAAGAAGTCTTCTTACAAGACAATGCACTGCTAAGAAGCATTCAAAGTTACAATTTCTAGAAGGGAGAGGCGCATATTGGTGGTGTCTTTCCTAGGAACTACTTACATCATAAAATCAATTTCAAAAATGTATACATTGGTATGAAATTGGCCCTTGAACTCAATTCAACAAACTATCTATAAAAGGAGCTAAATTGATACCATTGTGAGCTGGGAAATGAAATGGTAAGAAGTTTCAAAATTAAGTACCATGCAATCTCTTTTCTACTTATACATCATTGTCACCAAGCAACAATTTCCAAGGCGTAAATTAAGTCACATCAAAGAGAAGTGGAGTTTGTAGAATCACAAGCATCTTTAGTCAATCCAAATATTCATCAACTCAGGTAGAGTCCTCCTCCAGCGATCCTAGATTTGAATGTAACATCCACCTCGTAGTCTACTCCAATCAATCAAAGCATGCAAAAGGACGAGAATTTTGACAACTTCTCAGTAGGGAAGATTTAAAGGAAGTTTAAAATAGCTTCAATTTTGTGTTCTTCAATGTAAAACTTCATATGTCAAAATTGCTATAAGCAAAGTCAACTATTTTGATATTAAAGTTGGCATTTTGATGTTGCAACATAAGTAGTATTAGGAATATCATTTTGGTGATATATAGTTAAGGTGGATCTCATTGTTAGAATCAAACATGCTCTGATACCATGTTAGAATTGGCTATGGATGCCAAGATCTATGGACCAAATGGAAAGCACAAGAAGAGAGAAAATAATGTGACAAGAATAAACTGTATTCAATGTCAATGATATGAGATTCTTCAATGATATTACAATGAGAGACCCATTGGTTATATAGCCAAGGTGAGTACATAGGAGTGCATAAGATTATGCCAAGTGTCGTAATCTTATGACATGAGACAACAATGAAAATCTTTCACTCCACCTAAAGTGGAAAGGTGATAATGTGATAACCACCACAAATAGTGGATCTACCACAAAAGGTTGAAACCTAATCACATGATATGTCCATAAAAGGTGGAGGTGATAAAGTAATAAGAAGATAATTCCATCAAAGGTGGAAATTCTCTAACAACTCTTATGTGATCCCTAAGTAAACTTAACTAAGGTGTAATTATGACCTAAGACAAAGTACAACACATTTAATTACACCAACACCCCCCCTTAAGTGCAACTTAGGGAGAATGTACACAAAATCAAACAATGCAAGATGGGTCCCAACAACTAGGCCTTGTTAGGTACCCATGTACAAATGCAATGCAATCTCTCACAAATGGAGAAAAGGAGAAAACCCAATGCGACAAAACTCCTCCCCAAAAAAGAGGTGAAATACAAAATAAAATGCTCTCAATGAAGCATGAGAAAGCCAAAACCTCATGTGAGGAAAAAGACCCCCCCATAAGAGAGAAGTAGAAGAGAGACAAGGTAGCCCCCCCTCAATGAGATAACCTGATGCAAGAGAAGCATTGGATGTACATTGTGGAGTAACACTGGAATCCTCAATCTAACAAGCAAGGAAAGATACTTTTGTTTGCTACTAAAACCATATGCGAGTCACTAATTGACTCAAGGTGGAATCATGATAAAACAACAACAAACCTGATGCCAAGGAACACTGGAAAACTCACAAACTGGAATAACTCTGGAATCCATGAAGCAACAGTAAATGAATAAATGATGCCCCCATAAGAGGGAATGATATGATGAAAGAATCTAGAAGCTATGTGTATCTCGATGTCGATGTCAAATTGTGACTAAAACTGATCCATAGGAGCAAGTACCATGAAGATTCTTGAACATTAACCATAAAATGAATGGCCCTCAAATTGAGATGTGACTTGATGTGAATCTGATGTGATTCAGGATCATTAATCATAGTCTCTCAATCTAAGATGTGAACCGATGCGAACCAAAATTTGTCAAACTATGAGCAAGATGTGGCAAAGAAAACAACATAATCCAGATACAACTCATGCGAGTTGTCATCAATATGAAGATGAGATTAAAGTGCAACTACACTCTAATCAAATTATTATGCAAAAAAACCCCTCGATGGAACTTTATGTAAGTTCATTTATTACAATAACCCATGATTGTAAAAGGAGAACATGCAAAACCTGCATAAATTAAGGACAAAATGCAAACCTAATGCACACAAAAAAGGAAATAGTGCATGCATTGATGAATGTTCGCATCTGCCTCCATGATGAAAAATAACCTCAAATTTGTGTAGATGACCAAATTTGAAAAAATGGCCTACACCAATATGAAGTGTTCGAAACTAGCTTTCCGTCAATATCTTGTTTGCCAAAAACAGACACCGTGGCCAAAAGTTATGAATTTTTAAAAAAACTGAATTTCGTTTGTAGGAAACAAATTTTCTAGCAAAAATAAATATTTTTGATTTGATTTCTAGAAAATCTACTTATTGTTTGTATACAAAAATGAAAACTCGGAAATATTTTGATGCTAAAAACAAAACCCATAAATCGTTTTTTTATCCAACAAGCAGAACATGAAAAATTGAATTTTTTTAACCTTCAGCCAAGAGAAAAATAATGCGCACGCCACTTTTTGGACTGAAATTTTCTCCAGATATGTGCAAGATATGCAAAATCTAAAAGATACCCAGTTCATATTTCGATGCTGGTTACAAAACCCAGAAATCATTTTTCTTGCAAATGAGTGAAAACTAGATTTTTGAAGCAAATATGATAATGACTCCAATAAAAAATGGCTTGCAACAAACCCTTGTTTGCCAAAAATGCAAATGGTGATCAAATTGAGTGAACCAAAAGTCAAATATGACTTTCTCGAGCCTTTTAGACGCAATGGTGAGCTCAAATTTGCACCAGCAAGCTCCGATATGAACCTGCAATAAAAAAAAAAAAAAATGGAACTTCCCCAAATCTAGTATCTCTCCTTAGAAAAAAGATTTTTCACTGGCACTCAATCCGCTCTGATACCATGTTAGAATCAAGCATGCTCTGATACCATGTTAGAATTGGCTATGGATGCCAAGATATATGGACCAAATGGAAAGCAAAAGAAGAGAAAATAATGTGACAAGAATAAACTGTATTAAATGTCAATGATATGAGATTCTTTAATGATATTACAATGAGAGACCCCTTGATTATATAGCCAAGGTGAGTACATAAGAGTGCATAAGATTATGACAAGTGTCGTAATCTTATAACATGAGACAACAATGAAAAGTTATCACTCCACCTAAAGTGGAAAGGTGATAATGTGATAACCACCACAAATAGTGGATCAACTACAAAAAGTGGAAACCTAATCACATGATATGTTCATGAAAGGTGGAGGTGATAAAATAATAAGAAGATAAGTCCACCAAAGGTGGAAATTCTCCAACAACTCCTATGTGGTCCCTAAGTAAACTTAACTGAGGTGTAATTATGACCTAAGACAAGGTACAACACATTTAATTACACCAACACTCATCTTAACCTTGAACAGCTGAACTCATATTTCACATATTATATTGTACTCTTTTTTATTATTTAATATAAATAGTCAGCTTGTGGCCTTTTAATTAAAAAAAGAAAACTCCACAAGTAGTGGAGTTAACTCTTACTCTTTGATCTAATCTCAACCATCCATATAATCTTCTAAATATCTATAAATTCCTCCTTTCATTCATCATTTTCATTGCAAGTATCTAATGCAAAGTAAATTTGTCAATTTTATCATCCAAAATAAAAATGGTGATGTTATGTTGATGTTAAGAGCACCCATGCACCATGGAAATCATGAGTACATATCTATATGACAATCTAAGGTTTGTGTGAATTAGAGCAAGGTATTTTGAATTTATTTATTTTTGTATGTAGTTTTTTACTCAAAATTTCATGTATACATTCTAGTGAACCCGACATGAACTTGCTCATTTTCTTTAATTTTTTAATTTGATTTAAATGATTTTTAGTAAGAAAAACATAGATTTTATGATTTCTAGTGACCTCTTTCAATGGCTAATCATGTGAATCTTTTGTGATCTTCTAGATGATTTTTTAATATTTAACACCCGTGTTTCAAGGTCTCTTGTGAGACTTGACAATTGACTAACATTCCCGACATCAAATCCCACTAATTATTCTTCCAATATCAATTAAATAATTTTATAATTTAATTATTCAGAATATTATCTTCTATAAAAAAAAAAAATTAATTATTTAATTATTATCAAAATTCCCTCTTCACTATTATCAAAAGGTGGCAGATGGGATGGATACACCAAGTCTACAAGTGTGTTCTCATATGTCAACCATACCAAAATTTATACTCCCTAATAAATTTGATAAGGTGCCACAAAATGATCAATGCATTATATGAACGCTACACTAAGTCTAACTCCTATGAACAAAAATGAAGCCAAAAAATGTCAAAATAAAATAATTACAATGTATGCCCCCACTTTAAAAGAATTTCTAAACACCGTGTTGTGAGCAATTACTTTAAAGAAGAAAATGGCAAGCTCCAATTAATAAAAATAGTCATGAGAGCTTATTTGAAAAGCTCTATGCCAATAATATGTTTTCAAATAAAGTTACATCATGAAAAAGGAGGTTTCCCCCACATGCAATCCAAAAAGATAAGGGATCCATGGATTTGAGGTTAGGGATTCTTTGTTTTCTACAATGATAATAGAGCTTGGAACCATCATCATTCCCCAAATACTTCATGGAAAAACAAACACAAAGGAGGAATGACACATAGAGAGCAAAAACAGAGAAAAACTTCTTTTGGGTCAAAATGGAAGAGACTTGGATGTCTCGATGCCTTGCATCATCCCCAAAAGGAAAACAAAGACAAGAGAAAATACAATGTTTACAATAGATAGAATAATGGAGATACAATAGAAGAATTGCATGACAAGTTCACTTCCTTTGTATCCTTGCACCAACGAAGTAACAAGGGTCATCCAAAGAAAAATCACAAGAATAAAGGCATGTCAGGCAGTATGGCACGATGGATAAAATTGCATACATGCAATCAAAAAGGACATAGAAAGAAAATAAAGATAGTATGTCACATGCGAGCCAACCTATAACAGGTCATTTGCATCCCAATCTTGTTCACCATATATGAAAGGCAGATAACTAGGAAAAGTGGCAATGACAAGTGCCATTCTAGGACAAGGCTATCAAACCCCTTGCCCCCCCAAATGTGGGGCAAGGATGGGCCAAGATAAATGATGATATGATGCTCCTTACAATATGGAAAAAATGATTTACATAAAGTGTAATACATGTAATAGTGAGTGTGCTAAGATTCTACAACTATCACATGGAAAGGAGCAAAGTGTGTGCATGTTATCCAATTATATCGATAATATCACATTCATCTAAAATATTTTTTAAAGCACGACACTCATTAGTAAGATGCCCAATATTTCAATGATATGCATAGTAAGACATGTTTGTACTTTTTCCTTTTATGTTTTCTCATATACGTGGTAATGTTATAAGTCCTTCACTAAGAAGATTTTGTAAAGTATTTTCAGTTTTAGTTATGGTATGGATAAATGGTAGATTCTTAAGTTTATAGGGCTTGGATTTATTACTTTATAGGGAAATTGGTTGATGTGGAGTGGGAGGATCTTGATATCCTAATCCCTTGGTATCTTCTGATGGTTTTTTTTCTAGCGATTTATGGATCTCATGCTCATTTGTTATGTCACATCCTTGTTTGCTTAAGATTCTAAAGCCTTGACCATAAATCTCTTCTAGGTTGATAAGTGTATCAGCAACTTTATGGGCATAGGATATAAGAGTATCAATGTTGTCATTATTAATGAGTTATTTCATTTTTGTTGGTTGAGGCTTGCTTTGTGATTCAATTTTGGGATGCAAAAGATTGAACATGTCAAGTGGTGGGATAATAGGATGTGTTGGTTGTTGCATGCATGGATAGATGGACACATTATGATCAAGGTTACACAATGAATTTTGTATGAATTCTTGCATGCTATCTTCATCTTGGCCTAAGAGGACATTTATTAGGAGGTGAAGATTCGTGAATCTTTTCAATTGCATTAGGATCATCACTAAACACATAACTTGAAACATCAACAAAAGATTTTAAAGACATCCACATTTGACCAAAACACATATCCATGATGAATAAATGTTCGAATGAATTTTTTAATACAATTTTTCAGATTTGAAGTATGAAAATTGACTAATTTTAGATGCAAAAATTTGAAAATGATTACTTTTAAATGCAAATATTGATTTTAAGCAATGCATTGTCTTTTACCAATTGAACTAAATGCAAAAAAATACATAAATATGCAATTTTTGAAACTAAAAATGAGATCTACAAGTACAAGAAAATGAAGCAAACAAAGACAAAGCAATATGCAAAATTTTGAAAAATCACCTGTACAAGGATAGGTTCACCCTTTGGTGAATAAGTCCTTGGATAAGGTTTTGAAAAATTTAAATTTGAGTGTTTAACTTGATATTTAAGCTTGCTATTCCTAACTACAAACAGATTCTTTAGTGATAGTTTTTCTAGAAATGTGATGAAATGCAAATGCAATTCAAATGACAATGTATTAACAAAATGATATTTTTTTTAGTATAATTTTGAATGAAATGTTGAGCTAAATGGCTTAAACACACCTTAATGCAAGATATTATGCAAAATGTACGCAATATCTTTTTATTTTTATGTTTAAATGACGAAAAAATTCAATATGTAATCCTAAATAAAATGCAAAACAAGATGATGCAAAACCTAGATCTAGGGTTTCAAGGATCTCCAAATAAAAAAAGGTATGATGTAAGAATGTCGGGTTCACCAAAATGAAATGTGGTGAGAGAGATCCTAAATAATAAGTGTGGTTTCTATTTGTTTAGAACATATAAGGATCTTAATGTTGGAAAATATCGCGCTTGGTCTCCTTAGTGTGGGCCAACGAGGCACTTGGGCTTCATGGCATGGTTTAATTGCCTTGTGTGGATCTTGGATCTTGTATAAATCCAACAATTGTATCGGGCATTAATAGGTCAATCTTTTGGTGCAATGATAGTCGCATGTGTAACAATTGGTATCAGAGACGAGGTCATAGGTTCAAACCCCTTGCTTGCATTAGGGGGGGTTTGTTGCAATGTTTTTCCCTTGGATTATTCAGCGTGGACTAGCATAACATTTGGGCTTTGTGACATGGTTTAACTGCCTCATGTGGATCTTGGATCTTGTATAAATATAGTGGTTGTATCATGCATTAACACATTGATCTTTTGGTGCAACAACAACCGCTTGTGTAACACTTAATATGTGTCTTTCCCTAAGGGAATTTCATTAGGAAAGAGATCACAAGGTGTAGAGATTGACTTTCAACCTCAATGGTGAGTCAATCAGACTTCGATCTCAATCCTTAGGACAACAGGTAAGATCTGGAACTAAATTGAAATGATTTGAATCACTAAAACTAAATGAACAATAAGACCTAATACATGAAATGTAAATCCCTGAGAGTAAAAAAATTGAAATGAAAGTTTGCAGACAGATCTAAGAAGGGTTTGGACACATGTACCGATTCGCCCCTGAGTGAATGGGTCCTAGTTAGGGCTTTTGAAAACACTTTTGACAATCCTTTAATGTTGGATTTTGGCTTTTTTTTTTACACGAGGTCCACTATCGGAAAGGGAAATAAATTTTGCAACCTAGTTTATGTGGCTTGACAACAATGATGACAACTCATGCAACAATGCAAAATTGCTTCTTTGAGATTTCTTCAATCTATAATATACACATACACAAAGAGAAAAATGTTTTGTTTGAATGGGGGTTTTCCTTAGTCAAACCCCAAGTTTGGTAATTAAACCTTGATAGAAAGATATTGAAAATGGAGAAGGAAATGATGAATGAACAATGCTTGCTACAACTCACCAACCCTTCAATGGCTTCCCTTAGAGAGTTGAAGACAAATGCATCTCTCCAAGGAACTTGATCTTTCTTTTCTTGATGGATTTGGATACTTGAAATGCCTGGATTCTTTAGGATCAATAATGTATATTAGCCTTCACAAGATGACATGAATACACATAAGCTTCACATGACATTAGGATCTTGATTGTTGTAATAAATTTGCTCTTGAATTCTCTTGACAATAATATTTTCTCAATAGGATTGCTCTCATAAAGTGTGTTAGGATGCTTAGATTTCAAATGATAAAAATACTGAGTATTTTTAGGTGTTTATCTAATTTCAAGTTAAATTTGAATCAATAAAATACCACCAAAAATGTATTTTTAAATGGGTCTTAGGATTTAAAGGGGACCCATTTTCCCTTGGGTGAATGGGTCCTAACCTATAAGTCTAGGACACATATGCTTTAATGTGATTTAATTGTTGATTGCTTTAATTAAATGTCAGTCTTCCTTTCAAAAAATAGGGAAAATAAGGCTTTTGAATGCATAATTTGGAAAATTAGAAGCTTAATTAGGTCTAATAAATTAAGGGACCCAAACATAGTGTGAAATTGCAAAAGTATATAATTTCCTACAATATAGGGAATCTTCCTCAAATTTTGGGGTCCTTTGTTGCTAGATCTGAGCTTCTATTTTCCACTTGTCCCATTGTCGGAATGTCATCAGTAAATTCTATAATTGAGTTTTTGCATCTTGACAAGGTTGATGACAATAAATGCAACAATGAAGAATTTTGCCTCAATATCTCTTCAATCATTTCCAAGCCTACAACCTATACATTCACAAAGAGATAAGATGTGTCATATAGGGGCTTGCCTCAGCCAAACCTCATGTAAGTGTTTCCACTTGCACAATGATAATGACAATGATAAAACCTTAATGGAAAGGAAGGAAATGATGAATGAACACAATATTGCAACTCACCACCCTTCAATGGCTTCCTTGAAGGACTGAAGTCATGCACATCACTTCAAGTTCTTGGATCTTGCTTGATAGACTTTCTTGAATGCTTGAAAACTTGGAGACCTACAACAATGTTTACTTTCACAAGATAATAACATGGAAATGCATATAATTTGACATGATGTTGGATCTTGAATTGAAGTAATAATGCTCTAGAATTTTTCTCTTGAATGCTCTCAACAATAATATTTTCTCTTGAATGATAGAAGGTGTGTTCTTAGATTTCAAATGATCAAAAGATTGGGTATTATAGGTGTTTATCCAATTTCTTGAAAATTATATTTCAAAAGTTGACACTTCATATTTGAATTTTGGATGTTAAAATACCACCAACAACATATTTAAATTTGGGTCCCATCTAAGGAGGGGGACTTGATCGCCCATGGGCAACTGGGTCTTGGCCCAAAATTCTAGGACACTCAAAGTCGAGGACAATCTAATGATTGGATGCATTTTTTTAATACTTGTCCTCCTTCAAAAAATATTAAAAATTAGTCTTTGGAATGCATAATTTGGAAAATCAAAAGCTTAATTAAGTCCAATAAATTAGGGGGCCAAAACATAATGTGAAATTGTAAGCGTATACAATTTTCTACACTACAAGATATAAATTTTCCAAAAACATTATATTATAAATTCAAATTTTATATGATTCATCAAGATTTTATATGATTTTTAGGGGGGTTTCTTAAAGTTACCATTGGAACTATCTAACCTTAATCCTAAATGTCACTCTTATCTAATAAATAAATTATAAGGATTATATAGGGTGCATAGTACATAGGTTAATTAAATTTCCTATTTTCTAATTTCTCTATGTACCCCTATGTGAATTTTCATTAGCCTATCACTTCAAGTTGAGATAAGCCCATTTCCCAAGGTTCCTTTTTCCTTGGACAAGGCCACACCAATTTTATCCTATTATGGTCTAGCACCCCTAATTTAAAATTCAAAACACACATTCTCATAGGTTTACATTCAATAAGTAAAATTATTATGCATTGTATTGTGCATCAAAGGTCTCTAGTTCTATGCCTTACACTTGTACTTTAAGTATTGTGCATCAAAGGTCTCTAGTTCTATGCCTTACACTTGTACTTTAAGATACTATCCTATGTAATTTTATCATTTAATATAAAAAGATAAATTAATATTGAAAAACATCTACATTTAGGTAACCAATCATGAATCAATCTCAAATCAATCACAATTTACTCAATCTTAGTTACATCAACATATTACAATATTCTTTGTCTTATGTGTTTTTTGTCTTTCATAAATGTCATTAGTGTTTGTATACTATCAAGGAAGTCAATAGTCTTCCCTCTATCTTCAAGAGTCCACCAAAGGTACTTCTTAGCACCACCTATTTTCAAACATACTTGTACAAACAAACACAAAATGGTCTCTAGATATTTCAAAGATAAAATTCCATAATAGACATAATTGCTCTAGAGAAAGGTGTAAAAGGATAGGACCACGACTACAACCTAATCCTATCCACCTAGAAGTTAAAATACCTTTATCTCAAACTATTAGTCACCAACCTAATTTTAGTTCATAATTTATAGTTCTCTATGGCAATGTATTATCCATTCAAAGTTGTTAGGTTTAACATCACACCACAACTAGGTATGCCCTATTTTAATCTTAGTCATTTAAAATATATATATCCCACTTTTCTCATTTCTCTATTACTATTTGCCATTCTCAACCCCTTCAAGAACCACAAGGTTTTATCTCATAATTTTTTTCAATGTAAGGTTTCTTTGTTCCCTACACTTATAAAACTCTAATATATATGAAAAATAACATACCTCTTTGGTTTACTTTCATGACTACAAAACTAACCTCCATATTGGTAGATATGAACCTTCCTCGTAGAGGAAAAAATTGTTTGTTTTGATATTTGAAACTTGTTTTCCTTAATGTTTTAACTTGAGGCTAAAAATGGATGTTGTTGCTAGAAACCATTAAGGAGTTTGTTAGGCTAGGAGTGGTCTCCTTTAGTCAAACCCATGTTACTGAGTTAATAGTGTGAAAGAATGATTGAAGACAATAGATAACCATGCAATTTTCCTATACACATGTAACTATTAATGTAATGTTGATGTTATGCTCTTTTGAGATGCAACGTGTAATAGAGCTCTTATGCTAGGCCCTAGATACCATTGAAATGAGTTAGGTTTGTCTTTAAATATAGCACCTTTAACACACAAGTTAATGAATCTCATGCTCAAACTAACACAACAACTAGTTAGAGGGATTTGGATTTGGCCTATAATTTAAATTTGAATTTACAAGCTTGTGGATCAGTTTTACACTCATAAAACTAAATTGGACTAGTTACACTCTCACAAATTTGACTTGAGATAATGGATAGATAAATTGACAATTAGGATTGGCCCCTAGGGATGTGCAATAATGGAATCATTCCAAGATTGAGTTATATTTACAACATTTATATTGAAATACAAATCGCACACAATTCATTGCTTAAAGAACAACCAAGTGGAAAATGGGCTTAAAACTAAACGGGAAAATGCATGCTATGCAATTTACACCATTAAATTTTCTCTTCATTTTGACTTTCATGTGAACTACTATGAAGATACATGTCAAAATAAAATAAGAAAGAAACATGAAAAAAATGTTTTGTCATCCATATAAAGAGGATAAGGATGACAATTTTTTGTATTTTCCTTGTAATCAATATTCCATCTTGGAACCTATATGAATAGTAAAAGTTCTAATGAATAGCATATACCAAGAATTTGAATTAGGTATAATCTATGAACAAAGTTAAAATAAAAAAATAAAAGGTAATGTTACTCCTCAAATGAAAATGAGGTCTCTTTCTCAAGCAAAAAAAAGACTTCAATTGGAACAAAAATAGGACTATAACCGAAGTATAAATAACGACTTTTCATAAAAAAACATAAGACTCTACCTAGAGTAGAAATATGTTGCACTTCTCTTTTGGTTTTTGTCCTTGATGTCAAAATTATGTTTCAGATTGGCACCTCGGTGATTGATTATCAATTGCACAGTTTAATTTCAGTTGCTTAGCACTCTTCTTTATATTATGTCTTGGCATACTTGGTTTTGGCTTCGGCATTTGTGATGATGGTTTTGATGGTACTGATCTCTTGACTTCATGTGCAGATTTCAAGGCATCTTGTTTACAGGATTATGATTCTATGTTTAGGTGGTATGATTCTAGTTTTATAGGTTTGACATTTTGAGCTATACTATGCTATGGTAATCTATAGGTTTATATGGTATTGGCATGATCAGATTTGAGTGGTTACATGGCATTGATAAGGTTTTGAACTACATCATAGTTGTGTTTTTTTTTTTCAGCCTCATACAGGTAATGCTTATAAACACTTGGTTTTTGGAATCATAATTGGAGTTGGAATTTAATCTTAAGAAAACCCTATCAAGTTTCCTTAATCATTTGATTTATTCATGGGTATATGATATGTTGATATCAATTAGCATCTTCTTTTGGAAAAGGTATGAACATGGCAATATCCTGGAAATCTTTGTAATGTTGATTTGATGCATTATTTTTTACTTACATTTATTTGCAAATGACTTTAAAGGGAGTCATATGTTTCGGGCCTTGTATGGTAATCATGAAAAGGTCAATAAATTGAACCTCTCTTAGCATGGAATCGGACTTTATAACATTACAAAAGGCATTGAATAAATGTCATATTTGAATCGGGCTTTATAACATGGCAAATGGCTTTAAATAAAGGTCATATATGTATCGGGTCTTATGTTTGATATTTCATTAGGCCTTAAGGCCAACAATAGGTATGAGGAATTACTTGTCAAGTCACTTGGAAAGTGATTGACATCGTCTCTTAGTAATAATGCCTTGATGTCTAAGGTAATCGACATGTTGGAAAGACAAGGAAATCACATGGTAATGTTTTTAATTATGGTGTTGGTATTTTCCATGGATGAATTTGATTAAGTCAAATTACATGAAGTCGTAGACTTGAAATGGTATTATGACTTGAAAATTCACCGATTTCTTTGCAAAGGAAAGATTAGGGAAATCTTATTGTGTTTCACAAGCTTGTGGATTTGGAACCCTAGCTTTGTCGCCGCCATGGAAATTATCTCTCAGTTGTTACTCAGTCGTTTTTGTCTTACTACAACTCAATGACAACGAATGGAGCTCTCAGTAAGATCCATGCCATGGTCGGTGTCTTTGTCAGTCGTTTCTCTTTGGGTGAAGGCTCAAACTTGGAAGAAGTTTTGTTGTTTTATCATTTAGCCGGGTTGGTAAATTTCTCCATGACAGACTCTCTCGCACTCACTTCAGGTATTCATCTTATCATTTGAAATTTGAGGAACCGTTACTTCTCATGGCACTAAAATAGAAGACAGTTGTTTGTTCTTTTCTGAAAAATGCTCAAATGGGGTTTATTTTTTCGTGGTAAAAAATATTGCATTTCAGCTACTCATAGTCTAAAATAGATACCCAGATAAATTATCATATCCTATTTGCTCCTGCTTTAAGGGATTGTATTTCGGTTGGTGGGTAATCATGCTTTCTGCAAAATATATCATTCTTTCTCTTGGATTCAGTGATAGTTTTTCTTGGGTGCACAATAATGGGGATTCGGTTACATTTTGTTGTAGCAGTATTCGAGGTTATTTTATATGGTGCATGGAATATATTGTTTAATTATTTTTCCAAATAGTATTGTCTATGCAGGCTCCTTGAGTGGGTAGGGTTCAGAATCTTCTTTCTCAAAATACATTTTCCTTGACCATTCTGTCAGAAGCAATCCTCCATGTGGAGTGCTTCTCTGAATCACTGCAATACCTGACAAATAGATTCAACAGAAGTTGGATACATTAAAAATTACCTCTGTTGTTTGAAATAAAAGAGATAAGTTTTTGGGTTGTAATTTTTTGAAATGTAATTAAGACATATTTGTAAGAATAAAAACATAGAGAGATAACTATTTTGCACTATGAGAAATGATAGTGAAAACCAGTGAGAAAATCACAACTATTGTATTGTCTACACAGGAAGACATGTTTTGTTTTGAGAATGGAAATCTGAAATATAAGTTCAATATCAAGCTATCTCAAGATGAGATAATGGCTAGAATTCTAGAAGTTGATTCTTGAACTTTGAGGATTGTAGGTATTGTCTATTAAGAGGCACTTGTGAGAAAACAAAGAAATAGAGAGATCCTCAGTATCATTGTATTTTCTATAAATTGAAAAGGGGTTGGTGCTCCTTGAAATTGGTATTTCAAAGTGAGAGGTTGGTGCTCCTTGAGTTGGTGCTCAGAAATCAGCCTATAAGGCATTGTCAAAAGTGGTTTTTAAAATATAAGCCTAGAAAGGTAGTAGTTTAGGAGTGGTTTTTCTATCCGAGGAGGGTTTTCCACTCGACATATCTTGTGTCACTTTGTTTATCTATGGTTCCACTGATTCATTGCGTGAATGCTTTGTTATGCTAAGTTTCACTGTTATACTATTACAGTTATATGTGATTGCATTCAATAAATGGATGAGTAATCATTGATAAATGAGAGGATAAATCTGCTTTGTTTCAGTTTATGTAAAATTTGTTAAATCAGTTTATAACACTGATTCACCCCCCGCCTCCCCCCCCCCTCTCGGTGTCTTTCTCACTCCAACAAAATACTCATTATAACCATGGGCTAACTAGTACATTCATAAGTCATTAAATAACATTAATTATTATATATCTACCCTTGCCAATTGGTTGAATATAAGGGATATAAGGAATTTGAGGAGATGATAAAAATAAATAATTTTGTAACACTCAATAATCATGTAAATAGGTGTTAGAAGTATCATTGTGTGATAACCAGTCAATACATCAAGAATAAATCCTATAAGAATAGATAGCAAAGGGCAATGAGATGGCCCCAATGCTACCCCCAATGGGACAATAGAAAACATCATGTATATAGATAAGTATGAAATCATATGAGTGAAACATAGTAAAATAAAATAAGAAAAGGGATATAAGGTAGTGCCCCCAAGTGGGGAAACATATCATAACATATAGAAGACACAATTCAAGGATGAAAAAATAATACAGGAGAAATGGGAATGCAAACATATGAGGATATGAGACAAGGGAGTCAAAAAATATGGCTTAATCAAAAAGACCAAACATAAGGCAAACATAAGATAATGAAAGACATGATGAAAGAGTAACATAATAAAAAGGCCATACATATAGAAAATAAAGTCAAACAATGACATTAGAGAAGATGAGACATATACATAACAAAAGAATAAAATAGTGACACAACACATGTTCAAAGTCTTTTTTGTCAACATGCACCACTAAAGTTATCTTTGCATCATTCTCAGCTTAACTAAGAACATGAAAATAACACAAACATTAAAAAAAACAAAAAAAAAACAAAAAAAAAACAAAATAAGATCACTTAACTATGTTGGAATCATCTATGTCTTCACGAGGATTGGCCTTAATGTAATCATACTCAACCTCTACATTTTTGTGTAAGGTAACTACATGCTCATATTACATTACTCAAGGGAGATACCAGGATCATTATATGGAAACTCTTTAGATTCACTTGATGTTGAAAACTTAATATGATCTTACAAATACTGATGAGGTCTAAAAAGGAACTATTCTATGAAAGCATGCATAAGATCCATAAATGAAATAAATGAATCGTGTTGTGAATCATACCATAATAGAGCTTCATCAATTAAGGTTTCTCCAAATTCATGAATTAAAACAAATTCATCATGGATGTGAGCATAATAAATGAGTGAAAACCTTTTAAAATGGATATATGCACCTCTATGACAACCTTCACTAGCACTACTAAACCTTTGATCCATGGATCTCTAATAATATGAGCATTGTAGAGAATAGGATCCGAAACATTGTGAAATGTACAAACAATTTCAATGAGAACTATAACCTTCCACAATTGAGAAGATTGACACCAAATGAATAAGAAATCATAGATATATCCACAAAAGTTAGGGCCAAAGAATTAGATATAGATTGCATGTAATCACAGATTGTGTGCATGTGTTAGAACCATGGGCTATGATATCATCTCATAATAAAGCATCATTAACATCAATATATGCATCATGAATCAAAGAGTCATCAATCACACTGTGAGAACAAACATGATTATGGAAAGGTACATTACTGATGGAAGAGGAAATACATGTACTATAAATAATATCACTAAGCTGGAAGTGACTATCTAGCCTCGTGAATGCACCAAAGGCATGGATGGATTCATACATTAAGTTAATTGTTGATTGGATGGTTGGATGCATGATGTTGGTGCTCAAAATTAAGTTAACTTTTGATTGGGCTGCTAGAAGCATGATGTATGACCCCATCCATGCCTCTGGTGCATTCACGGGGATGGATAGCCGCTTCTCACTAAGATAGTCATCATATATGATTGGTACCAAAGCAACGAGTACAACACTAGGCTCCTCAAAGAAAGATGTACTCAAAGAGACACAAGTAGGAGAATCAATAGATGCAAGAGGAGAATAATCATGAAATGTAGAAAGATTATGCTCACTAGGTGCAACATCACATGGAGTGAAATCCCTAGATGTATCATTAAAATATAGGGCATGTGCTATAATAAGGGAAAAAGATGAAGTCATAAAAGGAACAATAACCCTAGTAGGTCTAATGTTAAAAGATCCAATGAACATCAATTGAAGGGGATGGACAAGGATCAAAAGATTGATCATGAGAAGGCATTGATAAGTTGAAACTATCCTTGGGCATTATAAGGAAATAAAAATTTGCAATGAAATCATGTGGCAGTGTCATAAATGAATGATACAACATAGAAGATGAATTAAACCATTGTAATGGTTTATCATGTAGAGGAAGCCTTAATCCACTTCTCAATGAAATACCATAAATTATGTACTCATTATTAGCAAACAAAAATGACTTAACATTTAAAGATTCATTAGTAGAACCATCAATTCATCATGCAACAACTCCTCCTATGAGCAATGATATTATGTAATGTAGTAGGAGGTAATGAATCAACAACATAATCAATGTGAGAAGCTAAGAAACTATTGTTATAATGCATTATATCATTTTGTAATGTATCACAAGATTGAGAACCATCTTCAATAATAAGAGTCAATAAGAGATTAAGAGAACTATCAGTGCAAAGCATATCATCATCATTTATAAAAGAGGATGACACATAAATCACAATCTTTAGATTTCTCATAAGACACACCATTAAAGGAACTTGAATCTAAAGGTATAAAAAAGTGTTATGATGGCATGCAAAGATACTAACATCACAACAATCATTAATATCATGAATAACTGATGAATGTGTAACCATGTCACATAAAGCATCATCCCTATATATCACTAGAAGCTACTACTGCATCATTAGTTATTCATGAAAGAAAATAACCAACACTATCCATGAAGGAGAGAAGCTATATAGGAATGAAAAAAACCCACTCATATAGCACACATCATCAATAATGAAAAATAATGCAATATCATCAAGGATCAAATGATAGTAATTAATGAATCATGGTTAGATCTTATAATCCTTGATATATACAAGAAGATAATCCCAAGGTAATGGCTTATAAGGATGCCAAATAAATGATCTAATAATAACACACAATCAAAGGATGGGTAGGTAGGAATCAAATAGATATCAAATATTGACTTGACTAAAACCCTAATCAAGAAATAGAAATGGAGCACAAATAAAGGATGGATCCAAACCCCGATCAAAATTGAAATGAAAAGGTATAAAATTATGCATATTAAATCTGAACTCTATTTTGGAAGGAATAAACCCTAAGGAAAAAACTCTAGAGGGTGTAAGATACATCAAGTTCAATTTATTTAAGAGAACATAACACATTTTACAAAAGTAAACTAATTAAACCATAATAAATAAATGATTTAACCTATTATAAAGAGTATATATTGATCATGTAAGTGAAATAAATAAATAATGATACTTAGCTCTAAGTTCGATGTCGATTTGACTATGATGCATGTCGTCGGCTAATACACCAATATGATAGAAAATTAGAACCCATCAAATAGCCACCTTGGGATTCAGTAGCAAATTGTTTTCTACTACTTTGGTTCACTTTGACAATTGTAGAATTGACCTCCATAGAAATGGATTTGAGCCCTAAGAGAAAATATAAACCTTGCCCATGGATCCAACTTTCATTGATTTTGACACTATTTAGGAATTTACTAGGCTAGGATTCATTTCTTTTGGTCAAAGCTCTACTATTAAGTCAATAGTATAGAACATTGATCAAAGACAATAGGCTACCATGCAATATATCTAGACATATGTTATTGCTGATGCAATGCTCTTATGATAATGCAATGTGTAATATAGCTCTTATGCTAGCTCTTAGATGCATCTCAAATAAATTAGGATGTCTTTAAATACAACACCTTCAAACACAAGTTAACAAATTTCCCACTCAAGTTGACACATAATAGCTAATTAGAGAGAGTTAGACTTGACTTAGAATTTCAAATTTGAATTTGTAAGCTTAGGAGTCATTTGCACATTCATAGAACTAAACTAGATTTGACCTAGAATAATGAATCGATAAACTAAAAACCAGAACCAATCTCTTAGAATATGTAATGGTTTGTGTCAAGATCAAGTTATTTGCCAACTTGCATATTGGAACACATCACTTATACACCTATCGGTACATAAAAGATAACTCAAACAAAAATAGACCTAAAACTAAGAAGAAAAGTGTAAGGTATGCAATTTTCAATATTGTATTCTATAAAAAGAATTTTTATGCCATAATGAGAAACATTGTAATTATTTATTAAAATGATTTAATGATTGTAAATTAAAATAAGATAAATGATTAATATTTTAAGGTAGGTCTCACAAAGCATCTTATAAAGCTCCTCTTCAAATTGGAATCAAAATTGTTGTACAATATCTTTTAAAAAGAAGTACTAAAACTTAGACTTAAATATGAATATAGAGGAGTTTTATACGATGATGTAGTGTTTGTCTTTTGAGACAGACTTAAAATGTTAATTCCTTATCTTGTTTTAATTTGTATCCATTACTTTATTTCAATATGTAATTATAGCGATACTCACTAAGACATAAAAATACACTGGAATGAACCAGTACATAATGCCAGTAATAACAAGTCTAGTCTTTGTTCTATTGGTTTTCTTTTGATTGCAGTCACTTCCTATACTTTTTACTTATGGGGAATACTGATGATATTATATGGTAAATAGATCTCATTTATCTTGAATCTCAACTCAAAATATGTTATAATCTTCTTCAACATCCTGTTCCACTAGATTAAGACACATTTTGAAAATAAGTCAAAATACAATCAATGAAACAGGAGGATATGATTGCATAGAAATAATTTAAAGAGATCAAAGCTGTGGACTGTGTAACTCATGGATGCATTCCTCACGATAAGCTCTTAGATAGATGATCTCTTAGTATTTGAGCATTTCTATCTGCAAATTGACAGTGTTGTTGATTGTAGCCTTTGTCGTGATGATGAGATAAAGGAACATCTGCGTGCAACTCATCACCTTGATCGATCATAATGTTATGCAAAATGCAACAGACAAGGATTATGCGAGGCAATTTATGTTTGTCTGGTCGCCACATCACCCCATCAATGATTTTCCATGTCCCTTTGAACCATGCTATTGCTTGTTCTGCAATCAATCTTGTGTTTTTATGCTTTTCATTGAAACCCATTTTCACAGCAGAAAGATCTTTGCCTTGGTAAGGAGTGACAAGCCATGGTAACAAAGGATAACCTTCATCTCCCACTATGTATTCTCTTATTTGAGAACCATCTTGCAACTTCTTCACAGGACCATTCAGCCTCTGTCCATTCTTACATAGCTTAAAAAATCCTGAACTTTTCAGGATTCCATAATCATTGAGGCTACCAGGCCATCCAGTAAGAATATCTCGAAACCTCATTTCATGGTCCACAATTGCCTGCATAATCATGCTGTAGTTTTCCTCAGAGTCATGCCATACACTTGAAGCTTCTCCTGATGGCAAACTCATGACAATGTGGGTAGTATCAATAGCTCCACAACAGTTGGGCAACCCTTGAATCTTTTCAAATTTAACCTTAATTTCCTCCATTTCATTTGCATGAGGCCATTTCAAGTGATGGATGCCTCGTTCTTCGATAACCTCTACAAATTTCCATGTCACTTGAGAAACTGTTGACTGACCCACATCCAATGACTCCCCTACACTTAGCTGCGACTCTCCTGAAGCCAACCTTCTCAAAGCGATAGCTACTTGTCTTTCAATTGTTACCACTCTGCCTTCCGTATCAAGTATACCTGATGATGATGACCTTGCTTCCAAGTCGAACCTCACCAGAGAGCAGATATAATCAAATGTTTTCCTAGAGACCCTGAAAAATGACTTGAATTTCTCTTCTTCGTTATCTGCACACGCTTGTCCTGCGTCAATGGAAATCAATTGGGTTTGAATATTGCTATCAAAAGAAAAGAATATTAGACATTAAATACAAAGCCATTTTATTCAGAGAAAAACATAAATTGTTTCCTACGCTAGGTATACATGGTAAGTAGGTCCAATATAAGTCTTGGAATAGCTTTTAAATTTACACGAAAATTGATCTGTCACAGCATTTACATATATTACAAATTGTTCATATGAAACCCATACAGTTTTAATTGAAACACAGGCATAATAATATCTCTAAGGAAAACAGCTCAGAAAGAATGCTGAAAGACAATCGTTGATTTTGCCAATAATAGCACTTTCAAAATACTTATTTTCGATCTAAGTGACTGTTATACAAGGTTTTTAGATCTTTCCATTCCAAATCATCATATAAATTGAAAGAGGTCTTTACGGTTAAGTAAAATTCATTTCTTTCACTTAAAGTTTCTTTCTGCAATACAATAATTATTAATTCTTTTGTTTGGCAATAAAGAAATTGGCAGCAGGTTTAAATCGGACAGAGATTACTCCAGAGCATACACTTTCGAAGCATCTCACATTTAGAACTCACGTAAAATGTTATGCCCTAACATTATCACAGATTCACAAGTATTGCTGGTATATGATGATTTATTTCTCCTACTTTGGTATGTTCCTATCAAAATACTGATTATTACAATTCCACATCCTATGACTTCTTTTACGCTGTCTCTTTCCTCTATCATCCATTTTGAAATCACAATATGGAAATGAGAAATGGATGGCTTTGATGCAGGACTCCTATGCATCGTTGTCATGGGATTATAGGAACACAATCCATGTAGAGAGTTAGATAATAGTTAATACTATACAATTCAGAAGCGATTGTGAGATTCGTACAGGGCAAAGATGCCGGAACCATAAATACCACAAATCCCTGATCAAACCAAGAAGTCCAATCCAATTTCAAGCTTCGTTTTCTACATCAAGTAAATTATGAATATGGTTGAAAGATAGTCATATGAAATAATTTGAAAAGAAACCCAGGTCAAGAGATGGATTTCTAGTAATATTTGGGTGAAAGGAAATATCTTAAGTCAGGAGTAGAATCTAATCAAATAGTAGGCGTTAAGTCAGGAGTAGAATCTAATCAAATAGGAGGCGAAATGTAAATCTAAATGAAATAAGGCAAATAAGGTCAGAATACAAACCATAACTTATTTAGAACTGGCTTAGCAAACCATTTTACATCTAGAAGTGATTTTATTTTAAAAGTGACTTTGCAGGTTGGCTCAAAAGCAGAGATGCCAGCTTTCCTTGCCTTAGTTGGGAAATTACTTAAATGTAAACTTCTGATGTGACTTATATGTCTCCATAAAGTAATATATGGTGCATGATTTTACTTTTTTTTTTATGGAGGACTTTTTATCATTCATGAGTTTGTTTTGCTATTCACTACGGGAGCACGGGCTCATGCTGATACATCTTCGGCTAAAAGCCAAGGACTGATGGGTATCCATTCTGTCAGTCATCTGGGACATGATCCCAGCCTCATCCCGTATATCATACCTCAGGGGGTTTGAACCTTGGTGGATGGTATAATCAAGGAACATACCATCACTGTCAACAAATTTTCAAATCACATACCTTCGATTATTGGTTTTATGAGAACAACGTCCCTCAAAACAACATTCAATTCAATAAGTTTGTATAGACCTTTAGAGACAAACTTCATTTTTGGATATATTTTATTTACAGAAAATTTGTTTTTTGGAAATTAAAATTTAGACAAGAGACCCTTCATCGGAATATTTTGCTAAGATTGTTAGAAAATGATGGCTTCTCATTACTGAATAAATAGAATTTCTTTGGAGCTCAATGAGAACTAAAATGAACTTAAAAATTCGAAGAATCCAAAGTGGGACTGTTATTATTAGAATAAATGTCAAACAAATACTAGTGTTGCCAGTGAAGAACAATAGCTACCTCACAAGCAACCTTACATACATTGGAGTTATCAGGAATAAGGGGCATGAGCAAGGAGCCCATATTGCTAAAAATGTTTTAATTATATTCTAGTGTGATGAATCAAAACAAAGCGGTTCAAATGCAAAGGGACTCTAATTGTAGAATAGTAAAATCATTATTCAAAATATGTTTTCTTTTAAAATAATTTATTTTGCAAACAAAAACATCATCTATCTCTTAGAATTTTAAGATAAATAATATTGATAGCAGCTAAAAGTACCCACGTTGCTAGATATCTCTTTTGTTCATTTGTGTGAATTATATATCACAGCTTGCAGATGAACTTAAAAAATCATAGAAGGAAAAAGTATGTCAAGAAGCAAGAATCAATAGCAACTGAAAAAGAGAAAATTCGAATAAAATAAAATATACAACATAGACTAGCTAAAATAATTCTCTTTGATCATCTACAACATTTGTACAGCTTGGAGCAGAACTTACTATTTTGTTTGTGACAGTAATTTTGTGAAAGGTAGCACTAGTTATGATCTAAGAAAATTTATATGCTTTAATTTCAATGATGAAAACTCTCTGTATCAGGGTATGCAAACAATTGTTGGTCTGACATCCAATACCCCCAAGACAGCATTTCAAACCTTAATGACATTATACTTGTGCAAATATGACATGCTTACTTTTCACTCAGCATAGCATCTATGATGCTTTCTTTGATATGCCAACCAACACTAATTGTAAAACTCAAAAGACACCTTACAGATTTTTATTAGATTGTGTGGAACAAATTCAACTCCTATAACAGTGTGCACCAGGTGTGTAATATAATGCTTATAGGTTGTTCCAAAAGCTATTCACAGTGGATAACATAACACACAATATATCCAGCTTGATTGTAAAATAAGCACATATTATGCAGCTAGGGATAATAGGTATGATACATTCATCCATTCTTGAATTGACGATTGACGTTTGATTTGTCCATTAATAATCTTTCTTATGAAGTTAATATGCACTAGCATATATTATGACTACAATAAACTATAAAGTATTTATGTAGTTACAGAAGAAGAAGGATATTATTATTTTTTGAGTAGAGGAATACAGTTCCTTGCTCAAAAAAATTAGGTGCCTTGTTCAGTAAAATGTTTTGTGGCAGAGAAATGCTCAAATTTTATGTATTTAAAAGCCAATATAAGATTAATAGTTGATGACTATTTCTGGTTGCTATTCAAGAAAGTCATCAATTTCCATTATTATTGCCTATTCATGTAAAGACCATATTTGCAGGCATAAAACAGTAGTCACAGACCAGTAGATTATTTACCATAAACTATCATACAAGTGACATATCATGGTAGATAGGATAATTTATTCAGGAGAATTACTCTCCACTGCCTGAACCCTTGGGCCATATCATAGGTGATTCCACTCCAGCAAGTGCTTTAATGATCGATACTCATGATATTTGTTATGGACTGGATGTACATACTCAAGATTCACAAGCATGGTAATGATGATATGGAAGGCCAATTGTACGATACGGTTCTCAAGATGTGGTCAAACAATTCATTGGCCACTCAAAACATTTATAGTCACCCCCTACTTGACAAGATTAGCCTTATGGAATTACACCTCTTTATGAAGTCTTGTTTAATGTTTATGAATACAGTAGCTAATCTGACCAAGGAAAAATAAAGATTGATTTTTTTAGCTTTGTGGGATTTTGAACGGTATATAGTTAATTCATCTATATGCTGACCAATTTCCATGACCTTTACTCATGTATGTTTGTAATAATGACAAGACAAGGGACCCACAAAGCACACAAGCACCTCTAACCATTTGTTCCTTTTACCCACTACTTTAGGCTTTCTAACCTTGGAAGGGTATGAGTACATGTATGGTCACTGATGAAAACTATACTTTTCATTAAGCATTAGATACTTCTTTCTCAGCAAGTTCCTCAATTCTAAGGCTCAGTGTTGATGCAATAGAATAGTAGTAAACATAAATGAATTCATCGACTGTCCATGAATATTTATTGCATTTCCATCAGATGACCAGAGATTAAAAGCATCATTTGGCCCTGGTGTGTGATCCTCTACATTTGATTGACTAATTAATGTTCTTGATCCTATGCAGAAAATTTCGCTAGAGATTAGAATAAGGATGCATTTTGGAAGGATTCATATTCCTTGTTATTTGAAATTAATTTGCTGAAAAAGATAAACAAATGCAAAATAACTAAATTCTATAGCCAAGCATTCATTCAAAATAAAAGCAAAAAAATTAAAAATGAACAAAAATTCCTCGAGTAAATTTATTCCATGCCACAGAATCTGTATAACCTCAAGGGCTTCTGTAATTCAACATTTTTTAATATTGCAACCTTAATGCTTGGAATAAGTAATACTAATGGCATCCAACAATAATTACTTAAAAGACATCCAGAAGGAATTTGAAAGATTGCTTCTGGAATCAACTGTAGATGTTTTTGCATCTACATTTTGGATTACATCAGTAATCTATCATCAGGAAGAGGAAATTGAAGAATTGGATTGTAGACAAAGACTTAAAAAATGGGTGGGGGATAAGTGACAAGAGGAACAGAGAACGAGGGACTATTGTCCATCCCATACAAAAACATACACAGTTGATACCAGAAGTGACCTTTTGAATACAATATGGACTGTGGAAAACTTATGCCAACCCAGAAGGAACTTTGTTTTGACAGCAAGAGCATTCATCGAAGAAGCAGTTGTTCAAACTTCAAACCTATTTAGCAAGAAAAAAAGGGTAATGCTGTGGCAACTTAAGTGTGTATTGAAGTGATTATTTGACATCCAGAGAATGAACTAAAGACAGTGCTCTACAATAAAATGCTTAGCTATATAGACATACATGTCACGGTAGTGTTGAATTGTAGTTGTTTGAATTTCCTGGACTTCTTGTTGAGATTATCCACATCTCATTAATCATACTACTATCATCACTTGTTCTGAGTTTGTGTTGTTCACTCTGAGTGGGTTATATCAGATATAAGGAAAATGCACAGAAGAGGATTAGTTTGGTAGAGCGGTATTAAAGGTAAATCAAGATACATACCCAAACACAATTTGCATTTATGCAAATTCTTAATATTAATGTTTGATCAAGAATAAGTTATAACAGATTAAGGGCATCTTGGCTTTTGCTGGTGCAAGCATCATTGGCTTTTATTTAAAAGAAACAAACCAATTAACGAATTGCATAAATAAAATACTTATAATTGTCTGAAAACCAAAATGGTGAAATATGGATTCAAAAAGCAGAATTGCATAATGATTAGTAAATACCATGATGTCACTTTTAAAAGCCTAAAATTTATCACTACAAAGATATCAACAAGAGCTCTTGTTAAATGTAGCACATGCTCATGACTGGAAATTATATCCATCAGTAGGTATGGTATTATACAGTAATAACCAACCTAATTTGAGACACCAAGTCATATATACTTCATAACAATTGATCAAGACACCAAATTTAGCTCTATTTTGGATTTGGATGCTGTTTGATGAAATTGCTAATCCACTTTCCCTAAAGGCCATATTTCTTTTGGGTATCCGTATGACATTCTAAGTATTTTATTTTTCCAATTATCAATGCAGCACTCCTATTGGATTTATGCGGCTGCACATTTTATACATGGGCCAATCAACTGGATTTGTTCATCTGGACATTGGTAAATTTATCTGAGAACTTATTCCATAGCTGGTTCTTTAGCCAGAGGTTGGTTACTAGTTCAATTCTCAATGAGTCTTCACTCCAGTCCATAACACTGAATCTTGAAAAGTAGTAAATATGCAAACAAACTCAAACACCCAATCAAAATATGCACACATTTGCAACAGGAAGAACCTGCTTAGATCACCTGACATTTTCCAGAAGAAATAAATCAATATACTGTTTAACTGTAAAGCGCTTTAAGGAGAATCCGGATTGAAAAAAGGGTAAGAAATCCCTGTATACAAAACAAAACCAACAAATAATCATTGGCGATTAAACTGGCCACATGGGGGAATTCGTAAACTGATTGTCTCTTTACCTATTAACCCAAATGCGCAAGAAAACATAGACCCGTATTTCCGACAATACATATATCAGCTTTCCATAACAGGGGAAGTGATCATCTACAGACGATTGATATTGAGGGGAAGAAATAATTTATGGAATTTCATCGATCCTATCCTCTCTTTTTATCTTTTCAAGAAACGGTCATGAATGAAAATCATCACTCTGATCAACTATTTTATGTCAAACACAAAATCCATGAAAATTAACCAAAACAAAAATAGCTTTGAGCAACCACACTTACATTGATAACCACAGAAAACAAACAATACACATTTATTCATAAACCAATACTATTTATTGACAGTTAATTATAAACATTCATACCCGAAGTAGAGAGTTTATGGGAGAGGTCATGCCACCAGTCTGATTCATTCCCATTTACTGAGGCTTCTGCAGGAACACCAACATCTCTTCTCCTCTTCTTGCTAAATTTTCTTGGAGGTGCCATAATAAACCAAATATACAGATCTGAGACGAGCCAAAGCTTAAGAAAAACTATATATCTTCCTATTGGAAGTTGGAATAAGCAATGCCAACTGGGGTTGCAGGAGTGGGCAAAGAATAAAGAATAAATGGATATGAACTAATCTGAACAGGATAATTCCACCATCACCAAGAAGAAAAGAGGACGGGTGGAAAGATGAGATAAATCCTTGTTCTCTTAGTCCTTACTGGGGAAACTGCCCACTGTGTAAAGCTAAGACAAGAAAAGTACCTTTCAATTAAACCTGGACACATTAAACAACTACACGTTGTTTGAATCAATATGTAGTGTAGACAGCTACGGTTCCATGATCAATGCTAAAAATAAAGACAAGGGATATCAAAATGTTAGTGAATTCGTAAGCTTGCCATAAGTTGACTAGGTAGATTTATTGGAATTGAAGTCAATCGGGGTATTTTTTAGCCCAAGGTATAACCTAAAGTTCCAAATTATCACAAGGTGATAACTTTTTGGCATATGTGTTTTCAATCTCAAAGGTGTTTGGTGTAGTGGCTTACATGATATGGGTTTAGACAATAGTTACTCACTATTTACGAGGCATTATGATTGTATTGTGAATATAATAGATGACATGTCGATATCAATCTCATTTATTTTATATTTGTAGATATTAATTTTTAAAATTTATTTGGTATATTGTATGTATGTTTGTTGATGTAGAGCTTTCAAGATGTAAGTAATTTTACATGTTTTTTTTTCATTTTGTTTGTTTATAGGTTTTTATTTACATTTTAGTTATCTATTAGTCATTGCAAATTGTATTATATTTCATTATAGATGTTTATTTTATCTTATATTTAGGAATATACATTTGACATTGATTTTACTATGTTGCATACATTATTTTAAGATTAATTGATCATCATAAAGTCACAATTCAACCGATGCGCAGGTTTTGTTGCTTGCTTTAATTGTTTTGTTTACAATTGTTCACTATAACATCTTTTTTTTAATTCAATATAAAAATAATAATTTAAATTTTGATTTACTACTAAGCATAATGGTAGACATTCAATTTCATTGTTCATAGCTTGCAACAACTTTTTAAAGTGTGCAACAATAAAGGAACACATTGCAAGATGCATTAGACTTAGGAGAGCTTATGGTATGACTCACGTCAAGATGTGTTGATCCAAGATCGTTGTATTCGTTCTAGAAGATTCTTACACATGTTTAGTTGATTACATGTTTTATAAGACATCAAATTGTGCGACACCTTGTGGTTGACTAAGATCACTCTTAAGGCTAGAAGTTATTATTTAAACCTTGTTCATGATCATCAAAAAGTAGTTAATATAGTGGATAAAAAACTTTTTGATCTTAGTCATTAAGAGTGATCTTAACTACGACCTAGCATATTAGGAGCTCCATTGTGGTAGATTGTAATTCATCCATGACTAAGAATCAATAAGGATCATATTGTTATTTTGTTGTTCCATTTGAGTTCTTTTATGTGTTGTTTCATTGTGTTGCATGGTTGGATAATCCTTCATTAGATCATTTATACATAATTGTACAAATTGCTAAATGATCCAACATCCCTTGATATGTCTACCATTATTCAACCAACTACTATAATGTTAAAAAAAGTTAATTTTTTTCTTAAATTGATTCCTTAAAATTTCACCATGAAGCTATGAAAATTGCAACCAATAAAAATATAAGTAACTTCTAGAGGATTTTTTATTGCGAGTGAGCTCTCACTACTAAAAAAATGTGTAATGATAAAAATAAAAGTATAGGCTACAAAAATTCAAAATCATATTTGTAAATGTGAACTTGTGGAGATGATAAACACAAGATAAGAGAAAGTGGGTGAAGATGACAAGTAGCTTATGTATTTGTTGCTTAAACACAACATGGTTTAATTGTATTTATTTAGACATCTCAAAACTTTTTAGTTTATTTTGAATGAATAAAATTGATTCATATTTTTTTATATATTCAAATTTTAATTTTTGAATTTATATTGAATTTTTTTTCATAAAAAATATCAATCATGAAATTGTGAAAGTTTAAGAGTTATTCTAATAAGAATATCAATCAAAAATTGTTATAGACAAATTGTGAGGCTTACTACAACATTTCTTATTCTTAAAAATATTTGACAATGAGGAAGGTTGATGCTTATATAGATAATTTTTACAAATATTTTAACTCTAGGTTGGTGTTAGCAAACCAAACTTATATGATTTAAAAAATTAAATTTAAAGATTTTTTTTAACTTTGTCATAAGGGAATGATGAATACATAAAACAACAAATATGGATTAAACAAATCTTAATTCAACACAAAATTAAGAATCCCTAAACCCATTACTCATGAAATGAAGCTCTAAACTAATGAAAGCAAATAATGAAATCCTAAGATAACACAATGAATTCAAAACTACAAAGCATATACCATCCCATGTCGAAGTTGTATTTGCATTTGATGTTGAATGTCGGATTGTCGTAATCAATGCAAATCCTCTATTATACGTTGCAAACGATTCAATGTGTGTGATGTTGAATTAGAATATGATGATATCTTATAATGTGCTCAAGAGGTAATTGTGTAGCACTTCGCTATGTAAATTCTAGATGATTTGTGAGAAGGTAGAAGGTCGTTTTATAGATTTTACATTTTGAGATGAATGATCAAGATTTTGTAGTAAAAGATCCTTATCAACAGTTCAAAATCGTTGAGAGGAATTGGATTGGAAGAATTGGTGGTTTTAGATTGCATAATCAGTGTGATTGATGAAATCAAGTTGAGTATTCAGTGGAATTGAGGAAATAGATTGAGAGATTAGTGGGATTCAAGAATAGATGAATCAATTAACCAATCAGAGTAAGCAATCAATGGTCGTGATTTTCTCAATCACAAAAGGATGAGGATAATTAATAAATTGAATTAATTAATTAACATTTAGAGTTTGAACATGAAAATCATGTTTGACTTTAACAAATAAATTTGTATTTGTTGGTTTGACCTTTTTGAATGATGTTTGAATAATTAATTAATTATTCATGTTTAGAAATGGAAAAGTGATTTAAGTAAACTACTAAGTGATAATAATTTAATTAATTTAGGAGAATAGAGTAGATTGGTGACATAATTAAATATTTGATGTTATTTAATTGATCGGGAGGAATTGAATTAATTAAATAATTTAAAGATTTCTTTAATTTATAGAGGAAAATAGGGTTTTTGATGAAAATGATGTGAAATGCAATGATATTAAGTGATAACGATGCTGATGATGAAAAAATGTCATTCAAGATGTGTGATAAGCATTAGGTCATTTTTACATGTCTATATTTTGCCCCTCTTTGAGACAAAATACTGGTTGCTTTGTTTCAAAGAATTCAATGTTAAGATCATAATTTGAAAAAAATTATATGCCCCACCATGCACCGATGGTCAGCGAAAAGATAGTACGATGCTGGGCTACCCCCTCGAGAGGTCATCCGAAAAAAAAACTTTTTTTGGGTCAAGCTTGCAATAAGGTTCAATTATAGTTCAAATGCATAGAAGGCGAAGAATTAAGCTTATAGGACCTTGGTTTATAGTTCATATGTTTCGAGGAGCTCATAAGTTGACCTAGGAGCCCATTTCCAAGGTAAAAAATTAGGGTTTTGGAGGGTTTAAATGGAAAATTAGGTTGAAATCACCCCTCATTTGCACTCCTTGGTTTGAGAATTTCTTGCCTCTGGAGCTTTTGCGAGATTTTCTCCTACAAACAGTGATTCATGATGCCTCGAGTTCTGGGAGTTCCACATAGGTTGGAGGCAGTCAGAGTTTACCAACGGCCAGTTGGTTTAGGGGCTCCAATACGCATGCCTTTAATTTTTGCTTTCATCCCTTTTTGTCTTCGCAATTAATGTTCGAACTCAATTTTATGTAATAGTGAACATTTAGGTTTTTTGTCTTTTGAGCCCGATATTAGTGCTATTGACCTTTCTAAAGGTCACTTTTGACAATTATAGGTGCTATTGAATAATATGTGTGCTTTTGCAAGAAATAAGTGTGTTATTGCAAAATACTAATGCTATTGAAGAATACTGGTACTATTGTAAAATACTAGCACTATTGAAGAATAATGGCGCTATTGTAAAATACTAGCGCTATTGAGAAACACTAGCACTATTGCAAAGTACTAGCACTATTGAGAAACACTAGCGTTATTGCAAAATACTAGCACTATTGAAGAATGATAGCGCTATTACAAAATACTTACATTATTGTATAAAATAAGTGCACTATTGCAAAAGTTTGTCGCTATTGTTGATTGTCAAAGGTTAGCCTTAGTTTGAATTTTTTGAAAATTCTTGATGTTGTGCGTTGAATGGTTGCATGTTGTCCTTAAGTCATTGTTTATGTGAGAGTGACATCCTTGGTTGATGGACGGGTTGACCAATTTTGATGATACACAAAGAGATTTTCTTAATTTTGTGGGTTTACGTTATATCACTCACTTGCCATTGATGAGAGCTCATCGAGCCATGATGACTACATTGGTGGAGAGGTGGAACTCTGAGACCTCTTCGTTTCATTTTCCTACGAGGGAGTGCACCATTACTTTGGAGGATGTTTGGAGGATTCTTAGGATCCCTTTCATGGTGAGCTCATTGAGTATGATGTTTGAAGGGGTACCACAACGATGGAGAGATTACTTAGTGTGGAGGATTTGCATGTTAATGATTCCGAGATTGATTTATCGTCTTTGTGTGATGGTGTTGATCCTATGGCTCCCGTGTTAGCAGGTATTTTCATTAGACCTCTGATGCTCGATAGGAGGGCTAAGAGGTTCCCTTTTGGTTGGGGTATAGTTATCGAGCAGATGATGGAGAAGGCTACAATTTATGCTTGGGATTAGTGTGTGTTTTCCCATCTATATAAAGATATGCACAAGGTCATGTACCGAGTTGGTAGTAGTATATCTATTGGAGCCAATTTGCTACATTTTTGGGTCTGGGAGAGGATTGCCATCACTTGACCAAAGGGTATGCGATACATGGATGCACATGATCCTTATGCTTATCAGTACCATGACTATCTTCATTATACTCAGCTTGGTAGATTGTCCTACTAGAGGGAATTCTTTTATGATGTTACTAATTTCATATGGCACCCATACAAGGATTACAAAGCATGGCCAGATGATCAGGATTAGCTAGTCTACTATAGACAAACATAGTTTCTAATCGGTCGCTCAGATCTCTTGCTTGAGAGATATTTACTAAAGAGGTTATTGAGGCAGTTCGATGAGCATCAGACCCAGCCTTCTGATGATTATATGGCTATCTTTGGATGTATACACGAGATAAGTCTGCTTGGGGGGCTCGTGAGGATTCTAGTGCGACAATGGCATCATTTAGGGCATTGAGACCTCTTCCATGTGGTTGGGCAGTTGGCCATGTGGATCCTAGGACTACTCATGAGTTTGATGGTTGGTGGGCCCATCATAGACTAGTGAGATTGGCTATGCCTCTAGGAGGTCTATTTTTGGGTGTACGTAGAGGAGGTCATAGTGGGCACCGAGAGGATCGACAACGTCTTCAGATTTCCCATGAGCAACTAAACCATGTTCATCATCAACAAGATCAACAAAAACAACAACAACAGGGCTAGGTACCACATGCTTCTTAGGGTCCCCCCCTCATGGGGATATGGAAGCTCAGCTAAAATAGATGACAACAGATAAAGATGTGGTAGAGAAAAGTGTGATGCTGAGATTGTGTGGCGATAGGCCATTGAGGCACAAGTTTTGACAATGACTGGAGAGAGAGACAAATTCAAAGCTAAGTGGGACACTCTTCATTAGGAGAGAGATTCTTTGAGAGAGTATTTTGCTATTGAGAGGCAACATAGACCTACAACCGAGACTGATTAGACTAAACTGTGGTGTTTAATTTATTTTGAAATAGGCCTAATTTAAGTTCTTAGAAATGGTTTCCTCAGTTTATCCTAAAGTGTCAATCTGGGAACATAAGCTTTTGAACTGTGTCATGGCAATATGTTGAAGAGTTGTAGTTTAGAAACCAAGGGTTGATGAATGCATACTAATGAAATCTGTGTTCAAGCAAAATTCCAACTGGCAGACTTCCTATCACAATATGTGACAGGAACTTGTAAAGAGATAATTCTGCAACAAAAACAGATCACCAACATAAAACATAAGAGAAATAAAATTCTATAAAGCAGAATAAAAAGTATGATAGAGACAAAATCAAGGATGTTGGTTATAATAGAATATCTCACATTTCCATGTTTAGCTTTTTACGATTTCGTTCTATGATACCAAATTGTTTTCACTCTGGCAGTCATTAATCCGATTAAACATACATATCAACAGATACTGAATGGATTAACAAGGATCCAAACAATAGAATTAAGACAAAATGAATTACATAGTTGCAATGAACGAATTAATTCAGAAATAGTAACCAATCATTTAATCACAGAAATCAAATTAATCAAATGACTGTAAAACACACATTACCATGCATATAAATCTAATGCTGAAATCACCAATAACTGAGGAAGTGGGCCCTGCCTTCGTCGATTATTGAATGATGGAAGTCACGAAACACCAATCTACTCCACACTAATTCTCATCTAATAAAATGACTGATATAGAAGAATATGTCGATCTTTCTAATATGCGGATCTGATTTCTCAACTATATCCACCGATATTATGTTTTGCATATATATATCGTTTGATTATACTAAAAACATTAGATAAGTTTGTTTGTTCGTTTGGCCTTTCGGCCACTCACAAACAAGAGTCTTTAGATTGATAAAAGGTCGTAGGCCAATTTTAGCATGAAAATAAAACAACTTTAACTAAAATAAAGAGTCTAAACATCTTTTTAACGGTTTCACTTCATTAGATTCTTGAGGTCCTCGTGTTTGTAACAACCTTCAACTTCCTTTCGAACCATCTCCTGCCACAAAACAATTAGATTTATCATGATTTTCAGTAAATTATCAATCCCTAACTTCTTTCCTTATTTTATTAAATATTAAGGTTCCTTCAGCAAATGGTGACAGGATTAGGGACAAGGATATAGATAAAAAGGAAATTATGAGGTAAAAATAGTGGACTGATTCTATACTCATCATTTCCCCCTAGCTAGATATTTTGCATGTCCCTATGCAAAAGTTACAAACCCGGAAGAGTTGTGAGTTTTTGCAAAGTTCCCTTGAATTCATCAATCCACTGTTGCCACATTGTTTGAACCCTTTGTTCATGTTCCTAGATAGAAGTTGCTTTTCTATCAAGTTTAGCCCCGAGTTCTCTGATTTCCTTTGCTTGAGAATTGATGGTAGAATGAGCTTCCTGGAGCAAACCATGCAAAGTCTGGTTTTCCACTTGTACCTTGGTCGATTCCTCTTTTAGGTCCTGTAATTCCTTTTCTATCATAATTAGAGGAGGATCTCTTTCTTCCTCAAATTCTTCTACAACTTCAAATTCTTCCTTCACATTCTCGCTTATTTCATCCATCTTTTCTTCTTCCTGGGGAGAAAAAGTAGAGGGTATATCTTTCTCTTCATGGGCTATGTCTTCGACCTCCGCAAAAACTTGTGTTTGAGGGTTATTATCAATAATATCCATGGGTTCTTTTGGAATCTATTTTTAATTTTCTAGGGCTACCTCCTTCACAACCTCTTGTTCTTGTTTTGTTTTCGATGGTGTCATAACCCTAGTAACGTCTTCTTGTTCTGATTGACTCTTAGCTAGCTCGTTTTCTAAGTGGACACTGGGTGAATATTCTGGAGGGCCGTCAGCTTGTTGCTCGAATTTTTGTTCTTTGGTCTTCTGGAATTTTTCCCTACTCAATTCTATATGAAATTTTCCCCGCTTTCTCGAGACTTCAGATAGAACCTCTATTTCTTCAGACCCCAACACATTACTAGCTACCTTAGCCAGATTATCTAACTTAGACGAAGCATCAAACTTTTGTTTTCCCTTCTTGTCCCCAGATTGACCAATGGGTGTTGTATTTGAGAGTTTCTATAACTTCTCATAACTTTCCTCACCAAAAAGCAAAGGTTTTGACTTATTGAGTTTGGAGGAATCTTTCTTTGTAGCACTTCTGGTTATTCTTTTTCTTGGTCTTGGGGTTTGTACATAAGACTTACTAGGGCTCTCCTTAGTTTTCTTGTCACTGGTCCTTTTAGGTGTTTTATTAGAACTAGACTCCTCATCTGAAGAATTATCTTCAGAGGAACCCTCTACGAAAGATTCCTCTTCCTCAGAGGGTCCAATATCCTCACTATCCTGAGAATGGACGAATGAATCCCAATCACCAGGAGGAGTCAACAATTTTAATTCCCGGACTACCAAGAGTTTTATTAAGTCATGGTGAGATATATAGATGGGTTTACTGCTTTGAACTATTTTGGACATTCATTACAAAGCTCGATATAGAAAGTAAGGTACACTAATCAACAACCCTTGCTATAAATGCAACATCAATTTGAAATGTTGAGCAAAGACATATTGAAATCTTCCTTCACAAATAATATATTGAATTGTGTACCTAGCAACCTCCCTCCAATGCCTTGATAAAGATTGTAGCTTGGTACCCTGGCCAGAAACCATTTATACAGATTATCCTCGTTGTAAGAATTTCTTCCGTGTTGGTTGCAATTCTATGGACTGCTTCAATTTTTTTGGAAAATATTGTTCTCCGCTCATTGGAAGTCCAGAAACTTGCGCAATGGTGTCCATTGTAACCATGATATCAATCCCTTGAACAGTAGCCTTCTGGTTGCGGAAATTATGGGAAACTCCAACGCCACCCTCATATCAAACCCTAGCAAACTACTTGAAATAAGTATCCCAATGAGCCTTCTGAAACTCTGCATACACCTCAGCATGTGTTTTCAAATTTTGCATTATGATGGGCTCATGTCATAGTCAGTGACCTCTTGCCATGTTCACAGGAACTCACTACACTTGATACCAGAGTTTGCAGGAATACAACTTCCAGAAAAATGGTGTTCAACAATTAAACTTAGCAGTGACTATTTAGCTGTAAGATGATGGTAAATATAGTAAATGGGAGTTTTAATGTGGAAATAATGGCAATGAAAACCCAAATTTTGAAGGCATAGATAATGGCAATGACAACCTTTAGAATGCATGATGACATAGATAGTTCGTCCCCCCAGCTAATTGGTTGAACTGTCCACGGGGCAAAGGAGCATTCGACAGAAGGAAACCATATCATTAAATAAAATAAAGAAATAGGTAGAGAAAAATCTGTTATTGATTACCACGATCGCCCAAAATGTACATTGCATGCACCGAGATGATGAAGAAGATTGGAAATCTGTGAAAATGTGACCGAAAAGGAGGTGGATGTGACAAGTAGGAAGTCGTACTGACGGATGATGGTGCCAAAAGCAGATCACGTGAAAGGGACAACAAAAGAGTGATAAATGAAAGACAACAAACGAGTATGGAAGAAGGAGTTGTCAGAACGGCCGAGAGAAGATGATGGCGCAAGCCAGCGAAGCAATGATCTAGCAATGGACAGCAAGGCAACATGCAAAAAAGACCCAACGAACACCTGTCACACATGCAGAAGGAAACAATGCCTCCTAGTAAAGAAATGACAGGAGTTGGAACCAGGAAGAAGAGTACTTGCAAGAAAACATAGAAGATAGCGCCAAGCAGAAAAATGGTTGTTGGCTAAAAGCCACAAACAACCATGGCAGAAACGGAGAGGTGCGGAAAAGGCAAGATCATTCCTGGCAGAGAAGTGGACAGGTGCTTCTTGTTCTTTATTCTTTATTTTATATATATATATTTTTTATTTTTTTATTTTTTTGAATGTTGATAACGACAACAGGTCGTCGGCATCCCGGTTTTCAACCTACCACCACCTAGAGGTGCTAAAAAATCAATTTTCACCCCTAAGGTTATTTGCAGTTAGTATCTGTTGGAATTCGGTTTTCAGATATTAACTGGCCAACAATGCCCAAAGGTTTTCACTGTTGGATCTTTTTTTTTTTTTAATAAATATGGTCAATCCTAGAGGAGAGCAAAAGGAACAACAGTAAGTTCTCGTGCCATCACGAGGAAGAAAGCTTCTCTGGAAAGAGGCTTCTTGTAAAGTTTAAGGTGATGACCATTAAAAAGGAGAGTCCTTCATTCAGAGTCCACTGTATAGAGACGAACAACACCATTATCATATATTGTCTGAATCTCATAGGGTCCAAGCCAATGTGTGTGAAACTTCCCCTTGAAGTCCTGAAAACGGGAATCATATAAAAGTTCCCAATCACCAGGTTGAGACCGTTGATGGATGTGACGGTCATGCCAAAGGCACATTGCTTTTGAACAATCTCAGAGTGGAAGAGAGCTTTTTGGCATAATTCACTTAAGGAATGCAATTGATCAATCTGTGCTTTCTGTGCATTTGAAATATTCATACCCAATTGAAGTGTAGTGCGAAGAGTTTTTACCTCAAGCTTAATAGGAAGGATTGCCTTCTTACCATAGACAAGTTCATAAGGGGTCAAACTAGTGGTGGTTTTCCATGTTGTGTGATAAGCCCACACAGCTTCAGGAAACCGTGTAGCCCAATCATGCCTATGAAGTGCGACTGTCTTGGTAAGAATATTTTCAATCTCCCTATTAGTAAATTCAACTTTTCCATTAGCCTAAGGATGATAAGGAGAAGAATTTTGATGGCAGATCTCATACTCACAAACCAAAGCAGCAATGAGCTCAAATGTAAACTGTGGTCCATGATATGTGGTTATTTCCCGGGGTACACCAAACCTTGTAAAAATATCAAAATACAAGAAATATGCTACCTTTGAATCTCTTGCATGTGTGAGAGCTACTACCTCAACCCACTTGGTGACATAATCGGTGCATACAAGGATATATTCCTTGTTTTGTGAGGGTGGATTGATTGGCCCAACAAAATCAAGGCCCCATTTCTCAAATGGCTCGATAGACAACTGGGGGTGTAAAGGAATCTCATATGATCATGTAGGTGAACCCATGCGCTAACATTTGTCACAATGATGAACATAGCGCCTACAATCTTTGTGAATTGTAGGCCAATAGTATTTGATGGTAAGAATTTTCTGGATGGTTCTCCAAGCAGCAAAATTTCCCCCACATGGCTCTGTATGACATGCACGAAGTATATCAAAGACATCATCTTCACATACACAACGTCGCATGATATTATCAATGCCAGTGCGGAAGAGTAATCCATTGATCCATGTGTATTTCCCACTAAGTCCAACTAGCTTCTGTCGCTCCCGGCAAGAGAAGTGAGGTGAAAACTTACATGTGACTAGATAATTGGCAATATCAACAAACCACAGGCTCTTTGTGGATGTGGAAAACAAATTTTCATTGAGAAATGCATCATTGACTAGAGAGGGCTCAACGTCAAAGTGTTGCAACCTGGATAAAAATTCTGCAACCACATTTTCTTGACCTGGCTTATCAAGTATAGTTATATAAAATTCTTGAAGCAAAAGCAACCACCTAATGACCCTACTAGTAACCATAGGTTTATTCATTAGAAATCGAATGGAAAAATGATTCGTGTGAACAAACACTTTATATTGAGTAATATAATGCCAAAATTTAATGATCGCATAGACAATAGCTAAAAATTCTTTTTCAGTTACCGTATAATTTACCTCAGCCCCTATGAAATTCTTGTTGATGTAATAAATAGAGTAGAAGATATTATCCTCTTTTTGGTTGAGTAAAACCCCCATCGAACAATTTGAAGCATCTGCATGGATACGAAATGGAAACTCCCAGTTGGGTCCTCGTAAAACTGGCGTGGTTACAAGTTTTGTTTTGATGGCTTCAAAAGCTTCCTAACATTTAGGTGTCCAGGAAAAAGTAATGTCTTTAGCAAGCAAAGCAAACAAAGGAGAAGCAATTTTACTGAAATTTTGAATAAATCTCCGATAATATCTTGCATGGCCAAGAAAACTTTGAATATCCTTCTAACTAGAAGGTGTGGGTAAGTCCTGAATGATTTGGATCTTTTTAGGATCCACTTGTATACCTTTAGAGGAAATATAATGGCCAAGCACAATTCCTTCAGTCATAAGCATATGGCATTTTTCATTACTTAATGATAAATTAGTGTCTATACAATGCTTAAGTAATTTTTCTAAATTAGCTTTGGCCTCCTTGTAAGTATTACCATGAACAGTAAAATCATCCATATATACCTCTACACAATCATTGACAAGATCTTCAAAAATGCTCAAGACTACCCGTTGAAAAGTAGCAGGAGCATTACACAAACCAAATGGAAATACTCTATAAGAAAAAGTCCCCCAAGGACAAGTAAAAGTAGTTTTATCTTGATCTTTCGTTGCAATCTGAATCTGATTGTAACCGCTGAATCCATCTAGAAAAGAAAAGAATTGCTTACCTGCAAGAGTATCCAATACTTGATCAATAAATGGTAATGGAAAATGATCCTTCTTAGTATATTTATTTAATGCTCTATAATCCACACAAATTCTCCATTTACCATTTTTTTTAGGGACCACAACTAAAGGAGAAACCCATTGACTATCTGAGATAGGATATATAAACCCAACATTTAATAGCTTTTGTAATTCCTCCTTAACTATTTCACGCAGTGCAGGATTAAGCCGAAGTTGTGGCTGCCTAATTGGATGACTTTCATCTTCAATATAGATATGGTGGGTAGAAGTATCAGGATGAATACCATGCATATTTGTGTATTCCCAAGCAAATGCATCTTTCTTTGTTTTAAGCATGGTAATAAGGTCCTGGATTTGTTTAGGGGTTAACTGTGGATTAATATTAAGTGTACGATTAGGCAAAATTTCCATGGCTTCGGATTGTATAGGTGAATTAATTGCTAAGGCTTGCAAAACAGATGGCTTATCGAAAAATAAAAATGAACTGTATAAGAAATTATGAGGTAGAAATTGATGCAAGGTGATAAAATATTGGAGAGATTGTGAATTACCAACCAATGGAAAATTCCCAAAAGGACATGAAGTATTTATACCTGAGTGGAGAGCCATGTTTTCAAAAACTTTATCAAATGTATATCTGTTAAGAAGAAAGTTAACAAGAACATTATCTTCTATGGGATCCCCCATATCTAGTGCTTTATCAATTGTTATAATTGGTAATGTCTCATCCAAGTCACTATCAATCCAAACCGGATCTTTTGTTTCCAACAAAGGTTGTGTTGGCGGGTATAGAGTTAACTGCTTCTTGTGCTTTCCATTAGAAATGACCATGTCCCCTGATCGACAATTAATATAGGCATCTGCAGTTGCTAACCAAGGTCGTCCCAGAATTAGGGGGTATCCCCCCAGCTTAATCTTTGGCTGCAAAATCATAAAGTCAGTCGGATATTCCCATGAATCAATAGAAAGAATTACATCCTCAATTACTCCCTCTGGCTTAACCAAAGATCTATCAGCCATTTGAAGAACTATAGGAGTAGGCCTAAGTCCTTCCAAGGACAATTTTTCCTTTCTTTCATTTGTCATTACATTAATTGCAACACCCAAGTCCACAAGAGTATTAGGAATACTTACTTTACCAATTGTTACCTTGATGACCGGACTTCCTGGATCAGAATATTTTGGAATGGTTAAATTCCCAAGCATAAGATCTACTAATTGTCCAATGACTTGAACAACCTTCGAATCTTGTTTCTTTTTTTGCTTCCAAGTACAAAGTTCACAAATCATTTTTGTGTAAACCGAAATATCCTTGATAGCCTACAATAAAGGAATTTTGATATTAACATTGCGTAATTCATTTACCAAATCAAATTTAGATTGAGAATCCTCCCTTAGTATTGGTTCAGATTGAAACCTTTCAAAAAAAGGTGGTTCCTTAATTGGTGCTGGCTCAAATTCTTCATTGATTTATGTAATAGTGGGCCCCAAAAGAGCCTTCCCCGACCTCAACCGGGCTCCATATATCTCTAATGTGTTTATGGGATAAGTGGAGTATCCTATTGGCTCATTGTTATACACTGGCTGAGTAGCCTTATTATTGGGGTTAGGATTTGGTTGAGCTAGCATAGATGTAGGTCTTGGTGGCTATGGTGGATGATTTGTTGGATTTGTAGGTTGAGCAGTTGAAGATGGTAACCTTGGAAGAAGTTGTTGTGACTGAAGGTAAGGGTTAACCATAGAAGGCAGTGGAAATGGGAATGGTTGTTGATATGTTGATGTTTGTGGTGGTTGTGGCCTCTATGCTTGTTGCCACGACTGTGAAGTATACAGATATTGTGGCATCCATTGAGGGTATGGGGGCTGTTTCCATCCCCCATTCCATCCAGACTGGTATGGGTTGGTTTGACTAGGTCCTGAAACAAGATAATTATTCATCACACTAGGGTGCATGGAACATGGTGGAAAAGATAGCCTAGGGGCCATGTAATAGACAGGTTCCTTAGTATATTCCATTTCAGGCATTCTTGTAGGGAAAGGTTTTAGTGTAGAGGTCTTATTAGCCTCTTCTAAGGATGAAATGTTTGTCCTATTGTATGGGCAGTCTTCACTACCATGCTTTTTATGACATAATGGACAAAACACAGCTAAAGCCTTCTCAACTTCTTCTTGCTTCCTATGGGTGTAAAGAGTATATATTTGTTTCCCCATATGATTTAGCAAATCTATTTTAAGGTCCTCAAGTAAATTACCTATTTCCCTTTTCGTGATACCTGTCGTGGGTAAGTGCACCAATCTGTGACACAATTTAGGTGCCAAATTGAAAAAACCCTGAAATAAGGCCTTCGGTGCATGCCAAATGACTAAAAATCCATTTGGCGCACGCCAAAAGTATTTTTAGACATAAAATGCAAAAGTCGGGTTTGGAACCCTCATTTTGTCTTCAACCCGCGGCTTGAGAAGGAAGATTTCAGGTCTGCAACTCACGCTCGCCAAATCTCTTCCATTGTTTGCATCCATAGCTTTCCATTTTCTACGAGGATGCCGCCAACACATCGAAGATGTCGAAGATTGCAAAGAGGTGTGTATTTTTATTCTATTTATTTCGAATTTGATTTGGGATGCAACTTTAAATAGATTTTTATAATAAAACTTTGTTCTAATTCTCAGGGAATGAATCTCCACCTCAAAACATTGAGAATTCACAATCACCCCCTCATCAAGAGCCTCCTATACAATAACAACCCGAAACGCCTCCATCAATTCATAGGCATCCTCAAGGAACACAAGAAAATATTCATAATCAAATTGAAAACAATAAAAGAGACATTCAACAATTAATTGCAACATTAACTGAGCATGCCAAAACCCACCCTTATAGGAGAGGGATTGTTGAATCATTAAAGTCAATTTTAACTCATGTAGGAGAAATGAGCGAGCAAATGAATTTTTAGTCAACTAATAGAGATGAGATGAGGCAATTTTATGCTAATGGTTTGTCATATGCAGATGTCAAAAAACTAAAAATTAGCAAAGCCGAGTTGTGTACCCTATTTAAAGACCCAAAAACCAATGAACCTTTGTCCCATGCATGCAGGAGGTTCCCCATCCATTGGTGCCACCATGATTTAATTAAAAACAAATTTTGGGAGCGGTGGTGGATGGTATTTGACCAACCTCCATGCAATAACCATGAGGTGCCACAATACTTCTTGAGGAAACTCTATTGTGAGTTTATCCTCAATAAAATGCCAAACTATTTTGACATCTTAGACTTTCAGGGTAGAGGTGGGGGCTCCACATATGATAGACCTACTGCACGACGTAATCCACAGTTGGCACCGAGAGCCTTGGGAAGACCCATGGTGGAGCATGTTGTTGTTCCTTCCATTGTTAATGACAGTGTAGAGGTGGACACGATGAAGTCGATTGGCTCACTCACCTAGACCATTTTATAGTGTGTGAGTCCTCTAGTAGAGCCTGGTGTGGAGGAGACGTGTAGGCCCCGAGCTCCACCCCACCATTGTGGCGCTTGTGGTGTTGTTTGCACGTACAATTATCAGGGTGCTCATGATGCAGCTACACAGCCTACATCAGTTGCAGAGGAAATGGCTTTCACAGATGATATTTTGAATGATACATTTGGCATTGACACTTAGGTAAAATTTAGCAAGTTATTTTAATGTTGTTTATTAAAATATATTTTGAAATTTAAGAATAACTAAATTAGTAGAATTTTGATATGATGAAATTTTAGGGTCGCACTGTTCATGAGGGATGCTCTATTCCTATAGACCCTTATACATTCTTGATGATGAGTCCACAGGTATGCAACTAGTATTAAAGATATTATTATTGCATTTGAACAGTTGAATGTTATATTTGAATGTTTGTCTCATAACATGCTTCGGATTTCAAATAGTTTCCTGGTGCACCTTCTTCCTCCACACCTTGCGATTCATATCCTCAAACAACGTACACTCAAGCAGCCTTTATTCATTAATAGGGTTGTAAATCTATGTTAGCTAGTTTTTGTAATTTTGCATATATACAAATCTAAAAAATTGACGAGAAACACAAACATTGCATTCAAGTATTCCTTGATTGTGTCATATTATGTTCTCGTATATCAACATGATACCTGAGATATTGTTTCATTTGTAGTTGTTGACAAGAGATAGCCCTGGTGATGTTGGTGGCACGATGGACCATGGAGTTGTTGCAGCAATAGCCAGTTTTGATCCATTGAGAGAGGTATGAATTAGATTAGTCGATTTGACATTATATTTGCTCTTTTATGGTCTATTATAGAAAATTTTCATGATAATTTTATGTAGTTTAATTTCTATCTTCATGGTTGCTATAGGTGGTTGTCACTCCAGATCGTGGACATGGTGATGCTTTAAATGTGCATGATGACTATATGTATGCAGTAAGTGATTTTATTTTGTTATATGCCATTCCATAATTCAATTTCTATGTTTTAACATCTTTACTTTTAATTGTATCAGTTGAAGGTTCAGAGTGAAGAGAGGAGGAGTAGCGGGCGTGTTCGAAAGACAAGACAAGCAACAGTCACTCCATCTAGCCAAATTTTGAAGGCAACACGAGATCTATTTCCTTCCCCTAGAGGGAAATGACTATGTATTAGTGTTGTTTTTTGTATGCCTATGTGGCATTTTGGAACATATGTTTTATACTATTGATATATATACGTGATATTTTATGTCCAAATGGCTCCTTTGTACTAAGCCTATATGGTTTTTTTGGATATATTTATATACTTTTATCGATATATATCATTGTATAGCCTTTTGGATTTTTGATTAAAGAAACTCTTATTTTGCTACTGCCATTCTTGAATGATGTTATCATGTGTATCATGTAAGGTGTATGCTTGAATGTTGTAAGCATGTATTTTGTTTACATCTAATGCTTAATTAATTATTGTCGAATGCTCAATAAGCCCCATCTAAAGTGTATTGTATAAATAGGCTCCATTCGTGGTGGTTTGTATCCTTTGGAATGCTTCAATTACTTGTGCCTCACCGATGCAGAGGTATGGAGGCTCAAAACCAATCAGTTTGACAACCTGCCTTCAAGGGGCTCCTAATAATATTAATACAACCTGTTTTGAGCAATCTACACAACCTCAAAGCCCCATCAAACCAAACTCTTCATTCAACACCTTACCGAACAATCCACCCTTGTAGCACTCTGATGTAGAGCCAAGGTGGAGAAGACTCACAACAATGGAAATGTCAATTCTCAATCAAGAACTCTTCTTCATAATGATTCAGCCTAATAGGCATCAACCCACCCTCAAGGGTCTCAACTCCTCAACCTTGCAAATGAACAACAAGACTCCACCAAGGCCCTACAAAGACCATCAAAATTCATACAATGACAATTGAATCAATTGAGAACAATCCCTAATTCAGATTCATCAAGGTTTCCAAAACTCACATTTGTGACTGGTTATTCTTGTAGTACTCAAAAATTAGTTTTAGCTAGATTTCTCCCAACCTTCCCAAAACACTAGATAATTACAAGATGGATTAAGATACCCTTTTCAGGGCTACACAACATACCAAAGAATTGGTGGTCACTCTTTTGGACCGACATAGACTTTCAACACACCTACTTCAATTTTGGCTTCACAATTAGCCCTTTTTTCCCAAAGGGACCACCCTTCAAACTTTAGGTATCTACCCAAATGCCTTGGACAGTCTTAGGTCATGGTGCCAAACCTCAAATTTTGTCATTATTTTGTGTCTACAGAGCCTCTAACTAACCAAACCCAAGAAACCCTCCTAAGTCTTCACAAAATCAAGGGTTTTAAAGAAACATACAAATCCATACCTCTCTCAACACTTGCAAAGCCCTAAACACCTCAAAATAATTCTGCACAGACTCATTAGACCCTCACATAACCCTTACAGGCATTAATTCTTAAAAACCTCTCTTTGGCTCCTCACTTCCATGTTGGAAAACCCCTGTTCAGTCTTAGAATAGTCACAAAAATGCCACATAATTATGACTCCTTATTCCAAAATGATTTGAAACACTTATTATAACATGTTTTCAATCAATCCACTGAGATACAGTAGCAAATACTAGGTGGATTGATTGTTACATCACAAATTTCCCCTCAAACCCTTGATTCAACAACACTGGGACAATCACTGTTTGTGTTGGTTCTCTTACAAACAAAGAGTTAAGACACCAAATAAAAAATAAATGAATTAGAAAAAATATAGACACATCCTCTGAAATTCTTAGACCATGAAGAACCTGTATGTGCCCGTACAACACTCAAAAAGATGAAGAAAATAGTATTTTATCTAGAAAATTGCTCAAAACTGTGGTGTTTATTGTGTAAAATTGTTACAAAACTTCTTCCACTCTCTCATTTGAGCCTTGGTAAGGATTCTTAAATAATTTTACAACAACCATCTTCTCCCCAATTCCCATAACCAACCTTGGGATTAGTTGGTCCCTTAATTACATTTGTTTGTGTTAAAGTTGCTTTGTCAGCATTTTACAACTTATATGATTTCTAATTGACTTCTAAGACACAAAACACCCTTTATTTGCATTATGCTTGATCTCTCAAAGCTTATTAGACAAAATAAACCTAAAGACACTAACATTTCCCTATTGATGTATTCAAATAAAAAAAATCGATGATGTGGTGTAGGTGCTCCTGCACCAAACTCAAAACCCGGTCCAAGCCTAATTTTTCCCAACCTTTCCAAAACACCTGACCATTTAAAGGTGGATTAAGATACCCTTTTCAAGGTTACACAAAATATGCCAAAACCAATAGTAACTCTTTTGGGACCAACATGAACTTTCAATACACCTCCCTCACTCCAGGCTTCACAATTAGGCCTAATTTCCAAAGGAACCCCCTCACAAACTCACCTCCAAACCAAGGAAACTTGAAAAATTCTTAGGGATGCTCACCAAACTTAGAATTCTCCCATTTTAAGAGCCCCAAGAACTTGTTCTATTCCTCTACTCACAAACCGTCCTAAACCTTCACAAAAATAAGGGTTTTAAAGAAACTCATAACTCCAGACCTCCCCCAATCCTTCCAAAGGTCCAAACACCCCACAATACTTCTGCCCTAACTTAAAAGACACTCACAATCCCATTCCTTTTAGTATTTCTTAGAATCACTACTTGAGTTCCTTACTTTCATGGTGGAAACACCCCTAAATAGCATTAGAACTTCACACCCCATTGAGTTTATTCATTCTCTTAGCCTCCAAAGTATTCATACACCAAACTAATCATGGTACAGGCCAATCCATCGAGCAACAGGGTCAGAATAGTAGGTGGATTGGCTAATGTGTCATGGTGTTTCCCTCAAAACCCCTAACATAGAAAACAGAGTAGTAACCAAGTTTGTTGATCCTACACACACCAACGGTGGATTTAAACCTTCAGAACAGATGCAAAGAGAGTAAACACATATGCAATCAAGTATCCAAAGCCTCAAGTCATGATAGACTTGTATGGGCCTGTGCAAGGCAAAGAAAATTTAGGAAAACAAAGAAAACCAGTGATCAACGTTTTCAAAAGTATATTTTCTTATTACAAACTGAACAAAATCAACCCTCAACTCGAGGTATTACAGAAATATATCTTGATACCACCTTCCAACTACCCCTTGAGCCGATCAACCACCATAACCACCCTTTGTTAGACTTCTAAGATGGCAATTTGCCAATTTTTCTCTTAATTACCATTCATTCACAACTTGATTTTGCAAATCCCACCTAATTGACCTATTAAGCCTTTTAAATACAATTGCAAGGTATTTCCATAGCATATAGAAATATAGAGAGCAAATACAATAAATATTTTAACTAATGAATTGTAAAAAATGGATTTTTGTAGTTTATATTCATGTCGTTGATTACATTGCATTGCACATCTTTCAAAGTCAAAGCATTACTTCACTTTGCATAACTAATAAGTAGATGTTGATAGATGCCAAAAATTTAATTACAATATAGTTTGAACAAAGTCAACCTAAGCAGTTATGCAATTTCTTCACATTGCATAACTAATAACTAGGAGCAGCTGCCAATTGCATTTTCTTATCATGGCATTCTATGAGACCAAATTTCTTTGAGATATTTTTTCAAATAGTTCCCTGGCTTGTCTATGTTACCACATTTTTCATACATGTCTACCAAAGCATCTTCTCAAACAGTTCACTTCCTTGTTGCTATGGCTAAAAGCCTAAAACAAGTGATTTTGAACATGCTATGGATGCTTCAAAAAAATATATCAAAAGCATAATAGTAAGCAATAGCATAGACAAGGCAGTGAACTGTTTGAAAAAATGCATCAAAAAAATTGCTTTGAAATGATAAATTTAGTTGTGCTTTCACTCTTCTTTAACATTGTATATCTGATACTTTTATAACAAGAGATAAAAAAATGTAAAAAATTGTATAACAAGAGATAAAAGCTATCTTTTTTGAAATCGAAAGTCATTTCCATAGCATAGAGATATAGAGAGAAAATAAAATAAAGAGTTTAACTAATGAAATGTAGAAAATAGATTTTTGTAGTTTATATTCATGCATTGCACATCTTTCAAACTCAAAAGCATCACTTCACATTGCATAACGAATAACTAGATGTTGATAGATGACAAAATTTCAATTACAATATAGCTTTTTACAAAGTCAACCTAAGCAATTATGCAATTACTTCACATTGCATAACTAATAACTAGGAGCAGCTGCTAATTACTTTAGCTTGTCATGGCATTCCATGAGACCACATTTCTTTGAGGCAGTTTTTCAAATAGTTCATTCCCTTGTCTATGCTATGAAATTTTTCATATATGTCTACCAAAGCATTTTATCGAATAGTTCATTGCCTTCTTGCTATGCCTAAAAGCCTAAAACAAATGCTTTCGAACAAGCTATGGATGCTTGGAAAAAATCTATCAAAGCATAATAGTAAGTAATAGCATAGACAAGCCATTGAAATTTTTGAAAAAATGCCTCAAAGAAAAGTGGTCTCATGGTGATGGAATGCCATGACAAGCCATAGACAAGGCAGTGAATTGTTTGAAAATATGCCTAAAATAAATGTGGTCTCATGGTGATGGAACGCCATGATGAATGCCTATGGTGATGGACTGTCATGGCATTCCATCACCATGAGAAAACATTTCTTTGAGGCATCTTTTCAAACAGTTCGTTGCCTTGTCTATGGTATGACATTTTTCATACATATCTACCAGAGCATTTCATCAAACAGTTCACTGCCTTGTTGCTATGGCTAAAAGGTTCTTTCGAACAAGCTATGGATGCTTGGAAAAAATTTGTCAAAGCATAATAGTAAGCAATAGCATAGACAAGGCAGTGAATTGTTTGAAAAAATGCCTCAAAGAAATGTGGTTTCATGGTGATGGAAGGCCATGACAAGCCATAGACAAGGTAGTGAATTGTTTGAAAAAATGCCTCAAATAAATGCGATCTCATGGTGATGGAATGCAATGACAATAATCACCATGAGACCACATTTCTTTCAGGAATTTTTCAAACAATTCACTACCTTGTCTATGCTACCACATTTTTCATACATTTCTACCAAAGCATCTTCTCAAATAGTTCACTGCCTTGTTGCTATGGCTAAAAGCCTAAAACAAGTGATTTTGAACAAGCTATGGATGCTTTGAAAAAATATATCAAAAGCATAATAGTAAGCAATGTCATAGACAAGGTAGTGAATTGCTTGAAAAAATGCATCAAAAAAATTGCTTTGAAATGATAAATTTAGTTGTGCTTTGATGCAGAGCCAAGGTGGAGAAGACTCACAACAATGGAAATGTCAATTCTTAGTCAAAGAACTCTTCTTCATAATGATTCAGCCTAATAGGCATCAACTCACCCTCAAGGTTTTCAAACCTTTAATCTTGCAAAATAACAACAAATCTCCACCAAGGCCCTACAAAGACTCTCAAAATTCATACAATGGCAATTTGAAAACAATCTCCAAGTCAGGTTCATTGAAATCTCCAAAACTTAGCATTTTACCCATTTAACAACAAGTTGTCCTTGTACCCCTGTCATCAATCCCAAAACATTGCCACCATGCTTCTTCACTATTTTATCAGTGTTATCTATCTCTGTAGTTACAAACCTTTCTTTCTTTACTCTCACATCTACAAGAATAGGACATACTATGGTGCCCACCATAATATTTTCGCACAAATCCGGTGTCATTATCTCCTTTGTTGCTACATTGGTCCTTATATCCACTACCCCTTTATTACCAGACCTATAATGGTTCCCAAAACTAGAATTTTTGATTTCCCTCACAACACTTACAAGCTCCTTGTTCCCACACATGATTACTTTGGATTTCCCTTTCACATCCTCTAGAAGTGGAGTCAAAACAAACGTATGGCTATCTTTCCTTATGGTATACTTATTTTCTTTCCCATCATGCATGGCACACCTATCATACTGCCATGGTCTTCCAAGGAGTATGTGACAATAGTCCAATGGAAGAATGTCACAAATAACACTATCCCTATACTCACCAATCTGGAAATCTACAATAGCTTGCTCATTTACTAACAAAGATTGACCATCACTTAACCAAGATACTTTGTAAGGTAAGCCATGAGGGATTCTTTTCAAATTTAGTTTATTAGCCATTTCACAAGAAACCATGTTTTCAGTTGAACCTGAATCCACTACCATCCTACATACTTTAGCTTGTACCTTGCAATTGATTCTGAAAAGTGATTTCCTTTGTGGGGATTCTTCAGAGATTGGTGCCTTGAGCAATGTTCTCCTAATCATCAAACTCTCTCCAACTTTAGACGTAAGGTTCACCATAGGTGAGGTCACACTTTCTTCATCCTCATGCACTAGTTTATTCCTCCTCTCTCCACCATAGGAACTTGAGCCTTTTCTTTTCAGGGCACTTGAAGGTTGGATGTCCAGGCTAGTTACAAGTGTAGCATCTTCCTGAGAACTGGTAGGAGCCTCTTCCTCCACTAAATCTTCCCCTTGAACCTCCACAAAAAATTCCCATAAACTGATACACTAGAATCTTATCACTGACCAATTCACACTTCTTTGCTTCTTTCCAATCTTTTAGACTGTATGCCACTATCTTATATTTGCCAAATTCCACAATTTTGTCTCCAATTGTGTGTGTACTAGCCATGTGTTAGAAAATTGGAAAATGTTGCATGCCACCACAATGATCACATGTGCCATCCAAACATGATTTTTTGTAAAAAATTTGACCATCCTCTCTTTCACATAAAATGGAAGAAAAAAATGTCCTTGACGATTTAGGTGGAGGCATTATGTTACATTCCTGCAAAACATTGTTAGTATGCATATCTACACATATACGTCGATAAAAATCATAATGGTTAGAAAACTCAATATGAAACCTACAACAACAAGTAGTGTGTGTGTGATTTATTTTGACATAAAAAGGCTTTAGCATTTCAAAATACCTTTGACATATTTTAATTTTAGGAAACATCTATACAAAATCAACAAAAAATTGGGATTGAGTGGTATCCAAATAATGCATTGGATGTGGCTCACGGTTTTTACTACCAATTCTCCTTCTTACAACATCTCTTTGATTAGGAGAGGTCCTTGTGTTATCCTTCCAATAATTCTCAATTAAAGATCTCAAGCCTCGAGCAATTCTTGTGTCTTTCCGTGGCACTCTACCCGAAAATGCCCATAACTCATTGCTATTTGGATCCTCCTCTCTTTCACGCCTTCCTTTGGCTCTCATTAGAGATGATCTACTTATTTTCAAAGACTTACTTGCCTTTGTAAGGTTCACCTTGTTCCTTGTTTGACTGCTTAACAGTGTTGTTGTCATCACACGCCATGTGGCACCATTATCCTTCATGTGTGTGGTGGAACCCACGCTCTTGTATGCACTCATCAAGTTCTTTACAATGGAATTTTCACTTGAGTCATTCAAAACTCTTAGCCCAAGAGCCTTCATGGTGGGCCTAAATTTGAGTTGCCTCATCATTTCAACAAATAGTTGGCATCTTCCGCCCTCACTTAGCTTCACAAAAAATAAACTCCATATCCTTTATGCATATCTTTGACATGGATGTTTTGGAATCTTATTAGGCATCCATTTCAAACATTGGAATCAATATCAATAAAAAATGTAGGTTTTCTATGCAAAAATCTAGGAGGAGTTCTCAAATGTAAATTTGTGTCAATATTGGGAAGGTCAACAACATCGGGGATAGATCGTGTACCTTCAATTGGAGGTGCAATTGATGACATACCTTGAGATTGACATGTAAACGATGTTGTACCTCCAACTTGAGATGTCGTTTGTGGAGTGCCTTCAAATAGAGATGTGTTTGCTGATGTACTTTGAAAATGCAATGTTTGTGATGGTGTGTCTTCAATTGGAGATGTGATTTCTGATGTACCTGGAAAACCACATGTTGTTGTCAATGTGTCTTCAATTGGAGATGTGCATTGAGCTTCACCTAAGGTTGATGATGTGCCCCCAACTTCTGTATCCATTCCTATCCTTCCATGAACTTTCCTCATTTGTGCCCTTTGTTTTTCCAATTTGAAATCTCTCTTAGATTGCACGAGAATTTTTGGTTGTATGGGCTGCAATTCCTTTGCTTCACGAGCTACATTTTTTGATTCTCTTCTCCTTGCATTTTTAGCTGCATGTTCTTCTGGTGTTAGAGGCTTCAGTTGTTTCCTTGGCATGACCTTCAATGCTACATGTTCACAAACACACATAGAACAAAAGTAAGTAATGCATTTTACAAAAATATTGATATTGCTGATTACATTGCATTAAATATGAAACACACCAAAGCATTTTATGAAAGAAGGCAACAAGTTGTTTGAAATTATCAAACATGTCTATGCTACACAATATTTTTCATACACGATGGGGTTAGATGTCTGTAGGGTTAGATATTAGAGTAGGGATTTTTAGTGTGTTTGAAGAGTTGGCAAAGCACCTAGAGGCTGATGCAATACATGTAGGGATCCATAATGAACTTGTTTAAAGATTTAGAGGAAGGCTCTTAATAGAATTACACACAACTTGATCACTTAACTTACCAAGACACACCATTTTTGATGCAGAGAGGGGTGGAAACCATTCAATATAGCAAATCAATGAGAATCAATCAGATTCCAAAGAAAAACCAGATGTTCAACTGAAAATCCCAACTTCTACCAAGCTTTCCCTTGTAGCATAGGTAACCCAGTTCAAGGGCCTTTTCACCAAGATTTTCCAAAACACTTGAAAAAATTAGGGATGATTAAGATACCCATTTGCAAGTTATAAAACATAGGTAAACCCCAACATTGACTTCCAATAGACTCACCTTGGAAAAGGCTATTCAATTGGCCTAATTTACAAAGAGAGTACCTTTTAAACACTACATATTCACTCAAAATCCTCAAATAGAAGTATTTTATGTGTCAAAACCTCCAATTTCTTGATTTGTTTCTAGGTCCAAGACCTCTAGACCCCTAATACACCAAACCCTCAATTTCAAGCAAAATACTTGGGGTTTTAATGAAACTCCTATCTCCCAGACCCGCCAGACCCATACAAAGCACCAAACACACTTACCAGACCTTGCACATGGTGAATAATACATTACATGGACAGTCATTCCCACATTTTGTCAAAACACCACTTGAAGCCCTAATTTTCACCATGAAAAGACCCTGCTACAGTCCTAGAACATCATCCCAAACACCCAACCTTGAACCCAAAATATTATAAATAGGTTAGCCATGTATTTTAAAAGTTAGAGGACCCATTCCACAAGTTACAGTAGGCAGAAAAAGTGTAATGGGTCGAATTACATAATGAAAACCCTCAATCCAAGAACACTGTGAAAGTAGGTAGCAACAGTTAAAATAATATAAATTTAGCTATACAAAGAGTTATAACCTCTAAATAGATGAAAATGAAAGATAATACATTAATCTACAACATCCAACCAGTTTCATATCATCTTAGAGTTCGTACAGGATGTACAACAACAAGAAAAGTGAGAGAAACCAGTAAATTTCTAGAATTTAATAACGTTCTTCTTGATTAAAAAAATGGGGTACAAATCAACCAACAACCTCTCCTTCAAGGAATTGAAGGTTATTAAACATATTTTGATTTCATTCCAACTCCCTCGAACTTTGCAACTTTTGCATCTTTTAGCAACTTTTCTGAACACGTTTAGCCAAATTGCAAGCTATGACACAACTGAACTCCCTTAGCTCCAAATACATTATAAAATGGTCTAATTGACCTTACTGAACACAATATACTCAACATTAAATAAAATCCTAGTATTTGACCATGCTCACTAAAGATGACATTTTTTGACAAAATTGAGCTTACAAGGTGCTCCTGCTCTAGAGGCCCAGAACATTGATTTTGAAGTTGTGTATTTTGACTAGCATTATTGATCTTGAACTTTATAAAGGTTATGATGAAAAATTCATGGATTAGAGTTACTAGTAATATTGATTTTATTTCATTCTATTAGGAGTGAATGTTGTATGAATACAATATTTCGAGCAATAGACTTACATATGGTGGGTTTTGTTAAAATCTTCCAGAGGTTTAGAATGGTAGTCTTCTTGAAAAGCATAGCTTGTTATTTATGGATGATCTTTGTTTTATTTTAGATGTGAATTGGTCGGTTCAACATTGAATTGAGGTTTTTGAGATTGAAGATTGTTTGAAACTGATCTAATTATGATTGTTGAAGGTTTTGTCTCCCTACTCTACATCACAAACCTAGGTTATAAATTGTTGCCACCTAAATGAAAACTAGAGACTCTTGTGTTTATTTTTCTCAAAACCAAATTTTTGATTGTCAACAAAGTCATGAAGAATATGGATTCAAAGAAGGGTTTTTGATGCTATATTTTATAATTATTCACTATTTCTTTGGCAATGAGGTAACTTAGAAAGACAATAAGCATTCTCAACTATGTCAACTCACTTGAATTTATCTAAGCACATGTGATGAAGCTGAATTTTTAATGGAACAAAAAAATTAATGGACACTTGCATTAACATTGATGAAAGATATTAGGTTTTCCAAATTAGATGAAAATAAAAGTTTTCCAAATTAGTTGAAAAAAGAATGAAATACAATTAATTCCACTAGCCATGCTGGAAATGGACTATTATAAGCAATGCAAATAGAATTCATAAGTAAATTTATGTTAAGTAAATGTCACGTTTTTATTTTTTTTGTTCTTCAAACTCATAAAAATTGAACCGTTTTATGCAAATCCCATCTAATTCAATGTTGAATTCTAAGTCCAATTGTTATGATTAATAAAATCATTAAGGAAATTTAGTTTATATTGTCAAAAACAAAAAAATATACCAAATACAAACATTTTAATTTAATAAAATGAATATATTACCTCAGATAATGTAAAATGATGTAGAAACTTCAAAATGTCTTCTTCTACATTGTCTACCATGCAGATTGGTGGTAAAAAGGTGATGGATCAAGCATAGATTGGTACAATATGAAGTCAACTGCATAAAAAAAGGCATTTTTCACTCGGATAAAGTGCTAAACTAGACAAATACAGGAGAATGTGGGCCTGAATCATAGGGTCAAGCCTTATTTTTACTATTTCAAGGTAAAACCCATTTGGCGCTCTCCAAAATATGTTCCTCTAAAAAGGAGAGACTTTAGAGAGAAGGAGAGACACAAAGTGGGAGAGAGATAGAGGGAGTGAGAGAGAGAGGGAGTGGGGGAGAGAGAGGGGGGTGGGAGGGAAAGACTTGAGAGAGAGAGGGGGGGAGGGAGAGGGCATGGGAGGGAGAAACCTAAGTGAGAGAGAGGGAGAGAGGCTGGGAGGGAGACACCTGAGAGAAGGAGAGGGAGTGAAAGTGGGAGAGAGGGGGTGGGAAGGAGAGACCTAAGAAAGTAGGGTGGCAGATAAGTGAGGCCTGACAGAGAGGGATTGTGAGATAAGTGAGGCCTAATATTTCAACCCCTATACCCTATCAACCCTCAATCCTTAACCCTCAACCTTTAAACCCTAATCCCTCAAACCCTATGCCCTCTTAATCCCTCAACCCTCAACCCCCATACCCTCTCAATCCCTCAACCCTCAACCCTTAAACCATAATCCCTCAACCCCCATACCCTCTTAATCCATCAACCCTCAACCCTTAACCCCTAGACCCTCAACCCCTATACCCTCTTAATCCATCAACCCTTAAACCCTAA